>CM041786.1:56423727-56921227 GCA_023375725.1 Nephotettix cincticeps | reverse complement strand
GGAACTGAATACATTCCCTTTTGAAAAATCTATGATTTAAGCTGTTTCCCAAAGGTTGGTACAGATTTTTATATTTATACAGTACTAGTAAATGACCACATTTGTGTAAATACGCATAAATAAACAAGCTGTTGAATTAAGAAGGCGGTGTTTAACGTGAGCAAAAAACATCTCAATGAACATCGTCTCTTCTCGTCTATGACTATGACCACGTATTCGTAGTCCAGAAGATCCTGTTCTCTCGGCCGGAGTGACAGTGGGTGGAGAGACGGACAGCTGGGGTCAGTGGGTCGGGTCCGGCACTCCGGCACTCCGGTACTGAGCCGTCGCCGTCACCGTCACTCCGAAAGTGAAAATCAATCACACTTTGGCCGTTTATCTTATCTCCGATGTCCTTCACTGAGTTTGATGCGACTGGTAATCCTAGGGTGAACATTTGTTAGCGCAACCAATACATCATTTTTTGTATGTAAAGATGAATGTGATGAATATGTACTTACTAATCTTGCGTATTTTATTATCTCTATGGAGTTTATTAGTTGTTCATTTACCTCAATACCAGCTGCCGTAAATCCTTACTATACAACAGAATACAGCGGCTATTTTCCATTCTGGATGATTTCAGAATAACTGATGACTGAATAAACCGATGCTTAAAGTAATAAGATCATTTTATCTTCCTCAAATTTGAGTATGTACATACGTTGACGTACATTTTGGGATGACTCAGGTCAATCAGGTAAATATTTTACCAAAATAAATGCTCTTATTTTTTTAAATTAAAATCAATATGTACATAGTAACACAAAGTTTGTCTGCACATATATTAATCAATAAGTATAAAGTGCTTATCAAAGTTTTTTTTATTTTGCGCCTAGGAACACGATATATTGTTTGCTAAAATTTTGCCGTGGGGGCTAACATCTTAGCTTTCGGGGGGTTTTGGCAATCCGTCAGAACAACATTTGAAACGGAAGTGACGTCATATGGTTATGAGGACAGCTGAGTAATAATCCTATTGATATAGATAATAGTGATACTGTTTACAGATGTGCAGGTTAGCTTACAGTTTGCTTGGTGTAATTCAAAACGGCGAGCGTAAGTCACGTTCTTGATGTGACAGAAGTCACTCGCCACAAGTTTTGAACCAGTTAAGTTTAACTTTCCCGGAGAGCTTGTTATAACTGAGTTACCTAACCAAATTTAAGAGTTATTTAATGTTTATTTTTAACTTAGATCGCAGGTAAGTCTACACGATAAGTTTTCTTAACCTCAGCTTATGTTACAGAAACACGCTGTCACCGCCATTGACAGAAGGCGCATAAATTAAATCACACCGACATACTGTAATAGGACAGTCTCATTAAATGATAAGGATAAGGACTCCCTCAGAGGTTGCCGAGTACAGAGTACAATGCAGTGAGGTAATTACACGGACGTCATAGGGAGCTCCGAGGTCCATCTACTTTCTACGAGGACAAACGATTGTTTCCTTGATTGATAGAAGGGCTCTCGAGTAGTTGATTGTAGAACAGGTGGAGGAGACTGGACCATTGTGGAGTGACCTCCGACCAACCCTCCATCATCTAGCTCCGGTCTCTTTGTCCCAGCTAAGCGAGATTAAATAGAACGTTTAATTAATTGGAGTCTGGAATGTTATTCAGGAACTGTACCAAGACCGAGCGCCTTCCGTTGCTTTATTATATGCTAGCTAACCCGGCGAACTTCGTAACGCGTAATAGTAAATACGTGTTTACTTAATGAATAGCGTTACGGCTTCGTTGCGGAAGATTAGATATTCTGGGTTGTGGTGTAAGACATATTCAAATCAACGATCATTAAAATCGGTCCAGCCGTTCTCGAGTTGTATAAGTGTTGTAACTAACACGAATTTGTTTTATATATTTAGATTACAGTTTAGTATGATTAGCAACATAAGGTTAAATTCGTATCGCTTTGTGTATAGCTGTCTAAAGGCTGTAGTGTTTACTCGAGATCACTACACTTTTATGTAAATATTCTTCATTTTAGCGAATTTCCCATAGGGAAGAAGCTATTACCGTAGGTCTCATGGCAAGAGTTAAGCCCGAGACCATGTTATTTTTTCTTATTTAGGTGCCCAGAGTCCAAAAACAATAGTCGTTAAAATTTATATATATATATATATATTATAAATCGTTAAAATATATATATAAATATATATATATATATATATATATATATATATATATAAATTTTAACGACTATTGTTTTTGGACTCTGGGCACCTAAATAAGAAATACACCCGTCGCAGCAGACCTGCGTACTCAGCGAATTTCCAAATCAATAATATAATAATAATAATAATATATGGCAAGTTTTATAAAAATCTGTCCATAAACATGGGAATTATTTGCTTATTCTCCATAAGATTAACATGGCAAAGAGTGTGCAGGTTAGCTGCTGTGAGGAACACTGAAATTAGGCATTTCTACCATAAATAATTTTTATCTTAACATTTATACCAACTTTCATCAACATCTGTCCATAAATAAAGGAGTTTGCCTATTCCCTATATGATTATTATGGAGAAAAGAGTATGCAGGTTTGCTGCCATGATAAACACATAAACTATGATTTTTGAGCATAAATGGATAGATCTCAACCAAATGAAGCTAAATATCAAGTTTTATCCAAAAATATTCATTAATATGGGAAATATTAATTTTTCCCTATCCTCCATAAGATTAACATTGGAGCCCCACAATACAACGTACTGTGTTTAGATTTCTTAATATCTTGGTAACCGTTGGAGATAGAGAAAAACTTTAAGGAACTTAATTGTGTAGTTTTTTAAGTAGATTCTAATGGTGAAATATAAATTTAGAAATTTTTAAAAACTACATGTGAAAAACGCTAAAAACCCCATTTTAGAGTACAAAACCCCCCCAAACAACCCGTTCCCATTGACCGATATGTCTGGTTTACGAACTCGTCCGAGCATTTGTAGGAATACACGTCTCTACCAAATTTGGTCTCGATCGGACCATTTTTACGAGAGTTATCGTGCTAACAGACACATATATATATATATATATATATATACCCCCGTCGCAGCAGACCTGCGTACTCAGCGAATTTCCAAATCAATAATATAATAATAATAATATATGACAAGTTTTATCAAAATCTGTCCATAAACACGAAAATTATTTGCCTATTCTCCATAAGATTAACATGGCAAAGAGTGTGCAGGTTTGCTGCTGTGAGGCACACTGGAATATATGTGTCTGTGAACACGATAACTCTCGTAAAAATGGTCCGATCAAGACGAAATTTGGTAGAGACGTGTATTCCTGCAAACGCTCGGACGAGTTCGTAAACCAGACATATCGGTCAATGGGAACGGGTAGTTTGGGGGGGTTTTGTACCCCAAAATGGGGTTTTTTGCGTTTTTCACACGTAATTTTTAAAAATTTCTAATTTTATATTTCACTATTGGAATCAACTTAAAAAACTACACAATTAAGTTCCTTAAAGTTTTTCTCTATCTTCAACGGTTACCGAGATATGAAAAAATCTAAACACAGTACGTTGTATTTTGAGGCTCCAATGTTAATCTTATGAAGGATTAGGAAAAATTAATTTTTCACTTATTATCTAATATTTTTGGATGAAACTTGATATTTAGCTTCATGTCCATACATTTGTGCTAAAAAATCATAGTTTATGTGTTTATCATGGCAGCAAACCTGCATACTCTTTTCCCATGTTAATCATATGGAGATTAGGCAAACTCCTTTATTTATGGACAGTTGTTGATGAAAGTTGGTATAAATGTTAAAAATAAAATTTTTGATGGTATAAATGGCTACTTTCAGTGTTCCTCACAGCAGCAACCCTTCTCACTCTTTTCCATTTTAATCTTATGGAGAATAGGCAAATAATTCTCATGTTTATCGACAGATTTTGACCAAACTTGTCATATATTATTATTATTATATTATTGATTTGGAAATTCGCTGAGTACGCAGGTCTGCTGCGACGGGGTATTTAGTGTAAAATTAACTTAAATCAATGGTAAACATTTAATTTCTGCAAACCTAGGTAACTTGAATAACTAATTTTTCATCCAGAGTGCCCTGAAATATACTAGATCCAAGGATAAACTTTGAAGATCATATTTTATACAGTTTAAAATCCCAAAGCGGAACATTTCTGTTAAAATAACTGACTGGGCCGTCAAACTTCATACTCATGAAAAGGGTTAAACAAGCATTTATTCTCTGCAATGCCAGTGATAAACCCCACCCCCGAAATAAAGTAGAGCAATCTTAACAAAAACACAGATAGTTTTACATCATACTCAAGACCTTTATTGGTAAAAGACAATACTTTCAACCTAACCTGAAAAGGTTAGTTAGTAGGTTAACCAAACTAGCTGGCCGTGAGATGAACACAACTTAATTTAAATTCTCTAGTCAACTTGTTTTGTATACAACAGTTTTACAATGGAATTTATTCCATTATTTCTACTTCATTAGGTCTACTATTTAACATTATACTCTACCTATGTCACCGGTCATTAATTTTTATTAACTCCTAAAAGTAGGAGTTTGAAATTTTATTGGTCCAGGTCATTAAGTAATCCAATTTTAATATGTCATTCTCAAGTGTCATTGACTACAAAATGGTGGTGAGTTCATCTTCAAGTTTTAACACTTTGGAACTGCGCCATATTAGCTAAACATATTGAGGCCTGGGTAACATTTATTTCTACAAGTAAGAGCTTAATATGATTTTTCCTTTAATCTATTTTTACCGTGATACTTTATTTCACATCTTGGTTGTCTCCCAAAGCATTGTAATGAATCTTTAATTCTGAAAAAGAGTTTATGTTTCCCTCGTTAGAAAAAAGTCTAAAGAACTGTAATACGTCGTAATAGGCCATAGTATGGTAATAGAAAAAGGCCAATGGAGCAAAGCCCCAAGATTGATCATAGTATCAAACCAACCTATTGTAAACCCTGAGCTATGTGTCAGAGTTTAGAAACACGTCTGAAACCCTGTTTTCAAGTTATCCAGAAAAAACATTTAAGAATAAAATTTAAGTTTCAGAGATAGTGGGGTGGGGTGGCCCATAGGAGAAAAATATCCAAAAATTGTCAACCCTCTTTAATGTGTTGAAGGCAGTTTTATAAGGCCGAACATGCATACAGCACTGTTTATTTAGTTGTTTATATTATAGGAATTTCTATATTATAGGTTGAGGTTTAGGATTTTAAAAGATTCATATATAATAATTAATTTGTTAGTTAATCATCAGAAATTAATTAATACATAATTAATAATTAATTAATCAGAAAAATTAACTCCTAATAGACATTAGTCACATACAGTTGTTCTAACTTAAAGAGTGGGCTTGAAATTGTATAAACTTATTACTACGTATGATTCTATTTTTTCCTTAATTTATTGACAAATAAAAAAGGATTAATAGACTTAGGTTAATCTTATAAGCCTATGCTATGTTTCCATCATGTGAAATGCACTTTTACAATGACACATCTAATATTTAATTTGTTAGTCTATCAGCTAGTAAGTTCAATATTCTACTTTCTTAGGTATTTTTATTTTTCTGAAGTCCGTACCAAATCGTTTAGGACATGTATACAGAAACTCGAGGGGTTTCCTAAAAAGTTGTCACAACTCTGCTCCAAATAGGACATGGAACCGAACCAAGATCATACATTCTTGGAGCGGGGTTATAAAGAGGTGCGAGAGATACTCCGTTGTCTCTTCTATCAGCCTATTATCAAACTGCGAAGATACCGGCCAATAATGTACCGTGATATCGGGCAGCCGTGTCGTGGCGTGGGTCTGTAGTCCGCTGTGACGATAACTCGCAGCTATCGGCCGACTCACACCGGCCACGCGGGTCGTGCCGCGCGACACGCCAATTGCTGATTTTTCACGCCCAGGTGTTAATTAAGAGACAAATCCACATTGGGAAACCTGTGTTAAATTATGGCGATTGCCGAACGGCTTGCTTTATTAGTTCTGACGAAATTCCTGGGAATGGCAATCGTCCCGGGTGAATTATGGAAAATGTCTCAGTTCGGTAGTTGAGGTCGATAACTCAGTGTTGAGTCAACCTCACTGAAGCTGTATACAGATGTAATTGGTCTGCGACTGACAGGACCTGATTTAGCTGATTTTTGGAAACTATGTAATATTTTGCACTATTAAAATTGTTTGTCTTCCAAGTGAGGGGTTGTAATAGCTTAATACCAATAAGACTGTGGGACCGCGGAATTAGCTACCCCTGGAATTCGCTGTTTCATGTGAAACTGCCATATCTAGAAAGCTCGTTTGTGGAACTCGCTATCCTAAGTACTCAATTCCCGGTATATCGATTCCTTGTAAACACGGAATACAATGATACTTTTCAGTATCCTGCAGAATTCGATACCTAACAATAAGACTGTTTTGCAATCGAGCTTTGGCCAATCGGAACGTTGGATGGTCGTAAATGAGGAGGACCATTGTAGTATAGCGTGTAGGTACTATGGTACCTATACCATCAAATCGTACTTAAGTAATTTCTTATACTCGCCTTGGGTTTTGAGCAAGAATAAGTAGCAATAAGTTATAAGTAAGACATTCCAGGAATCCTTAGATTGGAAATAGAAACATACCCCTACATTCGCGTACGTTAAGAATAACGATTGATGGTTAACTACAAAAATGAGGTAAAGAATCCTGTAATTCAACTACTTGGAGGTCACGAATTGTAGAGAGTTGTTAGAGATGGTCGGTGGGTGTAGTGTTTTCTTGTTTAGCACTATTGAATACTACGTTACCCCGCTAAGACAATCCTCATAATTAGACAAGTTTGTAATTAATTCAGAAGCAGTAGTTCGGATTCCACGTTAAACTGTAGGTCCTTAGATATTCCATTGACTTGGGCTATTAATTACCAAGATCGTAATCCACATTCATCCAAGATAAGATCGTTCCACATTCATCCTACCCTTGTTTCTCATTCATACTTCTTGGCTTAAAATATAATACCTACTTTGGTACAGTCGCCATTTTAATAATCTTATCTAAAAAAATTGCATATTTCATGGTTAACAAAAAAAATATTTAGACTTAATAAATAGAAATAAGAAACTCATGTAAATCTGAAAACATGTACCATCAATATAAATGACATTATTTCTCTCTGTTTTTCTGTCTGTGTTTTTCTTTGTGTGGCGCTTCTTCTTCCGGAAACGGGAGCACCCACTATGATGAAGCTTATTTTCATGATTGTAAACTTTTTAAAAAAGGTTTCTGTTTCCTGTGAACTGACCCACAACCTATTAAAATAGAGTAATAGAGTAAAAGCCCATTTTTAGCAATATTGATAAAACTTTTATTTTAAGTATTATCAAACAAAATATCCATCAAAAAATATCCATTAAAATTGTTTTAACTGGCTTGTTACCCCATTCTGACCGACAGACGTCACGAACAACTACACCATCGATCTCCGCTCGCCACTTCTAATTGTCCATCCGAGGCGCGTAGGCGTACGACAAGGCGCTGCGCTAGGTCCCCGCCTTTTTATTGTCACGCCGTAAATAAATGTCGGAACTCATGTCTGCCACGGACCACAGACGTCTACATTCTATATCCATAGTGTCCAAGGCCGCCCTCGGTTTGCATTAGCCCGCCGCTTTATGACCGGACAATAAGAAGGATGAGATAGCCTAACTCATTGACGGATTGAGTGTGATGCATTTGACAGCCGTTTGAACTCTGTCACCTGCCAGATAATATGGGTGTGGAACCGGGCTGTAAACACGAATGTAGGGGTAAAGCGATCGTTCCTCTGAGTGGAGTTGAGCCATAGTCTACAAATGTTTTCGATAAAAGTGTATAAAACTTTACCATGTAAAATATGTAGCTAATACAATATTATGTTCCTATTTTCAATATAAGGATTCCTGGAATGTCAAAAATTACAATCTAAAATATATAAATGTTTTTCTTACTCCTAGAGAAAATACGGTAGTGCGTTAAATTCTTGCAAATAACAATTGTTGTATGTTTATTATGTTGATCGCCATGTTGTCGTTTTGTCATGTTGTAATTTAAATTTTATATAAAAAACGTAATCTTCCTCTAATGGGAAGCTTTTAATTAAGTCATTATAGAAGATTGTATTACCTTAATATGTGCATAATGTATGGCATTTTTAAAATTAGCCAATCGTATATATTACGGTAACCAATTGGTATCAAGAATGGTTGTTTACTGTACTTTTAATGACGTCACACTTTTACGTAACCAGCGTCAAACTAACAATGTTCTGGGGGAAGTTTATTCATGACTTATACCTCGCTTTATTATTTTAGATATCTTGGTAAATTCCATAGAAAATTTCGTATCATCTCTATATATAAAATTGAATGTATGTTAGTATGTTTGTATGTATGTATGTCTGTATGTTTTTTATGCGTTGCCAAACTGCTTATCCGATCGCCATGAAATTTTAGGAAGTTGTTCTACATGTGTCCAGGAAGGTTTTAGTGAAAAAATAGTTTCGAAAACCCCATAACCTTCCATTTTATGGCGTTTTAAATGTCTAATGTTAACCTTATGGAGAGTAAGTTTGTTTACAAAATGTCTGCAATGAAAACATTTGATTTCTTAGCTACAGCTGTTTGGTTTACTTTCTATTAGCAATATGCTTTACTATCCAATGCCATCTGAATCATTCATTATTGTAAAACTATAAAGTAAATGTGTACTGTAAAAAATGAACAGCTTTATTCACCACGTTAATAGTTAACGGTTTTGGGGGATTATGTATTTATAATTTTATTTTCTTTCTGATTAAAATCATTTGTTTATATGTTGGCCAAATAAAAAATAATTACAATGTTTATATATATTACGTTTATTATAATAATCAGCTGTTGTATATCTTTCCTACAAAAGCCGTATTACAGTTAGGTTTGGTTTGGGTTTGGATTGGATTTGAAAATTGTGAATTAATCCACTCAGATTTATTTGTTTTATGGGAATGTCATTAATATGTCTTATCGTTTCAGTATTGTTATTCACTATGCCGCGACCCAGAATATATAACCTTTCACAATGAAGCCGTAATGATTTTTGACTTCAGAACATTGCTAATCTTAAAGTTAACATTCACCGGGTCAGCTAGTCTATAATATAAGTGAACCAGTACAGATCATGCGGTCGCCAGGACACGCTGTGCTCCTCGCTACCCAGATTGGAAGAGCTCCAGTGACGGGTTGTTACACCTTTACGTAACCATCTATGTCAGTGCATCAATGCCCACTTTGGGTATTCCTCAACCCGACTTTGATCAATGTAAATGAGACCGTTTACTGGGCTGTACCTGTCGGTCGTGTGGCATATTGACTGAGATCCCGCAGGTGTGCTCGGAGCCCCTCGTAATCCGCACTTGAGATCTCATGTCGGTTTAAAATGACTTTAAGCTGTTATAAGTGCTCCGGTGATTGGAGGGTTCAATTATGCTGGAGTTTCATCGCGAGCGAGCGGTTCGCCTTGGGTTTTATTGTTGGAGGGAAACTGCTCACAGTCATCCAAACGGCCGGTTGCCTTATTGGAGTGGTGATTTCTCTCTTAAAATGCGTTACAGGACCATTACCTCAATAATCACTTGGCATTCTCTACGCAGTATTAATAAGTGAACGAGTAACTACAGTAGTACAAAATAACATCATTTCAACGACGAGGATTATTCCGACCGTTATTCTGTGGAATTAAAATTTGTAACTTGATATTTTTTAATTTACGATCCTTAACATACCTAATATCATGAGCTAGAAAATTAGGCAAATCGGTCAATCCGAACGGATGGATGGGGGAGATTGTGCCCTAACATAGGGGGTTAAGCATATTTATAATAACATAGCTGATCTAGCTTCCTTATTATAATAATAAAACTTGGAACGTACAATACAATACAATTTACATACAATTTAGGACTACTAATATGTATTTAAAAATCCTAATTTTCCTTTAAAAACACATAATTTCATCTGCTATCGGACTTAAGGAATTTCCATATCTTTCATACTGAATATGCGTAGTGGAGTGTCATATCAGCTTTCTGAGCTCTAACCGTGTGATGTCATGCGGTGTCCCCAGTAGTGGGGTCACAGGTGCCATCCCCGACAGATATGCAGTTGTGGCATTTCTGCTTTGAGGCATTAGTTTTATGTGAGGCTCACGCGCCCCAGCGTTTACTACTGATGCACGTCTTTGGCGTTATGCAAGAAAACTAACTCTCCGTACCAGCTAGCCGTGTACTTCTAAACCTACTATAGAAACGTGTGCATTTGTACATATCTCAATTTGTTCCATTTACTGACAATATTCTTAATTGAAGTTAATTTTATATAACCCACTTTGTACACATATTTTTTATATACCAACTTTCAAAGCATTACTACGATCTGGTTTATACCATTTTGAAATCAAAAACATACTAGTACTAGCGTTACCCGTCGCACGTACTGTGACGTACAAAACAGATGAATTAGGATTAGTTCTGCTGGCAAACATGAAATGTAATTATTATTACCTTTCTGAAATGGTAACCTACCTAGGTATTTTAAGTCAAATTATGTATAGTAAATGAATCAAAATTTAAAATTTCATGTGGACATTAAAATATTTCAATATGAAAAATTGAGACGGACATATTAATTTATACCACAGTACCTTCCATCATTATAACTTGGTAAATACACACACTTGCACATACAAAATCAAATATTTTGTTAATAATTTACAATATCAAACTTTTATACATTTCAGATAGCGAATGGAAAATATGAAAAAATGTACACCAGCTGATTATTTAAATACACATAATATGTTTAAAATATTGTGATTATTTTTTGTTTGGCCAAAATATAAACATGTTTTTTAATCATAAAACATAATTCCCAAAAACTGTAAAATATTAACGTGGTGAATAAAACTTTTCATTTTGTACAGTAGGCTACATATTTACTTTATAGTTTTACATTGACGAATTATTCAGACGCGTTGGATGGTAAAGCATATTGCTAATTGTTTACATTTGAATAAATGACAGTTTGAAGAAACTTTAAAATTATTTCACCACTGCTGTTGATTTTGTAAACACTAAATCTATGAAACTTAACATTGCACCCTTTTATGCCCCATAGGGCGGAGCCCTTTGGGCGGATTTGATCAAATTGTGAATCTAAACCATTTCCAAACCTCCTTAAATACACAAAATTTCATTAGAATAGTCCAGCCGTTTATAAATACACTTATGGAATGTTTTTATACACTAAGATTTACCATTAAGAAAAGTTTTTTTAAGATTACATAATATGTTAAAATATCCATATCTTTTTAACATAAACATATTTTCAGGTTATCAGGAAAAACATACATTACTATTATTAAATAATAAGATGAATCCTATAAGTCTAAATACCACCGTTACAGAAGACCTGCGTACTCAGGGAATTTACAAATCAATAATAATGATTGGTAGCACCACCGTTCCAAAACAATTATCACAAAAATAGGCCTAGTGTATTAAATATATATAAGATAATGTATAACAAGTTTTCTCGAGATCATGAAAAAGGGTATACAGGTTTGCTGCTATAATTAACACTAAAAGTAGGCATTTTTAGCATAAACAATTTTTATTTTTACGATATAGCCCACTAAGTTTTATCAATATATTTCCATCAGTAAAAGAGTTATTCTCTATATCATTAACATGGGACAAGATTATGCAGGTTAGCTGCCATAATAAATACATAAACTATGATTTTTAATAAGAAATGGATGGACCACAACCACATGAAGCTACATACCAAGTGTCATCCAAATATATAGATTAATTAGTGAAATATTAATTGTTCCTTATCCTCCATAAGATTAACAATTGAACTCCAAAATACATTGTTCTGTGTTTAGACTTATTAATATCTCAGTAACCATAGAACAAATCAATAGAACAAATCTTTAAAGTACTAAATTGTGTGATTTTTGAGCTGATGCTAATGTTAAGAAATAATAATTAATATGTTTTAAAATTACAAATGAAAAACACAAAAATCCCATTTTTGGGATACAACCCCCTCCCAAACTACCCGTTCCGATGGACCAACATGTCTGGATTTCGAACTCGTTCTGGTAAATGTAGGAATACACGTTTCTACGAAATTTTGTTTCAATCGGACTATTTTTACGAGAGATATCGTGTTATCAGACATATATATATATATATATATATATATATATATATATTAGAAGCCATTACATATTATATATTATATATATAGCCATTATATATTAGAAGAAGCCATTACCGTAGGTTTAATGGCAAGACTTAATCCCGGGATCATGTTATTTTTTGTTTTATACATACATACATACATATATATATATATAACAATAAAACAAAAAATAACATGGTCCCGGGATTAAGTCTTGCCATGAAACCTACGGTAATGGCTGCTTCCCTATGGGAAGTTCGCTAAGTCTAAATCTTCAAAGTTGCGATATACTCGTAAATCAGTTGTAGTATAGGTGAGCGATGTGTCCGGCGGGTGCCCACATACAGGTTGCAGTATTCAGTAGGTCGCAGCACCTGCCATACGGGGTGACGGCACCTGCACACGTAAACATACGGGCTACCTGACGGAAGTCACTGCAGGTGGATTTTTACTATTCTGTGACAATTACAATAACTGTTGGGTCTGTCAAGGCCCGTTATTTCTCGTACGAAATTAGCATTATGCCAACCGCTCTTGGAATGTTGTAATATGTGCTAGTTATATAGTCTGTTGGCCAGCGTTGCATTCATCATAATATATTGAAGGATAATTATTAAAAGCTTTAGTGAAATAAGTTGTGATAATTTATTTGGACTTATTGATAACAATTATTATTATATATAACTAGCTGACCCGGCGAACTTCGTAACGCCTCACAGTAAACACATGTTAACTTTAAGATTAGCCATGTTCTGAAGTCGGATAGCAATACGGCTTCATTGTGAAAGGTTATATATTCTGGGTCGCTGCATAGTGAATAACAATACTGAAACGATAAAACATATTAATATCATTTCCATAAAACAAATAAATCTGAGTGGATTAATTCACAATTTTCAAATCCAATCCAAACCCAAACGAAACCTAACTGTAATACGGCTTTTATAGGAAAGATATACAACAGCTGATTATTATAATAAACGTAATAATATAGCCTAAACATTGTAATTATCATATAAACACGTGACTTTAATCAGACAGAAAATATAAATACATAATCCCTCAAAACCGTAAACTATTAACGTGGTGAATAAAGCTGTTCATTTTTTACAGTACACATTGACTCGATGTTGGTGAATAAAGCTGTTCATTTTTTACAGTACACATTTACTTCATAGTTACATTAATGAATGATTCAGATGGCATTGGATAGAAAAGCTAATGGAAAGTAAACCAATCAGCTGTAGCTAAGAAATCAAATGTTTTCATTGTAGACAATTTGTAAACAAACTTACTCTCCATAAGGTTAACATTAGAAATTTAAAACGCCATAAAATGGAAACTTATGGGGTTTTCGAAAATATTTTTTCACTAAAACCTTCCCGGACACATGTAGAGCAACTTCCTAAAATTTCATGGCGATCGGATGAGTAGTTTGGCAACGCATAAAGGACAGACAGACAGACAGACAGACAGACATACATTCAATTTTATATATAGAGATTAAACTAGTTAAAATGTTCCATGGAAATAATAACTTATGGACCTTATTATTTCATTATCCTGTGTAAACGAGATAAGTCAGCTGATTTTAGGAAATTAAAAACATTCCATTTAGAACCATGGTCGAAGCTATTTCCAAAAGGGAAGTAAATACGTTATATTTGAAATTGAAACTTAACTATCGTGTTATACATTGATCGATTATAATTATTACTGTTGCCATGTACAGTGTAATCAGTGGTGTAGTGCTAAAAAAAGCTGTGCCGTTGCGGTTCTTCCCAGGAAGGCCATTACTCTTTGGGGGGGGGGGGTAATGGGTAGTCAATGTCTACAAGTTCCTCAGGAAGGTCATTGAGTGGTCAAACGCATGGAATTGTGTACAATGAATTTAAATATTTAAAAAAGAATTACATAAACCGAAGTTTAATTTTGCTAAAGCGACTACTGATGCTCCTGGGATATCTGTTGTATTCATGCAAAGTATTGGAGTCGAAGGCAGACGGTCCCTTTTTAGTAAGGGTTCGCTTTCTTTTTCAACGCAAACTGGTGAGTGCAGGTCAAGGAAGAAGAACATATTTGTAGATGAGTTTACCCACCACATAATACGGAGGAAAAACCTCAAATTTAATTTTGTAACTTCATCGAAATTAAAGGCTGTTCTGTAGGAAGAGGGTGTGTTGAAATAAATATCTTAGACGGAATTTAAAATGAATAGGATTTAAATGGTTGAAGTCTGAAAATACAAATATTCTCAACAGTTCTTAATCAGCCTAAGTTTGTTGTAAAAATAAATATATTTTTGAATTAAAAAACTAGATACTATAAAAAGATATATGGTCTTCAAGTAAGCCCTAGTGTCTGATTCTGGTGTTACAATGATGTTAGGTTAGGGTTAATGTAAAACGCCTAAAATTGCCTCGATATTGCGTGTTGATAATGAAATGATGCGAGCGACTCGCTTACCTACCACTCTCTATGAAAAGGCAAAGTAAAAGTATAAAAATCTGAGTTTCGGCTGCACGAGCTGTGCCGGAGCGCTGCTCCGGCTCTAAAAGCTGTGCCGGAGCGGCGCTCCGGACCGCTCCGGCTCCACTACACCACTGAGTGTCATGTTGTACAGTGTACGTAGCCTACAGTGATGCCCGACGTTAGGTCAATCATTTATTCGGTCGAGTTTCCGCCTACGTCTGTCATTGCCATCTGCGAGGAAAGTGCAGTTCAATTGTAGTGGTTGTACAGTGTACGTACAGTGATGCCCGACGTTAGGTCAATCATTTATTCGGTTGAGTCTCCGCCTACGTCAGTCATTGGCACCTGCGAGGCAAGTGCAGTTAAATTGTAGTGGTTGTACAGTGTACGTACAGTGATGCCCGACGTTAGGTCAATCAGTTATTCGGTCGAGTCTCCGCCTACGTCAGTCATTGGCACCTGCGAGGCAAGTGCAGTTCAATTAGATGCCTGTTAAGATAGGGGAGTTGCCTACACAATCATTATCTCGGTGTAAGTCGCAGTTAATGATGTGACTGTAATGATACTGTGGGCGAAACTGCGAAACAGCTCGGGGACCTCAACTCCGAGGCTAAATACATGCATGGGCTGTCCACGTAGCAGCAGTACTCAACTACCTTGCAACAGATTTTATTTTGATAAAACTGTTCAGTAGTTTAAGATGAGCAATTATGAAATGGTTCAATCAATAATAACTCCTATTTATAAATAGCGAGGGAATTAAATTTAATATCTCATTTATTGATTAAAATAGGCTCTAAATCCTGTGAAAGATCTTTGACTATTAAGCGCCAAAACTCATTTACTACCTAAGTATACAAATATTTTTACACAATACTTAGTTACTTTGACCTGTCAGGATCTCATAATTCAATATTGTAATAAGTAAAAATTTGTAAATTTAAATTCCATTAATAAAAATGACCGAATTGTGTAAGTTATACCTGTACTCGCAATACAATACCATTGTTCTCATGTAATGCTAATAACTGGAAAAGAAATGAACAAATGTAGAGTAGAAAACAAGTCAGTTCTTGGTTCCTAGGGTCAGTAGGCCTACTACTGCTACATTTCAGTTTTACTCATACCTGCTACAGTATCGCCGACCGTGGTTTATGGTTTTCGGTCCCGTAGGCCTACTACTGCTACATTGCAGTTCTACTCATACCTGCTACAGTATCGCCGACCGTGGTTTATGGTTCTTGGTCCGGTAGGCCTACTACTGCTACATTGCAGTTTTACTCATACCTGCTACAGTATCGCCGACCGTGGTTTATGGTTCTTGGTCCGGTAGGCCTACTACTGCTACATTGCACTTCTACTCATACCTGCTACAGTATCGCCGACCGTGGTTTATGGTTCTCGGTCCAGTAGGCATACTACTGCTATATTGCAGTTCTACTCATACCTGCTACAGTATCGCCGACCGTGGTTTATGGTTCTCGGTCCAGTAGGCCTACTACTGCTACATTGCAGTTCTACTCATACCTGCTACAGTATCGCCGACCGTGGTTTATGGTTCTCGGTCCAGTAGGCCTACTACTGCTACATTGCAGTTCTACTCATACCTGCTACAGTATCGCCGACCGTGGTTTATGGTTCTTGGTCCGGTAGGCCTACTACTGCTACATTGCAGTTCTACTCATACCTGCTACAGTATCGCCGACCGTGGTTTATGGTTCTCGGTCCAGTAGGCCTACTACTGCTACATTGCACTTCTACTCATACCTGCTACAGTATCGCCGACCGTGGTTTATGGTTCTCGGTCCAGTAGGCCTACTACTGCTACATTGCACTTCTACTCATACCTGCTACAGTATCGCCGACCGTGGTTTATGGTTCTTGGTCCGGTAGGCCTACTACTGCTACATTGCACTTCTACTCATACCTGCTACAGTATCGCCGACCGTGGTTTATGGTTCTTGGTCCGGTAGGCCTACTACTGCTACATTGCACTTCTACTCATACCTGCTACAGTATCGCCGACCGTGGTTTATGATTCTCGGTCCAGTAGGCCTACTACTGCTACATTGCACTTCTACTCATACCTGCTACAGTATCGCCGACCGTGGTTTATGGTTCTCGGTCCAGTAGGCCTACTACTGCTACATTGCACTTCTACTCATACCTGCTACAGTATCGCCGACCGTGGTTTATGGTTCTCGGTCCAGTAGGCCTACTACTGCTACATTGCACTTCTACTCATACCTGCTACAGTATCGCCGACCGTGGTTTATGGTTCTCGGTCCGGTAGGCCTACTACTGCTACATTGCACTTCTACTCATACCTGCTACAGTATCGCCGACCGTGGTTTATGGTTTTCGGTCCCGTAGGCCTACTACTGCTACATTGCACTTCTACTCATACCTGCTACAGTATCGCCGACCGTGGTTTATGGTTCTTGGTCCGGTAGGCCTACTACTGCTACATTGCACTTCTACTCATACCTGCTACAGTATCGCCGACCGTGGTTTATGGTTCTTGGTCCGGTAGGCCTACTACTGCTACATTGCACTTCTACTCATACCTGCTACAGTATCGCCGACCGTGGTTTATGGTTCTCGGTCCAGTAGGCCTACTACTGCTACATTGCACTTCTACTCATACCTGCTACAGTATCGCCGACCGTGGTTTATGGTTCTCGGTCCAGTAGGCCTACTACTGCTACATTGCACTTCTACTCATACCTGCTACAGTATCGCCGACCGTGGTTTATGGTTCTTGGTCCGGTAGGCCTACTACTGCTACATTGCACTTCTACTCATACCTGCTACAGTATCGCCGACCGTGGTTTATGGTTCTCGGTCCAAAAGGCGTACTAGTGCTACATTGCACTTCTACTCATACCTGCTACAGTATCGCCGACCGTGGTTTATGGTTCTTGGTCCCGGTAGGCCTACTACTGCTACATTGCACTTCTACTCATACCTGCTACAGTATCGCCGACCGTGGTTTATGGTTTTCAGTCCCGTAGGCCTACTACTGCTACATTGCACTTCTACTCATACCTGCTACAGTATCGCCGACCGTGGTTTATGGTTCTTGGTCCGGTAGGCCTACTACTGCTACATTGCACTTCTACTCATACCTGCTACAGTATCGCCGACCGTGGTTTATGGTTTTCGGTCCCGTAGGCCTACTACTGCTACATTGCACTTCTACTCATACCTGCTACAGTATCGCCGACCGTGGTTTATGGTTCTTGGTCCAGTAGGCCTACTACTGCTACATTGCACTTCTACTCATACCTGCTACAGTATCGCCGACCGTGGTTTATGGTTCTTGGTCCGGTAGGCCTACTACTGCTACATTGCACTTCTACTCATACCTGCTACAGTATCGCCGACCGTGGTTTATGGTTTTCGGTCCAGTAGGCCTACTACTGCTACATTGCACTTCTACTCATACCTTCTACAGTATCGCCGACCGTGGTTTATGGTTCTTGTCCGTAGGCCTACTACTGCTACATTGCACTTCTACTCATACCTGTTACAGTATCGCCGACCGTGGTTTATGGTTCTTGGTCCGTAGGCCTACTACTGCTACATTGCACTTTCTACTCATACCTGCTACAGTATCGCCGACCGTGGTTTATGGTTCTCGGTCCAGTAGGCCTACTACTGCTACATTGCACTCTACTCATACCTGTACAGTATCGCCGACCGTGGTTTATGGTTCTCGGTCCGTAGGCCTACTACTGCTACATTGCACTTTACTCATACCTGCTACAGTATCGCCGACCGTGGTTATGGTTCTTTGTAGGCCTACTACTGCTACATTGCACTTCTACTCAATTACAGTATCGCCGACCGTGGTTTATGGTTCTTTGTAGGCCTACACTGCTACATTGCACTTCTACTCATATGCTACAGTATATTTTATGGTTTTTTATCTACTGTACACACTTCTACTCATATTTCAGTATATTATGGTTCTTGTTACCTATCTACAACACTTTAAAAGTAATTTTATTTTAAATAATACATTGGTTCTAAATGTATATCATTAGTTCTGTTTAATAACAGTATAATAAAATTATCTTCTGTTAATCATTTACAATTTTGTCTGTTCAAATATGGGGGAAATCCTATAAATTGTTATGAGACTCGTTTGCTGCATGATTTGTTTAATAATACAATAAAACAGATTTAATACATCGAAATGAAATTTCTATGATATTACTCAACTATTCTTTTCCAGATAAATGTAATTATTATAAATTGTAGACTCATACTTTTGCAAGATTGCATTAAAATTTCAAAAACAACAGTTCATCATATGTTGATACAACCTATACGAAATGAAATAAATAATTAAATCAGTCCATGAAAAAATAAACAATATCAGTAAAATGGCACATACTTCCTGCCTTTAAAAGTAAACTATATATTTTTAGATTTAATAAACAAAGTCCTCATTAAATGTGTATTAAAATAACATTTCACAAATCGTTTCAACATTTCAAAAATAGTCACCAGATTTCTTTCAGGTACCTCTTATTACAAGGTGAAAAACTTAAAAATCATCCCCTTCTCCTCGATGTAATAACAAACCTTTTGAGCGAGTTTTATTAAGTGATGAACACCGTTAAACACGAAATACCATTTTTGTTTTGTAAAACAAAGTTAAAATAAACGGTACCAGTGGACTGACACATACTTTCTCCCTTAAGTAAATTTAAAAAAGACAATCTGTAATAAAACTATCATGTTCTACAAAGTTATTCTAAATATCATTTAATAATTTATTGTTCAAATTGTATGGGGGGAAACCCCCCCCCGGTAATACCAAGCTTTTTTGAGCTGGTTTTGTTTGGTGATTTGACCTTACACTTCATACCAAGTTTCATGGAAAACGGTTGGAAAGTAAGGAAGAAATTTATTTTTTTATTTTTTCCATAAGAATAACATTGGGCGCTTTCAGACAACGTACTGCGTTTATCGTGGACAGTAAATTTAACTTTTCTCTGAAACCGTTAGTCGTAGACAAATAATTCAAATTACTAATTTGTTTATTTTAAAGCTGGTTCCAATGGTACCAGTCAAGTTATACTTTACTTTTATTGTTTTCGCTGAAAATTTAAAAATTTTATTTTTTTGACATTTAAAAGCCCATAACTTTTGAACCGTCATTTTTACAGACATGCGGGTGGTGTCAAATTATTTAGTACTCTGTGCGCTATAAACTATTAAATTTTAATCAAAATCGTTAGAGCCGTTTTTGAGAAAATTGGATATTTCACGTTTTTTAAGGGTTTTTAGGGGTGAACTACCCTTAAAAATCAAATATTCAAAAAAATTAAAAAACGCCTGGGGATACGGTGACTATATATATATACATGCCAAATTTCATCTAAATCGGACAAACGGGGTAGGCTGTGGCACTGTACACATCCAGACACACACACTCACACGCACACACGCACACACACACACACACACACACACACACACACACACACACACACACACAGACACACGGACGGACAGACATCACGCCAAAACCCACATTTTTGGATTCAGGGGACCCCAAAACGGATATATCCACCCTCAACTAAAATTCGAAAATTTTGACGAAAACAATACTTTCTCCATATACTATGTATAAGGGGAGAAAGTAAAAGTGAAAGATATTGTTTAACCCCGAAAGATCCAGACTGCAATTGACTCCTTTCTAAACGAATCACCATAACTCTATACGGTACTACGTAGCCTACGAGGCTAATCAAATGTAGACCGAACTACCTAGGCTGCAACTAAGTCCTCCCAAACAGCATCAAATCCTGGTACTAAACACCATCATCTGGTCTACAAGTGGTAGAGGGTAATACACGGATGGCAAGCATCATCAAATGTAGACCGAACAAAGCTCCAACTGGACCTCACTGACCTCATCACCATCCTGGTCACTTTTGATGGAACTACACGGTCCGCAAGGATCGTCACATGTAGACCCAACTGCCCAGGCTGCAACTGACCCCGCCCTGACATCATCACCTTCCTGGTCACTTTTGATGGAACTACACGGCCCGCAAGGATCATCACATGTAGACCCAACTGCCCAGACTGCAACTGACCCCGCCCTGACATCATCACCTTCCTGGTCACTTTTGATGGAACTACACGGCCCGCAAGGATCATCACATGTAGACCCAACTGCCCAGACTGCAACTGACCCCGCCCTGACATCATCACCTTCCTGGTCACTTTTGATGGAACTACACGGCCCGCAAGGATCATCACATGTAGACCCAACTGCCTAGACTGCAACTGACCCCGCCCTGACATCATCACCTTCCTGGTCACTTTTGAGGGAACTACACGGCCCGCAAGGATCATCACATGTAGACCCAACTGCCCAGACTGCAACTGACCCCACCCTGACATCATCACCTTCCTGGTCACTTTTGATGGAACTACACGGTCCGCAAGGATCATCACATGTAGACCCAACTGCCCAGACTGCAACTGACCCCGCCCTGACATCATCACCTTCCTGGTCACTTTTGATGGAACTACACGGCCCGCAAGGATCATCACATGTAGACCCAACTACCCAGGCTGCAACTGACTCCGCCCTGACATCATCACCTTCCTGGTCACTTTTGAGGGAACTACACGGCCCGCAAGGATCATCACATGTAGACCCAACTGCCCAGGCTGCAACTGACTCCGCCCTGACTTCATCACCTTCCTGGTCACTTTTGAGGGAACTACACGGCCCGCAAGGATCATCACATGTAGACCCAACTGCCCAGGCTGCAACTGACCCCACCCTGACATCATCACCTTCCTGGTCACTTTTGAGGGAACTACACGGTCCGCAAGGATCATCACATGTAGACCCAACTGCCCAGACTGCAACTGACCCCGCCCTGACATCATCACCTTCCTGGTCACTTTTGAGGGAACTACACGGCCCGCAAGGATAATCACATGTAGACCCAACTACCCAGGCTGCAACTGACTCCGCCCTGACTTCATCACCTTCCTGGTCACTTTTGAGGGAACTACACGGCCCGCAAGGATCATCACATGTAGACCCAACTGCCCAGACTGCAACTGACCCCGCCCTGACATCATCACCTTCCTGGTCACTTTTGAGGGAACTACACGGCCCGCAAGGATCATCACATGTAGACCCAACTGCCTAGACTGCAACTGACCCCGCCCTGACATCATCACCTTCCTGGTCACTTTTGATGGAACTACACGGCCCGCAAGGATCATCACATGTAGACCCAACTGCCTAGACTGCAACTGACCCCGCCCTGACATCATCACCTTCCTGGTCACTTTTGAGGGAACTACACGGCCCGCAAGGATCATCACATGTAGACCCAACTGCCTAGACTGCAACTGACTCCGCCCTGACATCATCACCTTCCTTCGAATCTACTTAATGAAAATAGATGTGATGATAATTTGGGACTTAACACGTTAATGTGCTGCCCATGTCAAATGTTTAACGAAAATCAACCTAAGGTATTTCGTTTCCGATGAGAGTGGAAGCTCAAAATCGTTCATTATAGTTAAAGGTTCATCTGAGGAGGTTTTGCAGCTAAAAAATAACAAACAAGATAATTGATTAGAGTTTACATTTAAATTATTCCTATTGAGATTCTGATATACACGCAATAATTTTATGAATCAGTTGATTTCCAAGTCTGTCAAAAGGTTATTTTTTAAATTAAGGCTATGTCATCCATTGTTTGTCATTACACTGTTTTTTTAATCGGGTATTGTTTCTGTTATACTGTTTGTTTATAATGAAAACATTAGTGTTCCTAGAATCGAGCCTTGGGGTACACCAAAATTTAATTTCAAGGCCCTTGACTTCATATTATTAACTCCAACTCTTTGAATCCTATTTTCTAGGAATGACTTAGTCCAACCCAAAGAAGTGCCCCGCACTCCACCGCCATAAAACCGGTTGACTGGCATTCTGCGATCAATACAGTAAATCCTTTTGTAAATCCAAAAAAGCCTGCTGTTTTAAAAACTTAGCCGTTAGAAAAAAAATTTGCTTAAGCAGCTTTTAATAATTTATTGTATATTTTTCAAGACTTGTAATATTCAAGAAGTTTTGTAAATTTGTTAAATTTCTTTTGTATATCAAGTTCTTTTAGCTCAAGTGACGATGTTTTCATGCATGCTGTCAGCAAAGAGAGTCTTATTGGGATATTTTAATGGGCATGATTGAGTAAAATAAAATCGAAATAAAACGTAAAAACGTTTAATGTTTCTAGCGTTTCAGGATGTTTCAAGTAATGATTCCCAGCTTTCCTTGATTAATAGGATTTGTTTAAACATTTAAATTACCTTACTTAAATTACTATTTAAAGTCGCGTGTCATGAATAGGTTTAGAACTGAGAGTTGGGTGGATATTTGGAGGGGGTGTGATACCAGGTGTATTCGGTGGTTTGCGCAAAGTGGTCAGACAGGTCAGTCCCAGTCACCCCGACCCCGACCCTCAGCGATTAGGGGTCGGAGGGGGAGACGCACACTCGTGTCGGTGAGTGTTCGTTCATTATATCTATTAATTTACTGATTGTATCACCTTTTCTTTCTAATTAGTTTATGTGTTGATCGTCCACAATAAGGCACTGATTTTCTTTCAATAGATATTTTTGGGCTAATGATAAAAATCCATTTATATTTAAATAACAAGGGGATCGATATGAACAGAACAGTAATTGTTTACTGCCAATATTTAGATACCGATCCCAGCTATTTGCCAATATAACTACACCTCCACTACTGTTATGTTTGGCTCTTGAATAATCACACATTACGTTATAATTATTAAATTTATGCAATACAACTCTTCCTTAATTCATGCCCACTCAAAACAACTACATCTGGATTTTCTGATTGTAAAAAGATATCTAATAGATCTATTTTTTCCCTCAGATACTGAATGTTAAGGTGGATTATTTTTAAATTACATTTTCATACGTTTCTTTAGATTTGAATCCGAAAATTATACAATACCTTATATTTAACATTGTTTTAAACAGAATAAGTTCCTTTGTCATTATATTCTAGTTTAAATCTTCAATTAAATTATTTTTCAGCATGTTGGAATTATTTTGTATTTACTATTATTGTGTATCATTATGGAAATACATGTCATACGATATTTCCTTCCCGTGCTGTGTAGTTCGACCTAGTTATGTTTGAAAGTTTAAAATTACCGTATTTCAATGATTCCGTAATCAAATGAATATATTATGCATTAAATCTACCCAGACAGCAACACCACTGTAGATAGGGTTTCAGGTTTTATTTCATATTTTTATTGTTTAAACCACTCATAACCCTGTCGTCAGCCAGCGGTGGCGGCGTACCCGAGTATCTGACCCCTAATATCGGATGTAAGGTGCCAAGATGATTATAGCAGCTGTATGGAAATGTGATCCGAGCATGCGTTCCACAAGGTTATTGTGTGACTGCTTTCCGCTGTGACGTTGCGAGCCTTATCAAACTAATGCCCACCAGAATATCGAATATTACAGAAACTCGTGTATATATAGTTAAAAATATAGTTTTGTACAGACTTCAGCGATTTTTTTACATTAACAGAAATTCATATTTAATTGGATGATTCCTATTAAGAAAGAAATTGTGTCTGATCTGAAAAGGTGATTTCTATGATATATGATTTATCATATAGTTTCTTTAAAAATACTATTTACATTATTAATTATTTATTATTATTATTATTATTATTATTATTATTATTATTATTATTATTATTATTATTATCATAAATAAATAATTATCTAACTCTTAAAGTCTGTATAAATATTAAAATAATTGTATACGAAAAAAATCATTATTGGTGTTCCCACGTGCGGCCGCTCACATATCCCAGTTGGCATCCTCATTACTTTGCCCAGACCACTCGACTCCAGACTCATCCTACACACACATTTGTGGTGATAAGGTGAAACTCGCTACAAAAACTTACCAGAACATCTCATTAGCCCACCAGGTGCTAAACTCTTCTGAAGCATTTGGCAACAAGTACGGGAAAGTATTACAGATTGTCAGGCGGGGCAGTATCGGTGGGCAGCGAGAACAAATTCGGAACATAATCTTGGGCGAGGGAAGTGGGCGCTCGGCTACCGTGCGGTGAGTGGGCTAAATAATTGGGAGGAGCAAAAAACAGGACAAAAACCTGCTATCGGGCAACAGGTTGAGGATGCGAGGACCTACACCTGCGTGGTGACAGGTGTAGTCTGTAGATGGGTACTGGGTATTGGGCTCTGAACAATACGGGCAACGGATGGAGTAATGTAACAACACGCGAGCAGCGCGATCATATCAGTAGGAGAACTATAGAGCATAGAGGTGTGAGGTGTAGTCTGTAGATGTGTACTGGGTATTGGGCTCTGAGCAATACGGGCAACGGATGGAGTAATGTAACAACACGCGAGCAGCGCGATCATATCAGTAGGAGAACTATAGAGCATAGAGGTGTGAGGTGTAGTCTGTAGATGGGTACTTGGTATTGGGCTCTAAGCAATACGGGCAACGGATGGAGTAATGTAACAACACGCGAGCAGCGCGATCATATCAGTAGGAGAACTATAGAGCATAGAGGTGTGAGGTGTAGTCTGTAGATGGGTACTTGGTATTGGGCTCTAAGCAATACGGGCAACGGATGGAGTAATGTAACAACACGCGAGCAGCGCGATCATATCAGTAGGAGAACTATAGAGCATAGAGGTGTGAGGTGTAGTCTGTAGATGGGTACTGGGTATTGGGCTCTAAGCAATACGGGCAACGGATGGAGTAATGTAACAACACGCGAGCAGCGCGATCATATCAGTAGGAGAACTATAGAGCATAGAGGTGTGAGGTGTAGTCTGTAGATGGGTACTTGGTATTGGGCTCTGAGCAATACGGGCAACGGATGGAGTAATGTAACAACACGCGAGCAGCGCGATCATATCAGTAGGAGAACTATAGAGCATAGAGGTGTGAGGTGTAGTCTGTAGATGGGTACTGGGTATTGGGCTCTAAGCAATACGGGCAACGGATGGAGTAATGTAACAACACGCGAGCAGCGCGATCATATCAGTAGGAGAACTATAGAGCATAGAGGTGTGAGGTGTAGTCTGTAGATGGGTACTTGGTATTGGGCTCTGAGCAATACGGGCAACGGATGGAGTAATGTAACAACACGCGAGCAGCGCGATCATATCAGTAGGAGAACTATAGAGCATAGAGGTGTGAGGTGTAGTCTGTAGATGGGTACTTGGTATTGGGCTCTAAGCAATACGGGCAACGGATGGAGTAATGTAACAACACGCGAGCAGCGCGATCATATCAGTAGGAGAACTATAGAGCATAGAGGTGTGAGGTGTAGTCTGTAGATGTGTACTGGGTATTGGGCTCTAAGCAATACGGGCAACGGATGGAGTAATGTAACAACACGCGAGCAGCGCGATCACATCAGTAGGAGAACTATAGAGCATAGAGGTGTGAGGTGTAGTCTGTAGATGGGTACTGGGTATTGGGCTCTAAGCAATACGGGCAACGGATGGAGTAATGTAACAACACGCGAGCAGCGCGATCACATCAGTAGGAGAACTATAGAGCATAGAGGTGTGAGGTGTAGTCTGTAGATGGGTACTGGGTATTGGGCTCTAAGCAATACGGGCAACGGATGGAGTAATGTAACAACACGCGAGCAGCGCGATCATATCAGTAGGAGAACTATAGAGCATAGAGGTGTGAGGTGTAGTCTGTAGATGGGTACTGGTATTGGGCTCTAAGCAATACGGGCAACGGATGGAGTAATGTAACAACACGCGAGCAGCGCGATCATATCAGTAGGAGAACTATAGAGCATAGAGGTGTGAGGTGTAGTCTGTAGATGGGTACTTGGTATTGGGCTCTAAGCAATACGGGCAACGGATGGAGTAATGTAACAACACGCGAGCAGCGCGATCACATCAGTAGGAGGACATAGAGCATAGAGGTGTGAGGTGTAGTCTGTAGATGGGTACTTGGTATTGGGCTCTAAGCAATACGGGCAACGGATGGAGTAATGTAACAACACGCGAGCAGCGCGATCATATCAGTAGGAGAACTATAGAGCATAGAGGTGTGAGGTGTAGTCTGTAGATGTGTACTTGGTATTGGGCTCTAAGCAATACGGGCAACGGATGGAGTAATGTAACAACACGCGAGCAGCGCGATCATATCAGTAGGAGAACTATAGAGCATAGAGGTGTGAGGTGTAGTCTGTAGATGTGTACTGGGTATTGGGCTCTGAGCAATACGGGCAACGGATGGAGTAATGTAACAACACGCGAGCAGCGCGATCATATCAGTAGGAGAACTATAGAGCATAGAGGTGTGAGGTGTAGTCTGTAGATGTGTACTTGGTATTGGGCTCTGAGCAATACGGGCAACGGATGGAGTAATGTAACAACACGCGAGCAGCGCGATCATATCAGTAGGAGAACTATAGAGCATAGAGGTGTGAGGTGTAGTCTGTAGATGTGTACTGGGTATTGGGCTCTAAGCAATACGGGCAACGGATGGAGTAATGTAACAACACGCGAGCAGCGCGATCATATCAGTAGGAGAACTATAGAGCATAGAGGTGTGAGGTGTAGTCTGTAGATGGGTACTGGGTATTGGGCTCTAAGCAATACGGGCAACGGATGGAGTAATGTAACAACACGCGAGCAGCGCGATCATATCAGTAGGAGAACTATAGAGCATAGAGGTGTGAGGTGTAGTCTGTAGATGGGTACTGGTATTGGGTTCTGAGCAATACGGGCAACGGATGGAGTAATGTAACAACACGCGAGCAGCGCGATCATATCAGTAGGAGAACTATAGAGCATAGAGGTGTGAGGTGTAGTCTGTAGATGGGTACTTGGTATTGGGCTCTAAGCAATACGGGCAACGGATGGAGTAATGTAACAACACGCGAGCAGCGCGATCATATCAGTAGGAGAACTATAGAGCATAGAAGTGTGAGGTGTAGTCTGTAGATGGGTACTGGGTATTGGGCTCTAAGCAATACGGGCAACGGATGGAGTAATGTAACAACAAGCGAGCAGCGCGATCACATCAGTAGGAGAACTATAGAGCATAGAGGTGTGAGGTGTAGTCTGTAGATGGGTACTGGGTATTGGGCTCTAAGCAATACGGGCAACGGATGGAGTAATGTAACAACACGCGAGCAGCGCGATCATATCAGTAGGAGAACTATAGAGCATAGAGGTGTGAGGTGTAGTCTGTAGATGGGTACTTGGTATTGGGCTCTAAGCAATACGGGCAACGGATGGAGTAATGTAACAACACGCGAGCAGCGCGATCATATCAGTAGGAGAACTATAGAGCATAGAGGTGTGAGGTGGAGTCTGTAGATGTGTACTGGGTATTGGGCTCTGAGCAATACGGGCAACGGATGGAGTAATGTAACAACACGCGAGCAGCGCGATCATATCAGTAGGAGAACTATAGAGCATAGAGGTGTGAGGTGTAGTCTGTAGATGGGTACTGGGTATTGGGCTCTAAGCAATACGGGCAACGGATGGAGTAATGTAACAACACGCGAGCAGCGCGATCATATCAGTAGGAGAACTATAGAGCATAGAGGTGTGAGGTGTAGTCTGTAGATGTGTACTGGGTATTGGGCTCTAAGCAATACGGGCAACGGATGGAGTAATGTAACAACACGCGAGCAGCGCGATCATATCAGTAGGAGAACTATAGAGCATAGAGGTGTGAGGTGTAGTCTGTAGATGGGTACTTGGTATTGGGCTCTAAGCAATACGGGCAACGGATGGAGTAATGTAACAACACGCGAGCAGCGCGATCATATCAGTAGGAGAACTATAGAGCATAGAGGTGTGAGGTGTAGTCTGTAGATGGGTACTTGGTATTGGGCTCTAAGCAATACGGGCAACGGATGGAGTAATGTAACAACACGCGAGCAGCGCGATCATATCAGTAGGAGAACTATAGAGCATAGAGGTGTGAGGTGTAGTCTGTAGATGGGTACTTGGTATTGGGCTCTAAGCAATACGGGCAACGGATGGAGTAATGTAACAACACGCGAGCAGCGCGATCATATCAGTAGGAGAACTATAGAGCATAGAGGTGTGAGGTGTAGTCTGTAGATGGGTACTTGGGTATTGGGCTCTAAGCAATACGGGCAACGGATGGAGTAATGTAACAACACGCGAGCAGCGCGATCATATCAGTAGGAGAACTATAGAGCATAGAGGTGTGAGGTGTAGTCTGTAGATGTGTACTGGGTATTGGGCTCTAAGCAATACGGGCAACGGATGGAGTAATGTAACAACACGCGAGCAGCGCGATCATATCAGTAGGAGAACTATAGAGCATAGAGGTGTGAGGTGTAGTCTGTAGATGGGTACTGGGTATTGGGCTCTGAGCAATACGGGCAACGGATGGAGTAATGTAACAACACGCGAGCAGCGCGATCATATCAGTAGGAGAACTATAGAGCATAGAGGTGTGAGGTGTAGTCTGTAGATGGGTACTGGGTATTGGGCTCTGAGCAATACGGGCAACGGATGGAGTAATGTAACAACACGCGAGCAGCGCGATCATATCAGTAGGAGAACTATAGAGCATAGAGGTGTGAGGTGTAGTCTGTAGATGTGTACTGGGTATTGGGCTCTAAGCAATACGGGCAACGGATGGAGTAATGTAACAACACGCGAGCAGCGCGATCATATCAGTAGGAGAACTATAGAGCATAGAGGTGTGAGGTGTAGTCTGTAGATGGGTACTTGGTATTGGGCTCTAAGCAATACGGGCAACGGATGGAGTAATGTAACAACACGCGAGCAGCGCGATCATATCAGTAGGAGAACTATAGAGCATAGAGGTGTGAGGTGTAGTCTGTAGATGGGTACTTGGTATTGGGCTCTAAGCAATACGGGCAACGGATGGAGTAATGTAACAACACGCGAGCAGCGCGATCATATCAGTAGGAGAACTATAGAGCATAGAGGTGTGAGGTGTAGTCTGTAGATGGGTACTTGGTATTGGGCTCTAAGCAATACGGGCAACGGATGGAGTAATGTAACAACACGCGAGCAGCGCGATCATATCAGTAGGAGAACTATAGAGCATAGAGGTGTGAGGTGTAGTCTGTAGATGTGTACTGGGTATTGGGCTCTAAGCAATACGGGCAACGGATGGAGTAATGTAACAACACGCGAGCAGCGCGATCATATCAGTAGGAGAACTATAGAGCATAGAGGTGTGAGGTGTAGTCTGTAGATGTGTACTGGGTATTGGGCTCTAAGCAATACGGGCAACGGATGGAGTAATGTAACAACACGCGAGCAGCGCGATCATATCAGTAGGAGAACTATAGAGCATAGAGGTGTGAGGTGTAGTCTGTAGATGGGTACTGGGTATTGGGCTCTAAGCAATACGGGCAACGGATGGAGTAATGTAACAACACGCGAGCAGCGCGATCATATCAGTAGGAGAACTATAGAGCATAGAGGTGTGAGGTGTAGTCTGTAGATGGGTACTGGGTATTGGGCTCTAAGCAATACGGGCAACGGATGGAGTAATGTAACAACACGCGAGCAGCGCGATCATATCAGTAGGAGAACTATAGAGCATAGAGGTGTGAGGTGTAGTCTGTAGATGTGTACTGGGTATTGGGCTCTAAGCAATACGGGCAACGGATGGAGTAATGTAACAACACGCGAGCAGCGCGATCATATCAGTAGGAGAACTATAGAGCATAGAGGTGTGAGGTGTAGTCTGTAGATGGGTACTGGGTATTGGGCTCTAAGCAATACGGGCAACGGATGGAGTAATGTAACAACACGCGAGCAGCGCGATCATATCAGTAGGAGAACTATAGAGCATAGAGGTGTGAGGTGTAGTCTGTAGATGGGTACTGGGTATTGGGCTCTAAGCAATACGGGCAACGGATGGAGTAATGTAACAACACGCGAGCAGCGCGATCATATCAGTAGGAGAACTATAGAGCATAGAGGTGTGAGGTGTAGTCTGTAGATGGGTACTGGGTATTGGGCTCTAAGCAATACGGGCAACGGATGGAGTAATGTAACAACACGCGAGCAGCGCGATCACATCAGTAGGAGGAAATAAAGCATAGAGGTGTGAGGTGTAGTCTGTAGATGTGTACTGGGTATTGGGCTCTGAGCAATACGGGCAACGGATGGAGTAATGTAACAACACGCGAGCAGCGCGATCACATCAGTAGGAGAATCAGAGCATAGAGGTGTGAGGTGTAGTCTGTAGATGGGTACATTGGGCTCTAAGCAATACGGGCAACGGATGGAGTAATGTAACAACACGCGAGCAGCGCGATCATTAGTAGGAGAACTATAGAGCATAGATAGGTGTAGTCTGTAGATGTACTGTATTGGGCTCTAAGCAATACGGGCAACGGATGGAGTAATGTAACAACACGCGAGCAGCGCGATCAATCAGTATCATGTTTCTTAAAGGAAAACGTTAGGCATTTTAAGAAGCTCTACTACCAGAGACAATTAATTACAGAGGATAATTTGTGTACTCTTGTTTAGATAACAACACTAACAATTTGTTTTTTATTTATTATAATATCAAATAATATTACGTTTATTAATAAAATGTGTTAGAGCCGTGATAGGCTGTCGTACCAAAGTGACGTGACACGCTAGATATCATTTTTCGCCTCAAAGCTGTCTTGTTAAATCCATCAACCCGCTTTGAATAATTCATTTTCCTAACCGTCTCTAATTTGAATAAACTAGGTGGCACTCCAGTTAATAATACTTATGATCCATATATTTTAATCAAGACTTTCCAAAATCACTGTCCAAATATTAGTTCGGCTTTGAATGCTGCCGCTGGACCACATTTTGTATAAAGATAACATATTGTCGTCCGTTTTTTTTTAAATTAATCGTGGAGTGGCGGTCCACAACAATGAAAACTCGCTCTCAAAGTCAGCAGTAACTCTTAGCTGATTCTAAAGATTCATTTCTTCCGGACTCCTAAGTAAATCAGCTGACTTACTTAACGGCTGATTAGCTTAACAGGCGATTTTATGAGTGGTATTGTCAGGGTCGTTAAGAGTTCTTTATTTACACCGGTTATGCCTCATTTAATCTCTTGGCAACCTTTTAAATTTGGGTTCCATTATCTAAAGATACTTATCAAAGTTAATCTTATGTTCATGTAACTGTATTGTGCCTGTGTACTCACGTAGTGGGTTATTGATTTATTTTATCATAGAATGTTAGGCTTTGACATTTTTTAAGGTTTAGCTTATTTATTACTCATAAATGGTTGATTTCATTAAATCGATATCCCGCTTCAAACGTTTTTAAACAAACCCTTTGTAATTTTATATTTTGTTGTTTATCACCGGAACAGTCGGTCGTCTTGTGCAAGTAGCTGCTGTAAAGAAAGACGTGTTGATTCTCTTGCAATTCTTTTCCTCGTGCAGCCTTTAACATATGCAGCAGGGTCATGTGCAAATTCGGCATTTTGCAGAATGTTTATGTATATAAATATAAACTCATAAAGCTACACGATTCACATTGTAAATTTCTCTTAGCTTGATACGGTATCTACACACATGGAGGGCGGCACAAAAACAAGACTCGTTCTTGTCTGAAGCCAGTGCGTATGATCTAGGCTGACAACTAGCGCCGTGCTAACGACAGGAATGCGGAGACAAGTGCTGCACCCTGGCGGCTCGCGGCTCGGGTGGCGGGAAAAACTTCTCTTTGATGGGAGATCCGCTGTCAGATCTGCTCAGATCCGCGGGGAGGTGTAAGGCTTCCCGTCCGTCGACCTCGGTGATGAAGCTGTGAGGAAGAGGGTGGGACCGATGAATGATGTGAGATCTTGGTGCAATCTCAATTAATTGTTATAATGCTGGAGTATGATCATGCGAAATAAAGCTTTATTTTTTTCAATAAAGCTCTCAAAAATATCAGCATTTGTTCGATAGGAGCTTAGAGACGTAAAGAGAGCAGGCAGATTAATTTTGCAATTTTCTTTCAAAATTCAGCCAAAGTCGGTCAATTTCAAGATTAATTAAGAATCTAAAACTTTCCCCAAACGCGAACATCTGGTAAATGTTGAGCAACAGGGAAACTTCGCACAAAGATTCACGAACAGGTGAATAACTTCCCTCCTTTCCCTTGATTGGCCGATTAAAGCGTCCTGTCGACCGTCAGTCCGGCTGCGGAGCCCCAGAATCAGCGGAGGATCGCGTGACGCCACGACGTCGACTACGGCCTCGCCCCCTCGGGTCACGGGAGGTGCTGTCATCGCCGTGCCGCGCCACCCGAAGACGTACGGAATGGTACCATCTCCCATCGTTGTGCCGCGCCGCCCGAGGACGTACGGTATGGTACCATCTCCCATCGTTGTGCCGCGCCGCCCGAGGACGTACGGTATGGTAACATCTCCAATCGCCGTGCCGCGCTGCCCCAGGACGTACGGTATGGTACCATCTCCCATCGTTGTGCCGCGCCGCCCGAGGACGTACGGTATGGTACCATCTCCCATCGTTGTGCCGCGCTGCCCCAGGACGTACGTAATGGTACCATCTCCCATCGCCATGCCGTGCCGCCCGAGGACTTACGGTATGGTACCATCTCTCATCGCCATGCCGTGCCGCCCAAGGACGTACGGCATGTTAGCATTTCTCATCGCTGTGCCACCAGAGGACGTACGGTATGGTACCATTTCTCTTCGCCGCACCGGCCGAGGACGTACGGTATGGTACCATTTCTCATCGGCGTGCCACCCGAGGACGTACAGTATGGTACCATTTCTCATCGCCGCGCCGCTCGAGGACGTACGGTTTGGTATTATCTCTCATCATCGGCTAGTCAATTAATGTTGGTCCATAAAAAACAAATCGATATAGTAGGCTAGGCTAGTTTTCATTTGGAACATTGGACAGCATTGGACAGTCATTGTGATTTAAACATTATTGCCTCCTGGATTGAAAATGAACATTAAATAATATAGGTTTAAATACCTTTCGTCTTCAATCCAAATATGTAGTATAGAAGCTACTAGTTTCGGGAGGTCATACTCCCATTTTCAAGCTTACAATTCGTCATATATAGTTGCTTCAAGACACATCGTCTTCGTCAATCTTGATGTTAAAAAATACATTTACACTTATACATTTAAAACACACGAAACATTAAAACGTTGGCCGGCCACGAACGAACTTTGAGTACACATCCGGCGATGCATAAGACCACGACACGACTCGTGTCGTGTCGTGGTCTTATGCATCGCCGGATGTGTACTCAAAGTTCGTTCGTGGCCGGCCAACGTTTTAATGTTTCGTGTGTTTTAAATGTATAAGTGTAAATGTATTTTTTAACATCAAGATTGACGAAGACGATGTGTCTTGAAGCAACTATATATGACGAATTGTAAGCTTGAAAATGGGAGTATGACCTCCCGAAACTAGTAGCTTCTATACTACATATTTGGATTGAAGACGAAAGGTATTTAAACCTATATTATTTAATAGTCATTGTGAGATGAGTTCCACTGGTGGTCTGTCTCAATCCAAGAGTCAACGGTCCTAAACGCCAAGCCGCAAGCATGTTTCAAGGGAATAAATATCTCAGGAAGCTCATATACAGTTGGTGAATCAGATAGATACATCATGATGACCCACAGATTAGCTATTACAACATTTCAGGCAAAATAGGGAACAGTTATCGATGCGTTTGTGAATATAAGTTATTAAAAATAAATATAAATAATTAATATTCTATATAAAGGACATACGTACTTGAAGTATTTCGTTTCATTTAGCTTTATCATTAAATAAATAATTGCTGTTATTTAAAGCATAATATATTTTTTAATATTTCAATTGAATCATCCATCTGAATTGATAATTAAATATTGCATTAACCTATAGCTCGTGTAATTTTATTAGTAGATTTTATATTTCTCTGCACTCTAACGTATTTTTATAAATTATAACAAAGACACACGTAAGCGTCTCTTTTCAAAATGATGGGTCCTATGGAAGAACATCGGTTTCGTAGACCTCACCCACTAATTCTTCTCAAGACTAGAGACAATCGTGTGCACATATAATTGAACCACGTCTCAAGACCTCAGCTGAGGATCCCTACTCAAGTTGTATCTGTACACAGCCGCCGTCTAGAACGTCACAGCAGGGTGTCACAAACGGCTGTAAACCCAGTTTTAATCACTAAATCGTTATCAGCGATCGTATCGTGGTCGTGGCAGATGGCCTGTTCCGCACGACAGACGCCGGGGTGAAAGTTCACACAATAAGTGCTCTAACAGCCTGTCCCGGCTTAATGCTACAAATATATTTGCGATATCTTCCGTCCGATAGGGGCTGTAGCGGGTCCAGTAACACAAACATTACTCTAGCCGACAGCCATTAGGAGCTTGACTACACACCGTACGTCTCGGTAACTGCCCAGTGCCCAACACGCTGGTGATAAGCGACACGACGACACGAAAACACGAGCACGTCACTCTATCTATATATAGACGTGGCCTGCTGCACTAGGTGACATGCTAGCACATGTACTCGGAATCTTCAGTCCTATTTGACTCCTAAGGGAATCGGTTTATGACCTTAAGAGGTCCCAGAGAGGATTGCATATTCCAGTGTTTAGAGGGTGTACTCTCAAAACACAGAGAGCTGCATGCTCTACTTCCTCACCTCGTAGGCACAAACGATTGATTATAGTTTATTTTAATAAAATTAAAAAACTGGTCGTTTAGTTGGTTACATGGGGTAGTACCTTTCCTTATTACATCTTTACCCACATGCCTTATTCCATCTTTACCTACATACATTTCTATTGGTGCCAAAATATTCAAATGTAGAAAGGTTTGTGAACAACCTATGCGATGGGGCATGATACTACATCAGAATATAACAATATCGTTTATAAATTATAAATATTCAATATCTAAGCATTCAAATTACTTACTTGGTTTTTTCTTATAACCATAACTATAACCTTTTTACTCCCTATGTAGACGTAACTCGTGTAGGTGTTATCAAAAATAATTGGTTTAACAAATTTGTTTAACTGGGGGAATTTACTCGTTTACTGGGAGGTGGATGTTGATGTTTTAAAATGGTAGTATAACCTTTTTCAATGTGAGTATCTCTTCATCAACTATTGTTACATAAATATTCCATAAATCAATTGTAACAATTAACAACAAAGTTCATATGCAAATTGAAGATTTTTCTAAAATAATACTTTTATCGTAGTTTTTGTCCAAATCATAGTTTTGGTATTCGAACGAAAAATATTGTACTCCTCGATGCGTGAACCATAATGTCGATAGGTGTTTAAAAATAGTTATAAGCAGTTGTCAAAGCTTCAGCACAGTTCAAAAATATATAAATAATTAAATTTTTCGTATATGAATTAATTACCAAGATACAAAAATTACCAAGAGAATATCAAATGTGTTGTTTATAATGTACCGAATCTGAAGTTGTACGACCGTCACGATCGCACCGCACGACAGAACCGTGTAACACTTACACGAGGAAGTCATACAATAACCGGCGTTTTAGCACGGAGAAGATGGGTGTAATAGCTTGATCCCGCCTCCGGCTCTGCCTAGCTAACGGCTAACGACTGGGATGTTAGCTGTCATCACTGTTAATGCTCTGGGACGATAGTGTGAAAGTGAGGTTATGTTTACTATACCGCCTTCCAAAGTGACCTCCTGGTTTGAAAATCAACTATCCAATTGAGGGTGGTTCACACTTTATAGGCGTACAGTTTGAGTATTTTAATAAAATATAAAAGAGGAAGAACACTTTTTTCTTTACAATCTATTCTGAGATAGGATATTTAGTAAATTAAAATAACAATATAAATCACGAGAGTTAGTTTCTAGTTAGCACAAGGATTAATAAATTAGATCAAAATCAAAATTCAAAGTCTATGAGGCCGGTCTTACACAGAGCCCCTTTTAAGTCCCTATATAGCGTTGCTGTTGTCCAACAGGCTTAGCGCTAGATGGTTAGGGTGAGCTTCTAACTTCTTTTGGTAGCGGTTGCTATATTTAGTAATCTCTTGTTTCACTGATACTATATCTCAATATAGAATTTCATTATTTATGTACCAGGGTCCATTCAGAATACTTCTTAAAAAAATGTATGTACAGTATTTACTTCTCTGTGGGAAATAGGTTAGATCATGCATATTATGTCTAAAGGGAATGTTTCACCCCCAGAGCTAAGACATATCCATGTCAAAAATAATTACAATGTTTATAAATATTACGTTTATTATAATAATCAGCTGCTGTATACCACTCTCTCGCTATCTGAAATGTATGAAAGGTTGGTATTGTGTATTATTAACGAATATTTGATTTTGTGTGTATGCTCGCGCGCGCTTGTGTGTGTGTGTGTGTGTGTGTGTGTGTGTGTGTGTGTGTGTGTGTGTGTGTGTGTGTGTGTGTGTGTGTTGTGCATGTCTACGTGGGAGTGTAAAATGATATAGTCTGTCCTAATTCTTCATATGTGTTTTATTGTTACAAGTCCACATGAATACACCAATTTCTTAAACATAATTTGGCTTCAAATACCTGAATAGGCCACCATTTCAGAAAGGTAATAATAATTATATATCGTTTCATGTTTACCAGCGAACCTAAACCAAATTAATCTGTTTTGTATATCACAGCAACGACGGGTAACGCCAATTCTGAATAAAAATATATTGTACGGAATTCCCTTTATAAAAAATCTTTGTATTTACTTCCCTGTGGGAAATAGGTTGGATCATGGATATGTCTAAAGGCAATGCTTTCGTTTCATATATAAAGAGGTTTGTTCTTATTCTTTTATACTAAAAACTCAACAAAATAGCTCTGGTAGTTTCTATGGAAACCTGTTGCCAACACCCCTACAGAGCTAAAACATAAATAATTTTAGTTCCACTAAACAGCTGTACTTTTAACATATGATAAATACAAATGACAAATCATGTCCATCATTGGAAAAATAGACTTATCGTTGGTTCATAAAAGTTAAATCTTGTTTACAGTTGATGTCCAATGTTTTGAGAAGTGTTTATAATTTTTAGTGGTTATGTAACTGATCATGAACTTCCACTGTATTGTTTATTTAAGTGTAGATTTTTATTTATCCCTTTAGCCTTTTATACAACGAGTTATATAACATAGGTAATCGTTTTGAATAAGAATATTGTATACAAGTGTTTAGTGAAAACAGAACAACACTGTAAGTTTGTTTTGGAAAAATACTACTGTATTTGATTACTTTTTGGGATAGCTTTGCCGAAATCGAGAATCAATTTGAGTAAATCCCCCACAACACCTACATGTGTCGAGGGATCTGATGACTCTTCCTCTGTCACCCAAGTCAGAGCCTATTTCACAATTTAGATGCGATAAGTGTCAGTCAGCGCCAGGAACAGCGTGAAGCCGCCGAGCCCCTAATGATACGTTTACACTTATCTGTGATTCTCACGGAGGAATTGGGGGATCGGGATTTGCATGAGACAATAAACCCGCGGCTCAAGTGGCCTAGGACCTGCGATGACGGCGAATACGCGGCATAAACTGGCGATATGAGACTCGCTCCCTGGGGTCCACACCACAAGAGCGAATAACGTGCACGTCTTATGAGTTGAAGGTGGCCTGCTACAAGCTCGGTCAACACATTCGACCGACCTACAATACTTGTAACTTGTTCCCCAATGTTTTCTCGTTTGTCTGATCAGTATTAAATAGTTTAATACTTATCTTCAAAATTAGACTAATTCGTAGTTCAGAGGCCGTGGTTCGGATTCTATGTTAAACTGTAGGTTCATTAATTGCCAGCTGTTGGCTATTAATTAACAGTCCTGTCTAAATAACATGTCAGCTTTAGTCAGTAACAAGACTATAAGATCGCGCCACGATCATCTTACACTCCATCTTCATTCATACTTGTCTTAAAATAACTACATTGTAGTATGGTCACCATTTCAATAATCTAATCTAATCTAATCTATCAGGTTCTATATATATATATATATATATATATATATATATATATATATATATATATATATATATATATATATATATATATATATGTATATAGTGCTCATAATTATGTTTTTCTTATCCAATACTCCTTCCTGGACTGGTTCGATGATTTTTAGTAATACTTTTATCATAAAACCATAATTTTAATTATTTTCCGATGATAGTCCGCACCTTTATTACTCATATACAATACAATAGATTGGATGCTAGATTTATATTAGAATTTGTTCTTCTTAAGAGTAATTTTTATTGTATTAATTTTCTGCAGTGCCATAGGTATTTTAAACTAAATATTATTCCCTTATTTTCTATGTTCCTATTTCTAAAATTACTCTAAGATTCTTGAAACCCCCGCATAATTTATTGTTAAATTGATTATATTTATGTTTTCCTGTGTCATTACATTGTCCTCCAAAATGAGTGATTTTCTCATTTACATGTTTACTCTTGTTAACTCTTTACACGAGAACACTTTACAGCTATATAAATACTAAAATACAATTAAATATATGTTTTATGGAACCACGAGCATACTAGTATATTCTCTGTTTGTGTTCCACCTCTCCTGCATACTAATATATTCTCTGTTTGTGTATCACCTCTCCTGCATACTAGGATATTCTCTGTTTGTGTTCCACCTCTCGTTTGTGTTCCACCTCTCTTGCATACTAGTATATTCTCTGTTTGTGTTCCACCTCTCGTTTGTGTTCCACCTCTCCTGCATACTAGTATATTCTCTGTTTGTTCCACCTCACTGCATACTAGTATATTCTCTGTTTGTGTTCCACCTCTCGTTTGTGTTCCACCTCTCCTGCATACTAGTATATTCTCTGTTTGTGTTCCACCTCTCTACATACTAGTATATTCTCTGTTTGTGTTCCACCTCTCGTTTGTGTTCCACCTCTCCTGCATACTAGTATATTCTCTGTTTGTGTTCCACCTCTCGTTTGTGTTCCACCTCTCCTGCATACTAGTATATTCTCTGTTTGTGTTCCACCTCTCGTTTGTGTTCCACCTCTCCTGCATACTAGTATACTCTCTGTTTGTGTTCCACCTCTCTACATACTATTATATTCTCTGTTTGTGTTCCACCTCTCTACATACTAGTATATTCTCTGTTTGTGTTCCACCTCTCGTTTGTGTTCCACCTCTCCTGCATACTAGTATATTCTCTGTTTGTGTTCCACCTCTTGTTTGTGTTTCACCTCTCCTGCATACTAGTATATTCTCTGTTTGTGTTCCACCTCTCCTGCATACTAGTATATTCTCTGTTTGTGTTCCACCTCTCGTTTGTGTTCCACCTCTCCTGCATACTAGTATATTCTCTGTTTGTGTTCCACCTCTCCTGCATACTAGTATATTCTCTGTTTGTGTTCCACCTCTCGTTTGTGTTCCACCTCTCCTGCATACTAGTATATTCTCTGTTTGTGTTCCACCTCTCCCGCATACTAGTATATTATCTGTTTGTGTATCACCTCTCCTGCATACTAGTATATTCTCTGTTTGTGTTTCACCTCTCGTTTGTGTTCCACCTCTCCTGCATACTAGTATATTCTCTGTTTGTGTTCCACCTCTCGTTTGTGTTCCACCTCTCCTGCATACTAGTATATTCTCTGTTTGTGTTCCACCTCTCGTTTGTGTATCACCTCTCCTGCATACTAGTATATTCTCTGTTTGTGTTCCACCTCTCGTTTGTGTTCCACCTCTCCTGCATACTAGTATATTCTCTGTTTGTGTTCCACCTCACGTTTGTGTTCCACCTCTCCTGCATACTAGTATATTCTCTGTTTGTGTTCCACCTCTCGTTTGTGTATCACCTCTCCTGCATACTAGTATATTCTCTGTTTGTGTTCCACCTCTCGTTTGTGTATCACCTCTCCTGCATACTAGTATATTCTCTGTTTGTGTTCCACCTCTCGTTTGTGTTCCACCTCTCCTGCATACTAGTATATTCTCTGTTTGTGTTCCACCTCTCGTTTGTGTTCCACCTCTCCTCCTCCTAAAGATTTGTTTACTAATTACTTTTACTCGTAATTTCCACCCTACTAACTAACTAAGGTGTAGAAATCTCTTATTTTAAGCGAGTAATTACTTTGTCCAATTCATAACTGATTTAATATTGATAGTTTGGATTACCTAAGCAACTTTTCGCTACGAATTCACAATATAGTAAATGGAGCATATCATTTTACAGCTGTAGGCCCAATTCGGTCAAATACCGAGGTGGGTGCCTCGCGCACAGATTAAGCCATTCTCCAGCGCGGGTGCATCGTACATAAATCCCGCAAGCGCATATTAGATGGTATCGAACAATCGTCCGGCATGGGGTCTCTTGTAAACACAGCCCAGAACCGGGCACGGAGCACAGCCACAGCCACAGGTGCACGACGAGATGTTCTATCTGGGCTCTGGGGTCATCCTGCTTCAAGGTCAAAGGTCCATTGACCCAGGCCAGGTTAAAGGGCTTTCTTCGGCCATTCAGAGCCGTTCTCTTTGTTCTGGTTTAAAAGGCCACGTGAAAGAAATTCCTGTGTTGTGTTGTGTTTTGAGAAGGTTCAACATGCATTTGATAATAATGTGTTTTTATATTTTACATGATTTTATTTTCTCAAGCTAGTGTTTGGCAGAAGAAAAGCTTCACGCTGTTCATTTTATGTCCTTACTTGACCTTTCACCCCTTTTCCAATATCCAGCCGTGACGAGACAATTGAGAGGAATTGGGTCTCCGTCCGCAAAAATCCTGTAAGTGAAAAAGTGTAATGTAATTTGTAATATGTGTAATTTCATAATTTAATGTATTGGACTTTCTTCACGATAAATGCAAGTTAAAGATACACGTTAATATGACAGTTTATAGTATGTTTAGTATATGTAGTAGTCGAGTGACTAGTGTATGTAGGCTTTGGTTCAATGAAAATAAATAACCATGTAATTGTATTCATTTGTATTTTTTGCTGCAAAATGATGCAGTAATTTACATTTGCGTAACGGGCATAAACACTATTATAGGTAGCCTACATTTATGTCGTATGGTTATGAATAGCTAGGTTAGGTTACCGCAAGGTGAAGACTATCTGTCGCTCTCGGCTAGTTTTCTCAGAAATCCTCAAAGTAATTTACTAAGTTTTACTATGTCATCGATTGACACCAATATTCTGGTATTTACCTATATTGGAATCGCGTATCTAATCGTAAGTTACTCTCGAAACCCCAGATTTAAAGAAATAATTTAATTTGAGCCTAGTGTAGTGAGCGCTGTGAGGTTTACATGTATGTGAGGTACGACTAAGACTAACCTCTCGTCATCGCCAAAGGTTTGTACTGTATGGACTAACGGTTGCCCTTCGCATCCAGGCCACTGCGCGCACGACTGTGTAGAGTCGCTGTGAGGTTTACATGTATGTGAGGTACAACTAAGACTAACCTCTCGTCATCGCCAAAGGTTTGTACTGTATGGAATAACGGTTGCCCATCGCATCCAGGCCACTGCGCGCACGACTGTGTAGAGTCGCTGTGAGGTTTACATGTATGTGAGGTACGACTAAGACTAACCTCTCGTCATCGCCAAAGGTTTGTACTGTATGGACTAATGGTTGCCCATCGCATCCAGGCCACTGCGCGCACGACTGTGTAGAGTCTCTGTGAGGCTTACATGTATGTGAGGTACGACTAAGACTAACCTCCCGTCATCGCCAAAGGTTTGTACTGTATGGAATAACGGTTGCCCATCGCATCCAGGCCACTGCGCGCACGACTCCAGCAATTACATTATTTATCTTCCTCACAAGGTGTCTCTGTTTCTTGACCCTTTATGTCAACCGCTCTTCTTTCAACTTCTTCCTTTTCAACTAATCGGTGCTTTGGTCGACGTCTTTAACTTTTGAAAGCCTCCATTGTAGGTGTCGATGTTTCGTCTGGAGCACAGCCGATGTTTGAGAACAGAGTATGACCGTATTTATTATTACAGCAATTTTAATTTTCTTTAATGACTTCTGCCGTAGCTTTGCCTTTTATGTCATGAAATTAAATATTATATACACCTTTCGTGTAAGAAATTAATTTAAAATTTTTTATATCTATGTTTTGTCGTAACCTTACAACGTACATTATTTTCCTTGGAGTACTTCGTTCATAATCTATAATATTATAAAGAAGAGGTGGTTTCTGTATGTTTGTATGTATGTTTGTTTGTGGGTTTGTTGTGGCAAGTAAACGCAAAAAATACTGAACCAAACAGTTTGAAATTTTAGACAAAGGTAGATCTTAAACTCATGCAACACATCATAGGCATACTCATTTCCTTAAAATCCTCTCGGGCTACGCACTGTGAACGTCCTAAGTTTCAATATTTACATTTTTAGAAAATGAAAACATAAAATTACTTGAATGTCAACAGCTGTGAACACTAAAATTTGACAGTTCGGGAAGAAGAAGAAGAAAGAGCTGCCGTGACCGACCTAGGTTTCAATGTTTACATTTTCTAATGACAACATCCGTTTGCACTATATTTTGACAGTTCGGGAAGAAGAAGAAATAAAGTTGATTTTTCAGATAAACTGCTGCATTGAAATTAGTGAATTATTTGAAATAGTGGAATGGTAGATTTTAAGTTTTTTTCCGACGACTGTCTCTATTCATTAATCCTTATCCTCTCCCAATATTTGACAGATGTTACTTTGAAATGTTGTAGACATTCGGTTTTTGTCATTTTGTAAACAATGAAGAATTAATTAACAATAACTTAAATGTATCAGTGGAGCCTACACCTTTCAGCCTCTTAAACCCGTGCAAAGAACGGGTACTTTGGCTAGTAATATAATAAATGATCAATTGTTGTCAAACTTCAGTCAGTATCTAAATCGTATACTTGATTAATTTATTTAAATTCATTTTCCTAGCGAAGTGACTTTTATTAAGTACAGTTTTATCGGAGGTAAATGTTTAAAGAAACGTTTTTTATATTATGTCAATTGATATGCATGGGTTATGTTACCACGAAACGACCTGTTAAATACATAACGAAACCTCTGGGCACCTAAAAGAAAAAATTAATGGTTCCGGGCTTAAGTCTTGCCATGAGACCTATAGTAATAGCTTCATCCCTATTGGGAATTTGCTAAAACATACTGTTGCACATACATGCTAATTAAATGAATGCATTTTATATTTTACACGTTATCAAATTAAGTTATATATAATTTTATTCCCTCTAGACACATCGATGATCTAATCTATTTCCCACGGGTAGGCTAAGTAAATACATTAATCTTTTATAAGATTTATGGTACTGTATATATAATTTGTCCCCAAACTTATTTAATGACCCATGTTTGTCCGTGGGTACCATAACGCTTTAAAAATATTGTATTTTTTACCCGTTGGAAATAGATTAGATAATGGATATTTCTAGAGGGAATGTTTTCAGTTCCTCTAAACAGCTGATCTAGTATGACGGAACTGCCGTCACTATTATTGGTCTGACGGATTACCGATACCCCCCAGAGCTAAGACATATCCATGTCAAAATTTTAAACGCTACTATCTAAATTAAATTTATCCATATGTGTTTACACCTATAATGTATATACCTTTAGGTTTATGTACAAACCATTAGGTTTATACATTATAATTCATATCATTTTTATGATATTATAATTTTATTCATATGGTCTAATATGTTAGTTCAAAAACCAGAAAATTCTTTGTATGAAGGTCTGCTGCTGGAGTACGTTGTTTTAATAAAGTTCATATTACTTTGTGGAACCAAAACATATATTTGAAACATATTAAACGCGTATTCAAAGACAAGTGAGCAAAATTAATGATTATGATTTGAATCAACCGGTCTCTGCATAAACGGTTGAGATCGAAACCCCATTCCGCTCTGTTCAGGCGTCAAGCAAATATTTACACTATTCAAACTTAGCACACAAGTAATCACATTGCCCAACGAATGTTGACTTATTCTTCCTTCTTGTCAAACTCAAAATAAACAAAGATGTCACGAGCGACGACGACATTTGTCTTCGTTCTGGGTTCGTGAGACTTGGGCCTACTATTACAGCTGAAAAGACTGTACACTGGATAAAGAATGTACAAATCGATCTGTCAGGCTAAATACGCATCTACGATAGTAATCATTTAATTTACAATGCACTTAAAACTAAACAGTTTTGAATAGTCGAAATGCACAATATAACGAATAATATAACACAACAGCAATAATATAGCCAAGTCAAAAACAGGTTGGAAACTACTGTAATAATTATTAACATTGTATGAACAGGGACTATTACTACAACTGAGCTATAAGAGTTTCAATATATTTGTGTAATAACTGAGTAATAACATAGATCAAGGTTTAATTATGTATTAATACCTGTATATGCTCTGTTTATAGTTATTAAACTAGTTTTAGCGAATTTCCCATAGGGAAGAAGCTATTACCGTAGGTCTCATTTTAAGATTTAAGCCCGGGACCATGTTATTTTTTCGTCTTTAGGTGCCCAGAGTCCAAAAACAATAGTCGTCAAAATTTGTATATATATACTAGCTGACCCGGCGAACTTCGTAACGCCTGACAGTAAATACATGTTAACTTTACAATTGGCCATGTTTGAAGTCGAATAGCAATACGGCTTCATTGTAAAGGGTTATATATTCTGAGTCGCGGCATAGTGAATAAAAATACTGAAACGATAAAACATATTAATAACATTCCCATAAAACAAATAAATCTGCATGGATTAATTCACAATTTTAAAATCCAATCTAAACCCAAATGAAACCTAACTGTAATACGGCTTTTATAGGAAAGATATACAACAGCTGATTATTATAATAAACGTAATAATATAAACATTATAATTATCATATAAACACGTGACTTTAATCAGACAGAAAATAAAAATATAAATACATAATCCCCCAAAACCGAAACTATTAACGTGGTGAATAAAGCTGTTCATTTCTTACAGTACACATTTACTTCATAGATTAACATTAATGAATGATTCAGATGGCATTGGATAGTAAACCATATTGCTAATGGAAAGTAAACCAATCAGCTGTAGCTATGAAATCAAATGTTTTCATTGTAGACATTTTGTAAACAAACTTACTCTCCATAAGGTTAACATTAGAAATTTAAAACGCCATAAAATGGAAGGTTATGGGGTTTTCGAAACTATTTTTTCACTAAAACCTACCCGGACACATGTAGAGCAACTTCCTAAAATTTCATAGTGATCTGATCAGTAGTTTGGCAACGCATAAAGGACATACAGACATACATTCAATTTTATATATATACTAGCTGACCCGGCGAACTTCGTAACGCCTCACAGTAAACACATGTTAACTTTAAGATTGGCCATGTTCTGAAGTTGAATAGCAATACGGCTTCATTGTGAAAGGTTATATATTCTGGGTCGCTGCATAGTGAATAACAATACTGAAACGATAAAACATATTAATATCATTCCCATAAAACAAATAAATCTAATTGGATTAATTCACAATTATCAAATCCAATCCAAACCCTAACGAAACCTAACTGTAATACGGCTTTTATAGGAAAGATATACAACAGCTGATTATTATAATAAACGTAATAATATAAACATTGTAATTATCATATGAACACGTGACTTTAATCAGACAGAAAATAAAAATATAAATGCATAATCTCCCAAAACCGTTAACTATTAACGTGGTGAATAAAGCTGTTCATTTTTTACAGTACACATTTACTTCATAGTTTAACATTAATGAATGATTCAGATGGCATTGAATAGTAAAGCATACGGTATTGCTAATGGAAAGTAAAGCAATCAGCTGTAGCTAAGAAATCAAATGTTTTCATTGCAGACAATTTGTAAACAAACTTACTCTCCATAAGGTTAACATTAGAAATTTAAAACGCCATAAAATGGAAACTTATGGGGTTTTCGAAAATATTTTTTCACTAAAACCTTCCCGGACACATATAGAGCAACTTCCTAAAATTTCATGGCGATCGGATGAGTAGTTTGGCAACGCATAAAGGACAGACAGACAGACAGACAGACATACATTCAATTTTATATATAGAGATAGATATATAGTACACAATAACACATGTTAACTTTATATATACATGTATATATATACAATATTACATTGTGAAAGGTTATATATATGGGTGTGTGTCTGTGAACACGATAACTCTCGTAAAAATAGTCCGATAAACCAAATTTTGGATTATTCTACAAACGCTCAAAACCAGACATATCGGTTAATGGGACTAGTTACGGGTTTTGTACCCAAAAGTTTTCGCGTTTTCACATGTAACTTTTAAAAATTTCCAATTTTACATTTCACCTTTGGAATCAGCTGAAAAATACACATTAAGTTCCATAAAGTTTTTCTCTATCTCCAACGGTTACCGTATTAAAAAATCTAAAGTACGTTGTATTCTCCAATGTTAATCTTATGGAGGATAGGGATTATTATTTCCCATATTAATCAATATTTTTGGATAAAACTTGATATTTAGCTTCATGTGGTTGAGATCTATCCATTTATGCTTAAAAATCATAGTTTATGTGTTTATCATGGCAGCAAACCTGCATACTCTTTTCCCATATTAATCATATAGGGAATAGGCAAACTCCTTTATTTATGGACAGATGTTGATGAAAGTTGGTTTAAATGTTATTTATGGTAGAAATTACTACTTTCAGTGTTCCTCACAGCAGCTAACCTGCACACTCTTTCCCATGTTAATCTTATGGAGAATAGGCAAATAATTCTCATGTTTATGGACTGATTTTTATAAAACTTGACATATTATTTTTACTATTATTGATTTGGAAATTCGCTGAGTACGCAGGTCTGTTGCGACGGGGGTATTTCAATCCTATACGCCTATCTACGTGTATATTGTTGTTATTGTGTTACATTATTGTTATGCTGTGAGTTGTTGCATTAGGTCTAGATATTTCAAATTTTAACCTGAAAATTCAAAGCTTCCTAAGAGAAAATTTATTTTTACTACACCATCAAAAGTCACATACTATTACATAAGTAAAAGAGTTATTTTATTAACTCTTTTAGCGAATTTCCCATAGGGAAGAAGCTATTACCGTAAGTCTCATGGTAAAACTTAAGCCCGGGACCATGTGATTTTTTCTTCTTTAGGTGCCCAGAGACCAAAAACAATAGACGTTAAAATTTTATATATAATATAAATGTACTCTTTTCAGCTATCGATTAGTAGATATGATTTGAGAAAACAGTTGTAGGTACCAGTTCCTCGATCAAAGCTAAGAATCCATCAACAGTTCTATACTTGCAGTGCTCCGAGACTTTTTAATATGATAGCTTTTATAATCACTAAAAAACAGAATTTAAAAACCTTCGGATTTTACTTAAAGAAATTTCTTATGAACTATGAATGTGTTGAGTAATTTTTTGATATCATAGTTTGATCTCGATGATGAATATATTAGCAATAAATAATTTAATAATATGTAGTAAGGCCTATAGTGGTAGATATATGAAATGAGTAATATTTGTCTTTTTCGATTTATTCATTAAATGAGTTCTTAGCTGTAATTTTTTGTTATACTGTTAAGTTGCATTGTAAAATTAAGGAGGGATTTTGTTACACGTGACTCTCAGTTAAATTTGTTGTGAGGGAGGTTCCATCTCAGGTTTTCCTAAGGAACCACTACATTTTTCATTGGATATGTAATTTATTCATTTATATATTTTGTTTAACATGTTTATATTTTGTTTCTAGTTAGTGTAAAATGTATTGAATGATATTGTTAAGCGTATTTTACTCATGTATTATCCGATGAGAAATAAAGGATTTATTTATTTAATTAAAATTGTTTATGCTAGAACCCCTACTTTCAGTGCTCCTCACAGCAGCTAACCTGCATATTAATTTCCCATGTTAATCATATGGAAAATGGGAAAACTCCTTTATTTATAAACAGATGTTGATGACACTTGGTATAAATTGTCAAAATAAAAATTATTTATGCTGTAAATGCCTACTTTCGGTGTTCCTCACAGAGGCAAACCTCCATACCATTTCCCATGATAATCTTAAGGGGAATAGGCAAATAACTAACTCACATATATATTTATATATATATATATATATATATATATATATATATATTAAGTAAAGTTAAATAAATTAACAGAGTATCCTTGACAAACAGATATTAATCAAACCTGCCATGTTATATTATTATTATATTATTGATTTGGAAATTACTGAGTACGCAGGTCTGCTGCGACGGGGGTATTTTGCTGTATTACGAGTATATTATAGTACTTTTATATCATACGTACTTGTATATATAAAAATCAGTCAGACACTAACCAGTGTCGGTGTCGGCACTGTGTATATACAGGGTGTTCATTAAAGTCGGGGACAAACTTTGAGGGGAACGTTTGAACTTCAAACGTTCGATTTGAAATTAAAATTGCAATCTTTTTGTATCTTGTAAAAATTTTATAAATTTAATAGTTTTTTTTTGTTATTTTAATTAAAATATTTTTAACTGCCGCCATTTCGAAAATATAAAAGAAAATTAAATGATACTAGGAAAATATTTTTCTCTTTGACCAATAAACATGTGTACAAAGTTTGGTTTCTGTATCTTAAATATTTCTTGATATACGGTATATCGTTTTTTGTAAAAAATGCAAAATGGCGGCTAGCGGCTAAACGAAGGATTTTTCGACAAATGATATGGGTAATTTTTTGTTTATTTTGATGAGTACTATCACCCCTCAAAGTTTGTCCCCGACTTTAATGAACACCCTGTATATATTTTTTAATGACAATTGTTTTTGGCCTATGGGCTCCTAAATGTCAAAAAATAACTTAGGAGCTGTAAGTCTTACCATGAGACTAACGGTATAGCTTCTTCCCTATGATAATTTACTAAAAAAGAAACCAAATTAAAACTAATACATATATATTAATTTATATAAATATAAATATATAAGTATTAAATATATTAACAGAGTATCCTTGACAAAATATTAATCAACTAAATTATTATTATATTATGATTTAAACTGAGTATCTGCTGTGAGACGGTATAATAAAATTTTATTTTTAAAATTATACTCTTTTATAAATTGTATAAATAATAGTTTCAATCTTTTATAACATAAAAAGTTCTTTGTATAAAATAATTTTTTTTTATAGGGACAAACTTGAATAATTTTTTTCATAAATTATTAGAATTAAAATATTTTTTGTATCTAAAAAAATTATAAAATTAAAGTTTTTTAATATATTTAATTTGAAAGAAAAATTTTCGAAAATTATGAAAATATAATTGAAATATAAAATTAGAATTTTTTTCTTAAAAAATACAAATTTTTGGTAAAAAAATATCTAACGATATCGTTTTTTAGAATGCGGCTAGTTAAGAAATTTTCGTACAATGATGGGTAATTTTTTGTTTATTTTGATATAATATTTTTTTTTTAATGAACACCCTGTATATATTTTTTAATGACAATTGTTTTTGGCCTATGGGCTCCTAAAGACGAAAAAATAACATGGTCCGGAGCTTAAGTCTTACCATGAGACTAACGGTAATAGCTTCTTCCCTATGGGAAATTTACTAAAAAAAGTTAAACCTATAATTAAAAAAGAGTTAAATATAAAAGAACAAGTAGTTGAAGCTAATGAAATTCATGCTCCAATGAGAAAGAAATGTTCTGAAATAAAAATAACAACATTAGGAATTGATGATTTATTTGCAGCAGATTTAATGATAATGAAAGATTATGAAAAAGAAAATGAAGGTTAATAATACATGTTGAATGTGATTGATACTTTTCAAAATTTGTTTGGTCAAAACCATTGAAGAAAAAAGATGGTAATAATGTGTCCAAAGCATTTAAAGAAATAATCAAAGATGCAATTAAAATTAGACATCAATCACCAAATCTATTACATACAGATAAAGATTTAGAATTTGTTAATACAACTTTTCATCATTTATTAAAAAAAAATAATATTAAGTTGTATCATACAAAGATTGAAGAAAAATACAGCATTATTGAAAGATATAACAGAACACAAAATGTGTAACTTGAAATAACCAAACATTTTAGATGAATTGATATACTAAGAAAAATATTTAAAGAATAAAATATCATTCAACAATGAAAATGAACCAATTGATGTAAATAAAACAAATGAAAAAGGTTTATTAGATAAAGTTAAAAAAAAATATCCACCAAAATGAATCACAAAATCTAAATTTAAAATATATTATAGAGTTAGAATAGTGAATATAAAATCTACATTTTCGAATATATATAAAAATAATTGGTCAAGAGAAATATTTGTTATTTCCATAATAAATAATACATATATCCTGTTACATACAAGAAGACCTTAATAATGAAGATATAATTGGTAATGTTTATGACTATGAATCAAAGCAAACTAATGTATAAAAATTTCCCTTAATGAATGGATAAGAAATGTGTAAGATGTAAAAGATTCTGATAATTGTTATAAAAATAAAAACTATAAAGATGGTTTATATTACTTATGTAAAGAATATAATAAAGCATATCGTAAAGAATTATTTGTATGTATTGTATAATTGTTGTGATGTGTGTAAAGTTGGTCAGACCCAACTCGTGACCTCAGCTCAGGTTTGGCTGATGCATCCTTCTTGCAAATGACACCATAGCAATTTCTATCTTACTATCCGTTTCATTAAATGTAAAGTAATTAAATTTAAAAACGTCAGTGATGAAGAATAGTGGAATAGCAGCAAAATAAACAATATTACTGTATTCAGACAATATTCCTTACTATTTATTACCCAACTATTTATTAGTTGTTACTATAGATCCTTTTATTCTCCTTAACCCGACTTCTTCTTTTAAGATGAATCATTATGTTCTCTGTGTTTGAGATGTTTCACCGCCCTGTAGAGCCTAACTCAGAAACCGTCTTATATTAAAACAACAAATCGATTGATACATCATTCCTATGTTAAATTTTAGTTTTTCTAAAGTAAAGCGTTCCCTCACTTCACCGTTCAATCAACAATGGTTCCAGTAGCGGTCCTGTTACCGTGGAACTTGTTACCCGACGTCATTGTATGGAGCCTCAAAGCCCGTATCTAACACCGTCAATCGCGCTCGTGTCTTCTGCGACCCCCATCTCCCTACACGGTGGATCCCCACTCATCTCTATATGTCTATCTCCTGGACCGCCCGTATGTGGAGCTTTTAATATGTGCGCTACTGTCGCTCCATATGCGCGGTCATTACGAAGCACCGCGCTGGGACTAATGTAGGCACGTAGCCTACATCGTACATTGAAAAATTATGGTTCAAAATTTGCTGAATTCTATCCTTACTGTTACTTTTCTTAATTTATAACGAAATAATAGACATCAACAATGGTGGAACACACGTTTTAGAATTGCTGTAAAATATGTCGTAGTGAATATACGAGAGGGGGACGTGGACGTCTCAGACGGCATCACAGCATCACGGCACTAGGTCCCGACACGATATGATGGAATAGATTACGGTCATTATATCGGCAATCCGACAATCTGTTGTTATATGACTGATTCCGTCATAATCTGGCAACGAACAACAGTGATCGAGCCACATCCTGGTCCGACCACTGTTGTATTTATGGGCACTGGATATACTGTATCTACGTACAGTATATCCATGGCAATATAACACTGATCGAGCCACATCCTGGTCCGACCACTGTTGTATTTATTGGCACTGGATATACTGTATCTACGTACAGTATATCCATGGCAATATAACAGTGATCGAGCCGCATCCTGGTCCGACCACTGTTGTATTTATTGGCACTGGATATACTGTATCTACGTACAGTATATCCATGGCAATATAACAGTGATCGAGCCACATCCTGGTCCGACCACTGTTGTATTTATGGGCACTGGATATACTGTATCTACGTACAGTATATCCATGGCAATATAACAGTGATCGAGCCACATCCTGGTCCGACCACTGTTGTATTTATTGGCACTGGATATACTGTATCTACGTACAGTATATCCATGGCAATATAACAGTGATCGAGCCACATCCTGGTCCGACCACTGTTGTATTTATGAGCACTGGATATACTGTATCTACGTACAGTATATCCATGGCAATATAACAGTGATAGAGCCACATCCTGGTCCGACCACTGTTGTATTTATGGGCACTGGATATACTGTATCTACGTACAGTATATCCATGGCAATATAACAGTGATCGAGCCGCATCCTGGTCCGACCACTGTTGTATTTATTGGCACTGGATATACTGTATCTACGTACAGTATATCCATGGCAATATAACAGTGATCGAGCCACATCCTGGTCCGACCACTGTTGTATTTATGGGCACTGGATATACTGTATCTACGTACAGTATATCCATGGCAATATAACAGTGATAGAGCCACATCCTGGTCCGACCACTGTTGTATTTATGGGCACTGGATATACTGTATCTACGTACAGTATATCCATGGCAATATAACAGTGATCGAGCCACATCCTGGTCCGACCACTGTTGTATTTATGAGCACTGGATATACTGTATCTACGTACAGTATATCCATGGCAATATAACAGTGATCGAGCCACATCCTGGTCCGACCACTGTTGTATTTATGGGCACTGGATATACTGTATCTACGTACAGTATATCCATGGCAATATAACAGTGATCGAGCCACATCCTGGTCCGACCACTGTTGTGTTTATGGGCACTGGATATACTGTACGTAGATACAGTATATCCAGTGCCAATATAACAGTGATCGAGCCACATCCTGGTCCGACCACTGTTGTGTTTATGGGCACTGGATATACTATACGTAGATACAGTATATCCAGTGCCAATATAACAGTGATCGAGCCGCATCCTGGTCCGACCACTGTTGTATTTATGGGCACTGGATATACTGTATCTACGTACAGTATATCCAGTGCCAATATAACAGTGATCGAGCCACATCCTGGTCCGACCACTGTTGTATTTATTGACACTGGATATACTGTATCTACGTACAGTATATCCAGTGCCAATATAACAGTGATCGAGCCACATCCTGGTCCAACCACTGTTGTATTTATGGGCACTGGATATACTGTATCTACGTACAGTATATCCATGGCAATATAACAGTGATAGAGCCGCATCCTGGTCCGACCACTGTTGTATTTATTGACACTGGATATACTGTATCTACGTACAGTATATCCAGTGCCAATATAACAGTGATCGAGCCACATCCTGGTCCGACCACTGTTGTATTTATGGGCACTGGATATACTGTATCTACGTACAGTATATCCATGGCAATATAACAGTGATAGAGCCGCATCCTGGTCCGACCACTGTTGTATTTATGGGCACTGGATATACTGTATCTACGTACAGTATATCCATGGCAATATAACAGTGATAGAGCCGCATCCTGGTCCGACCACTGTTGTATTTATTGACACTGGATATACTGTATCTACGTACAGTATATCCAGTGCCAATATAACAGTGATCGAGCCACATCCTGGTCCGACCACTGTTGTATTTATGGGCACTGGATATACTGTATCTACGTACAGTATATCCATGGCAATATAACAGTGATAGAGCCGCATCCTGGTCCGACCACTGTTGTATTTATTGACACTGGATATACTGTACGTAGATACAGTATATCCAGTGCCAATATAACAGTGATAGAGCCGCATCCTGGTCCGACCACTGTTGTATTTATTGACACTGGATATACAGTACGTAGATACAGTATATCCAGTGCCAATATAACAGTGATAGAGCCGCATCCTGGTCCGACCACTGTTGTATTTATTGACACTGGATATACTGTACGTAGATACAGTATATCCAGTGCCAATATAACAGTGATAGAGCCGCATCCTGGTCCGATTACTGTTGTATTTATTGACACTGGATATACAGTACGTAGATACAGTATATCCAGTGCCAATATAACAGTGATAGAGCCGCATCCTGGTCCGACCACTGTTGGAACAGTGGTCGGACCAGGATGCGGCTACGTATGTATATGAAAATACTTTACGTTATACCCAGTTAAAAAAAAAAGATTATGAACTTTATGTTTTATTTCATTACATTTATTTATTATTTCCATTTATTATTGTATATCAAATGAAATTTTAAAAAGATAATATCGCGTGACACGTGTAAATTTACACTAACATTTTACAACGGATAATTGATTTGTGTTTTTTATTATCATACTCAGTTTTTCATAGTTTTTTTTTCTGTGCTATGCATTTTTTTGGGCTTCATGTTATTTCCCAACCATGTCCAGTGCATTTGCTCTCGACATTTAGTATGTTAACTACTACATATCGCAAGTGATATTTATTCTTCAAAGCTATACATACTGAATGATCAATATAGACACAGAATGGGCTATTAGATAAAAATATCCTATTTAAACGATGGATTTTTTTTAAATTTATCTCTCAAATCACAGAATCTTTTCCTCTCTTTTCTTCTTTTGTTTTTATCCATCGGTACTAGCTAACATTACCAACCATTGCCAATAGTTTCCATCTCACAAATTCTGCGTTCAAAACACAATCTTACAAATCTTTATAGAAATAAAAAATTGATCACCTATAGGTTTTATTAAATAAGACACTACTAAAAATCAACCCTCACCCATTTATCCCAAAATAGTATTACTGCGACACCAGCAATGTGTATAAAATAATATACGTCGATGTCGAATAAATAAAGAATGTGCCATTATGACCTTAAAACTTTCAAAGAAAAACATTTTTAATATAGCTAAACAACCAACAACTGCATGGGTTATAGAAGGAATAGATTCTGGGATCGCTGTATCACTCCTACCGAAAACCGGTAATCGGTTTTGAAACCATTACCTTCGCGTTACTTGATATTAAAAACTGAATCCATCCATGCAGATCATATTTTAACATGTAAAATTATCTTCTAACGCAAAGATTTCTGCAAAACTTTAAAGTAGTTGCAAAAATGAGTCCAGCATTAGTAGAGGTAGTGCAGTTGTTAAAGGCATGAAACAGAGACTGGTCTCCCTGTTAATAAACTCACATGTCAGGGCTTTAATCTTTAATAAAGTATAGTAATGATCGGTAGGGCCTACTCGCCAGTGGCGGCTCGCCTATAAGGACTCTCGGACGCCGCCCCCCCAAAGATTTGAAAAAGGAAAAAATAATTAAATACTTATTTAGTTATAACTATAGATCCAACTAACAAAAATGTTTTAATAGTCGTATACAACGAAATTATAGCGGGAAAAACATACAAAAATAGCGCGAAAAGTTCGTATTTGTAACCGTGGGGCGCTCGCCAGAAAGTTCCAATCCATTACAATGCATTTATATGAAGAGAGGTAGTGGTGAGGGTGGCTGGTGCTATGACGCGTCTAAGCCTATCTCTTATGGAAGTCTTGGGACGTCGTCCGCGCATGCGCAGAGCAACATTTGTGGCGAGTTGACAGTTGATTGCCGCGCGCCGGTTGTCTGTTTGTTTTTGTGTGTAACAGAGGTTATGTTTGTGTTGATATAACTAAGTAGTGTAGTTTTGGTACACAATTAGTAAGTTAACTGTGTACCAGAAAACAATGCCTTTTACATTAACAAAGTTCGCGAATTCTAGAAGTGTTTGCTATCTAGAGGAGGTAATCATTGCGAATATATTTTTTGTTAAGAACATCTTATGTTTGCAAAACGAACAACATTAGTGTATTGCAGGTACATCCGCGTGAAAAATGAAGGCGCTGAAAAGTTATATATTTACGTCTTTATTTAAATATCGAAACACATAAAACTTTTTTCAATATAATTTACCCATACAATTGAGAGTCCAAATTAAGTCGATCCATAACACCAAGAGTAGTATTCGTTATTCAAGGTTTATGAGGAAAACTAGATATTTTAGTTAAAAACGAAACACATGCATCACAAATTCAATACCTAGATTGCTTTAAAAAGCAACTAAAACACACCATATTTTCAAAAATTTGCCACAGAGAGAACACGCGGACCCCCCCTCTCCTGGGGGGTAATCCATAACCCCAAGACCCCCGGTTTGCGCCCCCCTAGCTTTTCACTCACGAGCCGCCACTGCTACTCGCAGAAGAACAGGAGAGCAGCGAGTTCTTGGACGTATTCCAATCAGCATACAACCCGACCTTCACTGGCCCAACACCCATTAATGTCGACCGGATAGATCCCAACGTTCCATCAAAGTCCTTGGCTAATTTCATTATCTCTGGTGGGCTAGTGAGCTATTAGCCCGCTGCCGCTGGATTAGTTCTGTTGGGCTATTAAGTCCGAGCGCGTGGCTTCATTTACAAAGATCCTGAAGCCCATTCTCTCCCTTCTCTGCTCTCTCCGTGCTCCTGCTCCGTGCTTAGTGGTTGATACTAGCACGAACAGGATCTGCAGAATGAATCTGAGTTAAAGGTTTAGCTTGATACTTAATCTAAAACTCGTTCAAAGTTCGGGTATAAGAAGTGAACGAAGTGTTAAAAAATGTATTGTACTATATTTCCCAACAAAAATGGAAAGCTGTGACGTCTGTTTCCAAACAAGTTATGGCTTTCCATGGATATATTAGTTCAGGTGTTAAAAATATATATCACAGCCAAAAGTAAACTAAATATATACTAATCTTAAGGCCTCGTGCAACAGTGCTGATTCAATATTTCCTTTAAAAATGAGGCCTTATTTTCTCAATCAAATATACTTTATCAATTAATATGTATTTTAACTTGTATCTTTTCCTAATATTTTTTCTCCCGAATAAAATTGGGATGTAGATTGGCTCACCACGTGTAAAGGTTTATAACAACAAATTTATAGGGGAAATAGTTGTTATAAGCAATGTTTTCTTGAGTTGAAAGAGGTTATGGGAGTTTAGGCCGTAGGCCCACATTGTATAAAAATTCAATTTTTTGAATGCATGAACAAATTAATTATTTCTTGAAATTTTATAAATTAAAATTACATGGATTCCCTACACTCACTAATAAAGTCATAAAGAAGGAAATCCTTCTCAATGTTTTACGACATTTTTGACTAAAATATGATCTAGTCTACCTGGGGTGTCCAATAAAAAAATGTCCAACTTGCGTTTTTCCTAGAAGTATTTATTCTTGGTTATGTTATTAGAAAGTAGAAATATTTAGTTGACAAAACCTATCGTAGCATTTATGTTATTTTATGATAGTCAAACTATTAATTGATTAAATTTAATTTGATGAATTTCGAGTAATAATTGCACTCGAACGACATTTTCCAGACTATAGATATTATTTACTATAATCTATTATATCCTAGCTTGCTTTGAAAATAATACCGCACATTAAAATATGACCATAATTTGTTCATAAACCCAAAGAGGTAGAAGGCTTAGAATTGCTAAGTTAGTAAGTTTAGGTTCAAAATATTTGTAATAGAGACTGAAGTGTGTGACGAACTTTTTAATCTAATGTTCGAAATGGTAGGCGTAATACTATTTCAGAAAACATAGAATTACGCACCTGCACCAATAAAGAAACTAAGAATGAGGGTTCTGATAGATTTTCCGTACATTTTTTTAAAGCTCAACTACATAGACCTAGGGGCCGTGTAGTGAATTAAAGACGAAATTACAAAGGTTGAAAACAGATGTATACCACATGACGACATGTATACTAAAGCGACTACTAAGTTAGAATACTGATAATTGGGTCTTTCGTTGAATAAATTTGGTAAAATAATAGTTATTTATGCAACAAGTGTGCAAAGTGCAACGTTGCTGTACTCAAGAGCTGCAGGTGAGTGTAGAATGCAACCAGCTTGGGACGAGGCCACGCTGTTAAAAATTAGGTCTACCCTTTACCTAAGCCATCCACCCACTCAGCACTGTCATTGTTCTTCATTTTTAGCACTTACAACCTCACAATCTCGTCTCAAGCTGGTTTAAAATGTAGGTTATGTTTATGTTGATCTTGTAAAATAACAAGAGCTCAGTTGTTAAAATCCAGTATTGCCAACTTAAATAACACTACTCAATGCATATGGTTTGATAAATATTTTGTGTTCTGAAGTATAAACTATAAAATTCTAATCAAAATCGTTAGAGCCGTTTTTGAGAAATTTGGATTTTTCACGTTTTTTAAGAGTTTTTAGGGGTGAACTACCTTAAAATAAAAAATCCAAAAAATAAAAAAAAATGCCTGGAGATACCGTAAATATATACATACATGCCAAATTTCATCTAAATCGGACCAACGGGGTAGGCAGTAGCACTGTACACATCCAGACACACGCACACACACACACACACACACACACACACACACACACACACACACACACACACACACACACACACACGCACGCACGTACACGCACGCACGTACACACACACACACACACACACACACACACACACACACACACACACACACACACACACACACACACACACACACACACACACGCACACACACACGCACGGACAGACACCATGTCGAAACCCACTTTTTTGGATTCAGGGGACCCTAAAACGGATATATCCACCCTCAACTCGAAAATTGTTTTTGACGAAAACAAAACTTTCTCCATTTACTACGTATAAGGGGAGAAAGTAAAAATTAATTATACTTTATCTCATGAAGATACCTTTTTTAGACATAATCAAATACAAGCAGAAAAAGTATTTAAACATTCTGGTCTCCGGAATTGATGTTACAATACATGTCGTCCTTAATTCTTGATTTAGTCAGCAGGTGGCTAGTGTCGGGAGGTTGTATTCCCTCAATCAAGCCTTGTCATGTACGCTGTCACTTCGTACAAGTCATTGCATAAAATACTACATGAATATTCAAAATACATTCTCCACATTAACATTAACAGACGTGGCCAACTTAGTCATCAACCATATAACATGCATTTGTTCCCTCACAGCTTCACATAAAGCCTTGATGATTGTATTAAAGGATTTTCTTTAATGTGGTATACGAAGGGGGTGTTTTGATGGGGATGCGGCAGCTTCGCCTCGCGTTCAAAACGATCCCTGCATATTGCCTTTCCACTATCTACAGGGGATAAACTATTTCGAATTAGTAATGGTAACAAAAATAGTTGATTACAAATAATATTACAATTTAAAATTTACCCAAGTTTTAATTTGATAAGCAATATCGGTGAATATGTAATAATTTATGTTTAAAAACATAAATTATTACATATTTTATATAATACATTTTATATAATATTACATAATTAACCAAATAACCCGGTTTTACAAGATAAAAACTGTTTGAGACCTTCCATTCCATTCATCAGGAATTCTGTTTTGTTCGGCTCTTTCAAACATATTTATTTTTTGCATGCATTAAAGAGGATTCAGGTAACGAATAACATTCAAATGAATACAAAAACTATCAGAAATATCAAGAAACTCGAGACATAAGTTATAATCCGAAATTCAAATCGATTTCTTTGATGAAAAAATCACCAGCATGGAATACCTCAGGAAAATAACCTACATGAAAGGAAAATATTTTCTCATTTTTAAACAGTTTGTAACATTTAAAAATATATATTTATTTAAATACTGGTAGTTCTGTTTGATTACATCCCAAACCTCTATCTCTTTTTACTTTTGCAATTTTTAATTAGGTTGTAACAATACTGTGCTTTTTAATGCTGATACTTCCCCATTAACCCCAAAACGTAAGTCCATGACAAATTTTATGGTGATATTTCACTACCATTCCTTTCCTTAGTTTTTTAGTCCTCAGAAACTGTGATCTGATACTCAGGCTTTGTGTTAAAGAACTAGATAGATTACATCTCAAAACTCTGAATTTAACTTTTGAGTATACTGTATGAGACTAGTAGTCTAATATAGTTATCTAGTTTAAGTGAACAATTGTTTTCAAACTTAGTTTACTTAACTACAATCGGCAAAACAGTGAAACAGTTATACATCACTTGGTAAAATGCTAAAATCAAATAATGTGTTAGAGATTGTTAAATTTAATGCTTTGAACTAAACATTCAAATTTTAGTTTTTAAATTATAGGCTATTTATTGTTTAGATCTAGGCGTACTAAAAATTTATAATATGTAATCCACCTGATTTTAACCATTGGCCGGGCAGGTGTTAAGTATTACAAGGGGTGAAGGGGAAAGAAGGTTCTGGCACTGACAAGGCGCAATAATTAAAGACACTCTTTTTGAGGATACCCTCGGTTTCACTGACCGCAAGTTGCAGTCGGTATACACCCGTTAGTGTCTGGTAGAAAGGAGTGTGAGAACAACACGGAGACGGAGCGACAAGTGACCGTGACACATGGTAGAGATAAATATCCACGTGGAGTGTCTCATGATTCGCGTAAATCATAGGTCTACTACTGCCACCTCGTGCTGTGACAACAACATGGAGACGGAGCGACAGGTGACCGTGACACATGGTAGAGATAAACATCCACGTGGAGTGTCTCATGATTCGCGTAAATCATAGGTCTACTACTGCCACCTCGTGCTGTGACAACAACACGGAGACGAAGTGACAGATGACCGTGACACATGGTAGAGATAAACATCCACGTGGAGTGTCTCATGATTCGCGTAAATCATAGGTCTACTACTGCCACCTCGTGCTGTGACAACAACACGGAGACGGAGTGACAAGTGACCGTGACACATGGTAGAGATAAACATCCACGTGGAGTGTCTCATGATTCGCGTAAATCATAGGTCTACTACTGCCACCTCGTGCTGTGACAACAACACGGAGACGAAGTGACAGATGACCGTGACACATGGTAGAGATAAACATCCACGTGGAGTGTCTCATGATTCGCGTAAATCATAGGTCTACTACTGCCACCTCGTGCTGTGACAACAACACGGAGACGGAGTGACAGATGACCGTGACACATGGTAGAGATAAACATCCACGTGGAGTGTCTCATGATTCGCGTAAATCATAGGTCTACTACTGCCACTTCGTGCTGTGACAACAACACGGAGACGAAGTGACAGATGACCGTGACACATGGTAGAGATAAACATCCACGTGGAGTGTCTCATGATTCGCGTAAATCATAGGTCTACTACTGCCACTTCGTGCTGTGACAACAACACGGAGACGAAGTGACAGATGACCGTGACACATGGTAGAGATAAACATCCACGTGGAGTGTCTCATGATTCGCGTAAATCATAGGTCTACTACTGCCACTTCGTGCTGTGACAACAACACGGAGACGAAGTGACAGATGACCGTGACACATGGTAGAGATAAACATCCACGTGGAGTGTCTCATGATTCGCGTAAATCATAGGTCTACTACTGCCACCTCGTGCTGTGACAACAACACGGAGACGAAGTGACAGATGACCGTGACACATGGTAGAGATAAACATCCACGTGGAGTGTCTCATGATTCGCGTAAATCATAGGTCTACTACTGCCACCTCGTGCTGCCTATTACGTAGCAAGCACCCGTCACGATCCACGCTGTAATCTATAAGAAATTTATAATGGGTATATGTTTAGGAATATAAATTAGAGGTAAATAAAACAGTCATCCTTGTTCATTATTTTCCTTACTTGTTGACTTTTTCCTATAGTTTAAAGAGCAAATCCATTTAACCATATCAATAATATTTTTCAAAATTTATTTTTCTTGTTTAATTGTACTCCATAGTCAGTCACTATGCGATGAATCACGAGTACTATGACTAGATAATCTTTAAGGATTGAAATTATTTTATTTTAAAACGACTCCCCATACCAATATACAAATAAAACGCGGCCTGTATTGCCAATAAAGATCTAATTTGCATTAATTTGATTATTAAATTAAACCCATCGTATGAAAAATCTTCATTAACTGCAGATCTTCGGAATTTTAAAATAATTACTATTCAATGTTTAAAAAATAATCAATTCCAGATCAGGTATGAATCGCGTTTTATTCCGAACGTTTGACGTTTGCGAGTGTGACGGCGGATGTGGAGGTCTCGTTTTTGCAGGGTTACGGTCCGACGCATTGTGCGATCTGGGTTATCCCGCGTAATTTATGCCTTTACAGACACTTAATTACCCATCCCTTTCAAAGTATCGGTTTATGGGGCTTGGTTTCAGTAACGGACGGCTTTGGCCCATCGTAAAGTGGCTAATAGCCGAGCGGTGCGGCCGAGCCGTAGGGCGAAGAAGATACATGGAACAATCCGACAACCAGGTGGTGTGGCCCGGTTATAGGGTGAGGAGGGTGCATAGAATAGATAACCGGGCGGTGTGGTCGGGCTCTAGGGTAGAGGAGGCTGGATAAAACAGTCAGATAACCGGGCGGTGTGGCCGGGCTGTAGGGTGAGGAGGCTGCATAGAATAGATAACCGGGTGGTGTGGCCGGGCTGTAGGGTGAGGAGACTGCATAGAATAGATAACCGGGTGGTGTGGCCGGGCTGTAGGGTGAGGAGACTGCATAGAATAGATAACCGGGTGGTGTGGCCGGGCTGTAGGGTGAGGAGTCTGCATAGAACGGATAACCGGGCGGTGTGGCCGGGTTGTAGAGTGAGGAGTCTGAATAGAATAGATAACCGGGCGGTGTGGCCGGACTGTAGGGTGAGGAATCTGTATAGAATAGATAACCGGGCGGTGTGGCCGGGCTGTAGGGTGAGGAGACTGCATAGAATAGATAACCGGGTGGTGTGGCCGGGTTGTAAGGTGAGGAGGTTGCATAGAATAGATAACCGGGTGGTGTGGCCGGGCTGTACGGTGAGGAGTCTGAATAGAATAGATAACCGGGCGGTGTGGCCCGGTTATAGGGTGAGGAGGCTGCATAGAATAGATATCCGAGCGGTGTGGCCGGGCTGTAGGGTGAAGAGTCTGAATAGAATAGATAACCGGGCGGTGTGGTCGGTCTGTAGGGTGAGGGGTCTGCATAGAAGAGTCAGATAACCGTTGGTGTGGCCGGAGTGTAGGGTGAGGAGGCTGCATGGAACAGTCAGATAACTGGGCGGTGTGGCCGGGCCGTTGGGTAAGGAGGCTACATGGAAGTGTCTGATAACCGGGTGGTGTGTCAGGCCGTGGGATGAGGAGGGTACATGGAACAGTCCGATAACCGGGCTGTGTGGCCGGGCCCTGGGGTAAGGAGGCTACATGGAAGTGTCTGATAACTGATTGGTGTGTCAGGCCGTGGGGTCAGGAGGGTACATGGAACAGTCCGATAACCGGGCTGTGTGGCCGGGCCGTTGGGTAAGGAGGCTACATGGAAGTGTCTGATAACTGATTGGTGTGTCGGGCCGTGGGGTCAGGAGGGTACATGGAACAGTCCGATAACCGGGCTGTGTGGCCGGGCCCTGGGGCAATGAGGCTACATGGAAGTGTCTGATAACCGGGTGGTGTGTCAGGCCGTGGAGTGAGGAGGGTACATGGAACAGTCCGATAACCGGGCTGTGTGGCCGGGCCCTGGGGCAAGGAGGCTACATGGAAGTGTCTGATAACTGGTTGGTGTGTCAGGCCGTGGGGTGAGGAGGGTACATGGAACAGTCCGATAACCGGGCTGTGTGGCCGGGCCGTTGGGTAAGGAGGCTACATGGAAGTGTCTGATAACTGGTTGGTGTGTCAGGCCGTGGGGTGAGGAGGGTACATGGAACAGTCCGATAACCGGGCTGTGTGGCCGGGCCGTTGGGTAAGGAGGCTACATGGAAGTGTCTGATAACTGGGTGGTGTGTCAGGCCGTGGGGTCAGGAGGGTACATGGAACAGTCCGATAACCGGGCTGTGTGGCCGGGCCGTTGGGTAAGGAGGCTACATGGAAGTGTCTGATAACTGATTGGTGTGTCGGGCCGAGGGGTGAGGAGGGTACATGGAACAGTATCCTCCTCACCCGGGCAGTATGGCTGAGCTGTAAGCAAGGAGGCTACATAAAACATTCCCTAACTTGGACATTGGCAATCCAATCCGTTTGGAAATTTTATCCTATATTTCTCAGCATGATGTTGTTATGATATTTGCATGTGTAATTTCGTAATCTACACGTCAAGCTCCAAAGGATGGAATCTCGCTAGGACTGAGATGTACCCTGTGACAGTGTACAGTATGCAGAGACAGTCAAACTGCGACCAGACGTACGAGACTCCAAATGAATCGTTTTAGCGCCCGCTACGACCGTTACGTCTGTGTCAAAGGTCACGATTTCCAAACTAGACCGCGACGCTATCGCTCTCACGATGATGTGTTTGGTTAATTTATTAAAGGCTCATGGTGCTGCCGGTTCATTCAGCGGCCGTCACGACTGCAGATTCCTGCGCCGATCTTTCACTCACCCTCTGACACTCAGACACTCGCATTCAACGCCACTGACCTGAAATTTTACCGAATGACACACTCAACATACACTTCATCCTCCTCCTCTTCCCCATTATCTCCATCTTGCCATCCACTTCCTCTTCAAAACCTTTTCCTTTTTTTGTCCTTCAACGACATAATAACCCCTTTTAAAATGAGACATGAAACCCCTATTCAAATTTTATAAAAAACTGTAACATGATTAAACTAATATTAAGGTAATTTGTATTAACTACAGGGGTTTATACAGTCACACACGTCAGCAAAATCCGCCGCGATGATACGAAATAGTAACGTTGCTAAGAAGGAGAAATATAGGTTTCAGTGATTAAAGGATAAAGTACCTGGTGACCGAGCTTTGCTCGTGTAGAATAAGACATGTATTATACAAATTAATTAGAAAAATTAAAACACATCTATTACTCAATGAAAACATTTATGTGGTTGAAATAAAACCGATTTAATACACCATAATTAATATAGCACTGATCAAAAAGTATCGCCCCTGGTGGGTATGGAACTCGCGGCCTATAGTTCTTGAGGCCGACACGCTACAACTCGGCTACGACGTTAATCAATTGAGCGATGCCGTTTAACGTCTTTTAGCCAAAGCCGATCATTTACGGTTTAATTATCCATACCGTTATTATTAGCCTGTGATCAACTGATTTTTGTTATAAACGGAATGAGGATTGAAAAGCAAAAGAGAAATTTAATTTACATCAATTTATTCGTTTGTTACAGTGGCTTCAAGCAATACAACGAATACGTTTTCTATCAAAACACGGAAGATTTTGGAAATACTTTTTTCTGCTTTTATTTCGCACAGCTATGTTATCCTTAAGTTTTTACAAATTGTTTAGTAACCTGATAATTTTGCATTTATTTAATTCATAAAATAAATATTAATGCACAACCTCTATATTGTTCCCCGCAGTCTTCAATCAAGAACTGTCAAACGGTTATAAACAGCTGTTTTGGTTTGTATTGTATACATTTTATTCTCCATAAGCGTAATGTTAAATTTTTAGATTTTAAATTTAATATTACAGTAAAACACGAATTTTCCTGACATTAGACCTATCTAGAACTTATTTTCTACTCGGAAATTAGTTATTTCCAAAATTTAAAGAAATTCCTCGGTGCCGTTTTCGAGATCCGTGTGCATATATATATATATATATATATATATATATATATATATATATATATATATATATATATATATATATACAAACCTTGCTCGTATTATAGTATTGGATAATCTTAGCATTTCGCAGTGAATGGGCTTTAAAAGAGTACAACTTTCTATCCTCTATCAAATCCAAATCTTATTTACCGGGCATTTAAAGCCTTGTTTAGCTCTAGCGTGGCTAGGATGGACCGGCTCATTCTACGCGATTCACTTTTTTTAACTTCACAAATTATTTATCTAACTTTTCTATCATCACAAATAAACTTTATAGAACTAAGGTTTTCTACTCATTCCATACAAGAAAAATATTTTGGGATTTAAGGAGACTGTTAACGAAAATTTTTAATAACACTTCCGAACGAATAGGATTGATGAAATCCCATTTTATGGATTTGGGTCAGTGATGGCAAAAAACAAGCATATTCCTGGGAGAAGGAAACGTTCGGTTACATCTGCCGGTGTGAGTGATTCCAGGATCGAAGAATCCCACGGCGGAAGAGTTTGGCAGGTGAGATACCTGCAGGACCCCACTCATTCATAGACGTGTGATACACTTTGCCTCTAGTATTCCCAGGCTATCTAGGTCTCCTCGCCCCTCCCCACCCCTCCACCCATCCACGCACCCCATGACCCTGATAGTCACTCCCGCGTCAACACAATCAACAGCTAGCTCTATGGGAACTCTGGCCTAATCCCACGACTGTGCTGGTCAGAGGTTCAAATTATTTACAATTATTACCTTTGCTGGGGTGAAGGGAAATTAATTAGCTAATTGACTAATTAACTTATTTTATTTTGTTAAAACCCTTTTATTCGATTTAATGATATCAGAATTATGTAGTGTAAATTTTCAATACGACTCAACTGTCCAGTTTTCCAGTTAAATCACACTACTGTTTTCTCTAAAACTACATATTTTACCTCTTTTCACAAGTTAATGAATAAAAAAGCCTGAAAATTAAAAGCTTAAAATATATTAATAATGTTCCAACGATGCCTCCACCTGTTCCCATGCGCGGTTTTACAAGATAATTCCCAGATTCCCCGAAAAGGACGAGGTCAAGCGGTTAATAGCGAGGATTTCAGTTTGAAACACATGTTTTCACCAAATAAATCAATTAAGGTTCCGTAAAACGTATAAACCCGTCATGGCGGACAGGCAGGCGTCGTTAAAGCCGAAATTCTGAGGCCGCCGCCCGCTTCGTCGGCGTAAATATTCCGACCATCTATAAATTAATAAACTGCTCGCCATCGACCGACTGAAGCATAATTTACTGCTGTGCAGTAACCGCGCAAGTTATGGCAGAGTATTGTGGCCGAACATGTGGTTACGATTCGGCCCCAAAATCTGAGTGAAGCGATTTATTTGACAGCGACGCCCACCGTCTTGACGAGGCCGAGAATGACGAGTGGGTTCACACGGGCTCGTGCTACTACCGCGCCGCGGCGCTGGTCAGTCGGGGGGCTACCCGGCCGGCAGATACCGGCGCCTAGAGCTACAGCTAGATACAGTACAGAGTGTAACAAATATTTGTGACCACACAGCTTGGTTTATATATAACAATACTTTACAAATCAATGTAAATAAATCGGAAATTTCCCCGATTTTAGCTTTGTTTGGGCAATATCCGCCATTTTCGTTTATAGGACGTAAACTTTTTTAATTCTGTATCGGGTTGTATTGATCTAAAATGTTTAAAACTTTATAGCACGAGTCTCAAAGTCCAGGAAAAGTAAATTTTTCTATGACAGTTTTTAAAATGGTTGACATTTTAAACTTTGAATCTAAAATCACACAAAAACTGTTATATTTACAAAAAAATCTAGACAATAATAATAATCAGGATAATTTACATATAATATTCGAGGCTGATACAAATCTTACAAGATAAAAATCAATCCATTTTTATGAAATTTAGTTTTATCTAGAAATTGCCCTTTATCATCCCTAATCATTTAAACGCATTGCAGACAAATGTTTCAAAGTTAAACAACCGGTTAAAATGTGAAACCTTTAAATCAAATTGTACTCTGCTTATATATAAACAAATTCTGATACCTTTGATTGATAACATAAACCTGTCCAGTTTGAGAAATGTGTATATAAAATTAACAAAATCCAAATTTTCCAAAGTAACATTTTGAGGGTTAGTTCAAATTATCCATGGTACATTCACAACACACACTACACAAAGCATTTGGCTTGAACAGCATACAAAAATTCTTCAAAAAACTGCATCAAAATCATCTAAACTTCATCTTGTTCCTGGAGCGGTTACATTTGCCATCGGAGAGCCAACCTTGTAAAACCCAGGCTTCCTCCTGAGGAACATCCTGATGTCACCGCCTTGGAAGATCTACCTTGATTGAGTTATATCACAAAAACCTCTTTTCAGTTTTATTCTTTTCTTTTCTAGTCTTCTCAATTTTTAATTATTTTGATAACTTGTATTAAATCAATAATCTCAGGATGTCTCTGAACAGAGCGAACCCGCTAAAGGTATAATAATTGTTATCGTATAATGTGTGTAATAATGATAATAACTTTGTTTTATTTAGTGATCTTTGTTCATCATGAAATCAGCTGATTATCTAATCAGCTGTTGCCTAGTTCCACTTTTTTGTCTCTATTATTTTGTTACTTCAAGTTTATTCGGCATTACAAAACTCTTCTGCATTTACAGATAGCTTTATTTGCAGTGAAACCTCTGTTTCCCCTTTACCTTTTGTACATACATACAGAACTAATGATTGGTAAACCAAAATAGAATTATTCTATGGCTAATTGATTGATTTTACGATTAATAGAGACCTCTAATCTATAAAGAGGTTTTTGTTCTAACGCGCACGGTTTCAAAATAATAACCAATGTACTGTGGGTAACAACCATTATTCTTAAATTTTAATTAGCACTATCGTTATTCGTTTCTTACTTATTCATTTAAATGTTGTAGGTTTAAGCATAACTTTCACCCTTTAAATGAAATTTGGACAGTCTATTTTTGTCAAACTTAAAAAAATTTAATATTTTTTTTAAGTTATCGATTATTATCTGTGAAGCCTTGTTAGTTTTGTATTTTTATAATTTACGTATTACTACTAATTTCCGAGTAATTTGAGGTTGGATAAATTTAAATGACCACAAATTTGCAAATATTCAAAACAATGCTCTGCACTTAGAGACTTGTGTTAAAAACGTTTATACCAAATTTTGAACTTCAATCAATCAGTTACGGCATTAAATGTTTATACGTTAAAAATCAAATTATCTAACATCGGCTAAAAATCTGTTATCGGGAAGATTTTAAAGTACATTTTAGATTGATTTAACTTATAGAATATGGTTATGTATGTAGCTACAGTAGTTACGGATTTTCGTGACACCTTATATTTTTAAATATTTTTTAAAAACCTAACCATATTCTGTGGTTTATTCTGGTTCGACTCAAAATGTACGATACTCAAAACATCAAATGTTAATTGTCAATATAGTGTTATAAATTGTTTTAAAGCGTCGAATCGCTTGTTTGGTTGCTGTTTTTAACGATTTTGTATTCGCTGATATAGAGTACCAACTCTATAAACACCCTTAGTCAACATGTATTAGTTCTTTTGTCAAACGATTACTACATTTTCAAAATAAAATTATGATAACCCTAACTAAAGAAAATTATGCTTTAACATAGTTCAGATAAAATCTGATCTATTTTAATATTTAATTATAATATATAACCATTATATTATTTTTTCACTAGCAATCAAAACATATAATCATTGCACAACAACAATAACCCTCCAACAGCTTACACGAGGGACAAAGCTTTTGCTAACAAAGCAAGGCGGTTGGACCAAGCACTTTACCCTGCGCGCACCTGATCTCTTTATACAGCCAGTATTGGTCCCCCAGGTGGTGCGTACAGCAGGAAGTCAAACTGACACCTTTGTTCGATCATGGGCTAAGTTGACGTTAAGTTTGCAGCACTGATTGTTGCCGACCGGAAGTGGCTCGTCGAGCGCGATACTTCCGTCTGATAAGAGGCTTGTCATTACCCTGTAGCGGATTATTACTGCTATTAGCGCGGCTACCGCTTCCAACCGTTATTGAACCTTTCATCTCGCCCCGCCCCTCGAGTAGTGAGTGTGTGAGAAGTGGCAGCCTATCAGCTAACTAACCGAGTGGGACAGTTAGTTGCTAATTTAACAGGTTTCCGACATTTAGGATTTAAAACTTGCGTAGTTTGTTCCGAAATCATTAATAAGATTATTGAGGCCTAAGATTTTTTAAGAGTTGAACAAGTCACTAAAACGTACAAACACCAATTTACAGTAATTTCAAATGGGTAAAAAATTACTTCTCAATATTGCGAAATTCAATTAATACAGCAGTATATGACTTGGTACGTCATTACTTATTTAATTAACTATTATAAGGTAAGATTTGAAAAAATACTAAAAATAGTATGGAATTATCTTTTTATCGATTTATGTAAATATAAACCTAATTTAATACGCTAATTTAATAATCATGATTAAGAATGAGATAATCTCATAATTAACATAATAGAATACCAGGATTACTATATATGTTTCTACATTTTAGGCCATAAAAGAGAGGTTGCACTTTGCATAATGCACCTTCAGCATCAGCAGTGCTGCAGCTGCACACATATTACTGTAGTACCAGTAGGCCTACGCTCAACTCCCAGAGAGCACCTGCATCGCGGCTCGCGGATCGCAGGAAGGGTTAGTCCCATGAATGAAGTGCTCTTGAATGAGCTGCTATAGTATACTACGCGGGATCCGGCGGATGTGGGTGTCAGCATCTGCTAGTTTTTACTCTTCTTCATCCCCGTCTGAGACCTGTTTGCATGAACCTGCCCGCCTCTGGGAATCTGAGACCGAGACCTAAATCAGTTCTACCACGTGTTTTTAGTTCCAATTCGTTTCCTGTAATGACAAGCACACTCAAAAGTTCTCAACTTATACTAATGTGTAAAATTATGCGATTGAGTGAAACGCATAAAGGTGAAATCTCTATTGAATTATCCAGTAATAATAAGCTCTGGTGTTTTACAGTAGCACTATACCCATGGGCCACTGTTATTTTGGTCGTATGTTAATGATAAGACAACACTCATTAATATTAAACAACAGCTAAGCACTTAATATATGTTAAAGTTAAACGTTTCAGTTACATTATCATTTTACCAATTTATATACCAATTTACATAACTTTGTATTCAACAGAAAACTTTAGGCTTACCTTTTAAATGAAAATTAACTTTTATTTACATTTTAATTCATTTTTTAATTTTTATTATTTGCATTCATCAAATTAAACAATTAATTGAAAAATAAAAAATACCAAATACATTTATTCCTACTAAACATACATACCATTTAGATTTTGGTAGTTCTCCAACAGACTATCAAACAGTACTAATAAATGGTAAATTTTAGAAGAAGCTGGAACACAAATAATAATTATTATGTTAATTATTGGTACAGGACTAACATGGCCAAAGCTTACAGATGTTTGATGTTCTAAATCCTGCGCTAATGATTATATTTTACGAGGTCAATAAACATACTACCACAATAATATGTTTGCAAAGCTAATTATAGATTGATATATTCTATATACACTTTTTATAACTTAACAATCGATAGATTAGAAAACTTTTCTAAATAACATCAGTAAGAAATATACTTTTATTGTGTTTTTGTAACTTTTACTCTCCTGTGTTTCATGTACACTAGTACATGTAGGCCTACTAAGGCCTATTAGGAAAAATTAGGTATTAGGAATTAATTTATACTTTTCGTAATTTTTAAAATCAAAGAGTCATATAACTTATTATATGATTAAAGTTGAATGATAGATTAATTAAATGTATAAACTCATGCAATCATACTACTTTTAGATCCCAAAACGTCGTGAAACTTTGTTTAACTAAACGTGGTTTAAAACGTCAACGTCAACAATAATAATTTAACTATGGCTAAAGATATCCAGAGAATCCAAATTTCCTCATATTCCAGCTCGCACAAATTTAACTACTAAATAAAATAGTTTGTCCGATAACATTAATCAGATTTCCCATTAAATAAAGAATACAAATAAATTGAAAATGCCTCCGTTGTAGCAGACCTACGTACTCAGCGAATTTCCAAATCAATACTCTGACTATGATAATATATGACAAGTTTGATCAATATCTATCTATAAATAAGAACGATTGCCTACTCTCCGGAATATTAACATGGATAATAGTATGCAGGTTTGCTGCTATGATGTACACTAAAAGTTTTAGCATAAAAAAACTTTTATTTTGACTTTAGCCTAAGTTTTATCAACATATTTTCATCAATAAAGGAGTCTTTCTCTATATAATTTACATTTGAAAAGAGTATGCAGGTCAGCTGTCATTATAAACACATTAACTATGAATTTTAAGCATAAATTGATGAATTTCAACTACATGAAGCTAAATATCCAGTTTCATCCAAAAGAATAATTAATCAGTGAAATATTAGTTTTTCCTTATCCTCCATTAATATTGGAGCTCCAAACGTACTGTGTTAAGATGTGTACAGTTCTGTGATTTCAATACCTCGATAAACTTAAACGTAGCATGGTCCCGTGCTTAGGTATTGCTACGAGACCTACGGTAATATCTTCATCCCTATGGGAAATTCGCTAAAATACACTAGAAAGTTATAATAAATCTGCTCTATATTTAAATGGAAGTGAGCCAATTAAATCAATCTAATTAACGTATAACTCACTTCACGTATGTGTGTTCACTATAGTTAGCTATAATTATTTAGTTTAGTTTAACTGAATTTTAAGCCAAAGTAAAATTTTTGGGACTACAACATCCGTCATACTAAACTATGCTAATTGATTGTATTTTAATAAAATAAATTTGTTCATAATTTTTAAAATATTTGTACATTTTTAACACCACATTTGTAGTCGTTCAAAGGTTGTTCTTGTTTTGTTATGACAATACTTAGTATTGCCCGTTTGCTCGTACACGGTATTGTAGCAGGCCCTTCGCCCCCTGGCGCACTTGCCTCGGTGGCCGGGGGTGTGGGACAGGTAAAGGGCGAAGGGGCGGCGCCCTGCCCGCGACCGTGGGACACTCCAACATCCGCGGACTCCTAGAGAACCGCCAACCGTCGCCCCATCCTGACACTGTAACCTGCCTCCGTTCTACATCAACTATGAGTGCTGAATAAATTTGGCGTTATTGGCTAATAGTTTATTGTTTACCGAAGCATTATCACCAGTACACCCTTTCCATTACAAATTTTAATAGGCCTAATACTTGTCCCACAACTCATTGTTTTTCAACTAATTTTCAACAATACTTTTTTTATAATTTATTATGATTTTAAAGTAAAATACCTAATGTTTAAATCAGGATAGTTATTTATGCAATCCAAACTATCATGTTATGTCTCTTTAAGTTTCTTGGAGTTCATGTGCATAGATAGTTTGAGAATTTTAGAATTACAGTACTAACGAAATATTTATATTAAAAAATACGTACACAATTATATTACAAAACACCGTTTGTCTTAAATTTGTAAGGCGTAAACCCTCAAACACCATTAATGGTAACAACGAAAACCAAGACAACTGATTGATAAATACATGCATAGCAGGAGGTGGTGGGGTGCAGTGTGCAGGGTGCAGGTGAGAGCACTTGCCTCTCATCTCCCTCGGTCCCGGGTAGGAGGGGTTACAGGTTACACATGGGACCGTGAGACGCAGAACTGTGAGACTGCGTCCCGTGGGAGACGACACGCCTCTGCCAACTGGATCCATAGTTGATTATGAATCATCCATTACAAATAAACACAGTATGAACAATGGTTTCTTTTTCAGGACTTAAATATCCTATTTACACGACGAAAATTCTGTTGCAGATTGTAACAAATAGTAATTATGTCCAACCATTATTAGTATCAATAATATCTCTGAGGAAACATACCTATGTTTTTGGAAAAATTAAAAATGCATAAGTAACCCGCTTCAATAAAATAACCTGGTATTTTGTCGATAACACTTCACACTTAATACTCATTTTACTTTAAAATATTCTAATAACATACATAAAATTAACATGAATAACGCCATTAAAAGAACGCTTCGATCATTCAAACCCCTGCTGCAACTAAAAGTACTTAATTTTGGATTTTAATATAATTTATAAGTATTTTTTATAATACTCGCGTAAACTAACATTCATTAATTTCAATCGCGCAAAACAAAATACCCCCGTCGCAGCAGACCTGCGTACTCAGCGAATTTCCAAATCAATAATTTAATATATGACAAGTTTTATAAAACTATGTCCATAAACATGAGAATTATTTGCCTATTCTCCATAAGATTAACATAGGATAGAGTGTGCAGGTTAGCTGCTGTGAGGAACACTGTAAGAAGTCATTTCTACCATGAATAATTTTTATCTTAACATTTATACCAAGTTTCATCAACATCTGTCCATAAATAAAGGGGTTTGCCTATTCCCTATAAATTAATATGGGAAAAGAGTATGCAGGTTTGCTGCCATGATAAACACATAAACTATGATTTTTAAGCATAAATGGATAGATCTCAACCACATGAAGCTAAATATCAAGTTTTATCCAAAAATATTGATTAATATGGGAAATATTAATTTTTCCCTATCCTCCATAAGATTAACATTGGAGCCCCACAATACAACGTACTGTGTTTAGATTTTTTAATATCTCGGTAACCGTTGGAGATAGAGAAAAACTTTAAGGAACTTAATTGTGTAGTTTTTAAAGCTGTTTCCAATGGTGAAATATAAAATTAGAAATTTTTAAAAATTATATGTGAAAAACGCAAAAACCCCATTTTGGGATACAAATCCCCCTCAAACTACCCGTTACCATTGACCGATATGTCTGGTTTACGAACTCGTCCGAGCATTTGTAGGAATACACGTCTCTACCAAATTTGGTCTTGATCGGACCATTTTTACGAGAGTTATCGTGTTAACAGACACACATATATATATATACATATATATACATATATATATACATATATATATATATATATATATATATATATATATATAAATTTTAACGACTATTGTTTTTGGGCTCTGGGCACCTAAAGACGAAAAAATAACATGGTCCCGGGCTTAAGTCTTACCATGAGACCTACGGTAATAGCTTCTTCCCTATGGGAAATTCGCTAAAAGCAACTAATAATTACACTGGGACAAACAAACCAAACAGTATTCTATTCTTTTTTTAACAATCACAAAGATTCGCTGAATAATCTTTTAATCAGACAGAATATAAATAAATAATCCTCAAAAACCGTAAACTATTAACGTGGTGAATAAAGCTGTTCATTTTGTACAGCACATGTTTACATCGTCGTTTTAATTTCTCAAAAGGGCTCTAACAATTTTTATTACAATTTGCAATAATAGTGCAAAGAATAATATATTATATGATACAACCCGTATGCCTGTAAAGATAACGGTTCAACAGTTATGTGCTTTTAAATTTCTAAATAACACCAAGAGCTCTGCTGATTTTGATGAAGCCTGATTTCGTACATCAGTTGAAAAGCACTGCTTATTTTGAAGTGGCCAGAGGTTGTAAATTGGTGACTGGATTATTATAAATTAATCTGTACAAACAAATTATTTTACTACTCATAGTTAATTTGTCTCTCCAGGATGATGTTAACAATAATAATTTAAGATACATAATGTTTTGTTTCCATGGTTTTTTATTTCATTGTTTGGAATGTTAAGGGCATCGATCAAATGATTGTAAATTAAATAAGGTACAAACTAGTAATGTATGCGTAACAACTTAACGTAGCCCAACTGTCACAGATCATAAATAAAAATCGTTAATACTTTATCCTATTTAATAGATTTTTGCCATGTAAGACATATGTAATATGCAAATCATACGCAAAGTGCCCATATTGCACTTTGCATAACTGTTCCGAACGCCGTAGGTGAGTGCGAAAAGTGTTACTTTGCGCACTTGTTGCGTAAATACCTACTCCACAATACAGTACTTGCTATTAATCTATATCTAAATTAACAACCGAATGTTCCAGATTTCAACTATTGTGATATATGTGCAGTCCCTTCTTGTGTTTGAACCCACGACTGCGAATCACTCGCGGGGTGAATAAATGGCAGAAGGGGGGGCAACTCAGTCTCCGTGTATATTATATGAGAGCCCGGGTTTAGTGTGGCGGGATAGCGGAAGTACCTGCTCCTGCCGCAGCTCCCACGGTAGCGCTGCGGTCGCGATCTCTAAATGTGATTACGATTATTAGAGCTTGGCAAAAAATGGTGCTCATTACTGATGCAGGGTAGACATAGAACGTTACAATCTAAGCGTGAAAAATATTCACAATAAGTCTTAATAATTAAAAACGTAACATAGAATAACGCTATGCGTAGGCTTTGTCTACCCTGTCGAGACTTGCAGGCCTACATGCTTGCTTCTAAACTGTTTCTACTGTTTCTAAACTGTTTTAAACTTTTTCTTCTGTTTCTGTTTCTGTGTTTAATGAATGTCATTTAGTAGTGTACATTAAGACCTAATAAAAAGGCCTTATTTTTATTGGTAAAAATATTTATTAAAATTGTATAAACGAGACGATGAAATTTTCTGTTGTTTCTAACAACATTTATCGTAAAAACTCCTTCCTATTTTAAACGGATAAATTAACTATACAATCAAACTTTATACTATAAATTTTGTGTATAGCCTAAATTACAAAATATCTATTTCATTTATTTAATTACCACGCACAGGATTAATTTATTTTGTAAATTAAGTTTTTTTGAAGCTTTATTTTATTTACAAGCTTACATTGGAAAACGTATTTATAAAAAAATATTTTTAGGCTACATTTAAATCTTATCAGTAAGTTGATATTAATTAACGAATATCAATAATTTAATTATGCGTCATACCTTATTAGCTGTTCAGCTTAAACCAGTTTTTATTAAGGCAAACAATAGCCTGAAAATTCAATGCATCAACAAGCTTTAAAGAGGAATTAAAACCGCCAGATAGATAAATACCCCCGTCGCAGCAGACCTGCGTACTCAGCGAATTACCAAATCAATAACATAATAATAATAATATATGACTAGTTTGATCATTATCTGTCAGTAAATATGAGTATTATTTGCCTACTCTCCATAGATTAACATGGGAAAGCGTATGCAGGTTTGCTGCTGTGAGGAATGCTGAAAGTAGGTGTTTCTAGCGTAAAAAAATAATTTTTTTAGCATTTATATCAACTTTCATCAACATCTGTCCATAAATAAAGGAGTTTGCCTATTCACTATATGATTAATATGGGAAAAGAGTATGCAGGTTTGCTGCCATGATAAACACATAAACTATTATTTTTAAGCATAAATGGATAGACCTCAACCACATGAAGCTAAATATCAAGTTTTATCCAAAAATATTGATTAATATGGGAAATATTAATTTTTCCCTATCCTCCATAAGATTAACATTGGTGCCCCACAATACAACATACTGTGTTTAGATTTTTTAATATCTTAGTAACCGTTGGAGATAGAAAAAAACTTTAAGGAACTTAATTGTGTAGTTTTTAAGCTGAGTCTAATGGTGAAATATAAAATTAGAAATTTTTAAAAATTACATGTGAAAAACGCAAAAACCCCCATTTTGGGGTACAAAAACCCCCCAAACTACCCATTCCCATTGACCGATATGTCTGGTTTACGAACTCGTCCGCGCATTTGTAGGCATACACGTCTCTACCAAATTTGGTCTTAATCGGACCAGTTTTACGAGAGTTATCCTTTTCACAGACATATATATATAAATTTTAACGACTATTGTTTTTGGACTCTGGGCAATTAAAGAAGAAAAAATAACATGGTCCCGGGCTAAAGTCTCACCATGAGACCTACGGTAATAGCTTCTTCCCTATGGGAAATTCGCTAAAAGGTAAACTGTACCGCCCTGTAATTTTCATTGATTTAGTTTGATAATTTCAAAATATCGCAAACTGTAATACTGTACTTGCATGAGTTATCCGATTCAAAATGTTAAAGAAAAAACTGCTTAGTCAAAATTATTATAAATACATAAATTCATATAAAAATATATATTAATGTCGATTTTCTATGTAAAAGTTGAGACTTGAAGTACAAAAATAAAATAACAAAAAATTCAAAGAATTATTTTAGGTCATTATAGTAGTATTTAATAGCCATTTAATACCTAGGTATAACATATTAATGTATTAAAGTATAACATGTATATATAGCTATTAATGCCTAGGTATAATAAATACTTATAATGTTAGAAATCAGTGCAAGCAAACTACTTTTTCACATTAAATAATTTAAAAAATACCACTATTTTTATGAAAAAATATATAAAAGTTATTCCTCCAGTGAATTTGAGCTATATATAAATAATAGGGATAAATTAATAGAAATAACTGTTAAGATAATGTGTAACTGATAAGTTTATTTGCAGATCAGATTCTGCAACATTAGAACATTTTAATTGAAATTTGTTACAAATAGGGAATTTTGGACTTGGTATCCATTACTGTATTTCTTATTTTACATTTCATTGCATTTAACATGATTATCTCTTCCTCCACGTGTGGTTAAATCAAAATTGATTACTATTAATTAATTGACACTGAAGTATATGTTATGAAAAATGGGAAATATAACAGATTGTGGTTTCCAGAATTGTTATAAAACCAACCATAGTGTTGAGCAATGACAATGATTGAGTTTATTAAATTAATAAGTTTAAATTATTTGATTGCCATAAGTGTACTATTTTATTCTTTAAAATCGTCATTAAAATATTATTCCTACTCTAAAGCTGTAATTTGATACTAATAAGTAGATGTAGGTAAGTTTATTTGTTGTCGGTTGTCGTCACTTGTCCCGACTAGCAGAGTTTCTATTAGCACTGGCCGTTGTCAGGTCCGAGTCAACGGTAGCTCGTCCCAAACAGGTTCAGCCTCTTTTTGTCACCGCAATCAAACATGTTAAACGCGGCCATAAAACAAAACAGAAGCCGGATTAACATAAGAGGTTATGGGAAGTTCCGGTCTCCGGCGTTTCGGCCGTTTTTTGCCCCTGACGCTGGGAGATGATCCGCGGACCTTTTCTCAAAACCAACCGTCGGTCAACACCATTCATCTCTCACTCTTTCCCAGATTTTGAAAACCTTTTGCAAATCACCCTCTCCCCTCACTACGTCACACGCAAATCCGTCCATTGTCAGAAGGCTTTATGTTTGTTGATTTCAACCGACTTGTATAACAAATCAGCCTCTTCCCTCACTATGTCAATGTGACATTTACAAATTAATATTACCAAATAATATTACCAAAATTATCTTTTTTCGCAATAAAACTAAAAGGTTAAAGTTTTTACACTATTTACTGGGAGAGGAATTGAACAAGTTTAGTTTTTCCTTGCTTTCTGTTTGGCAAATGTTGTTACCAAACTATTGAGGTCGATGTTCGGTGGAATTTCTTGTTCAATTTAAATCGTTGCTAGGCCTACCAATTTCTCTTGGGTCACAGATGACCGTAACTTTTTATGATTTTGAGCTTTGAAAAGCTTCTCCCACTTGATGCTTCTGTGACTGGTACTGTAAGGAGAACCGCAATGCAACATACAAATTTAAGAAATTTTCTTTCATATCGGATTCTAAAATTAAGTCGAACACGTCTTTTGGGGTTGAATGTTTTTTCACTTGTCATGAAGTTCACCACACAGCTCTATTGCATCAATATATTTTGATTGATCAGTGGCCAAAGCTTTGTCGAGTTGAAGGCATTGCTCTTAGACATACCTTCTTGGTTTGTCTAAAAATCTTAGGGTTTATTTATTTCAGGAGATTAAATCGCTCTTTCACTGAGCTGATAGCAGTGTACAAGATGGGAAAGTAAAAAGTTACCTTAAATATCTGATTTGGATCTTACACTGGTTCGTCTCTCCTATATTGATGTTTGCAGTGACACAGGACAGACCAAACTGAGTAATTCATGGTTTGACCGCAAAGTATCGCAGCGCTAAAGCGCTGGGAACAGTGCATGCAGCGATACCGCGATACTAAAGCTACAGTATCGCGTGGAGTGTCACTCCGGTGTGTGCGGCTCCATAAGCCACCATGGTGTCGCAAGGACCACTGACAACTCACAAGGAATTTCCCAGAAAAAGTATCGCGTGGAGTGTGGCTTCGGTGTGTGCGGCTCCATAAGCCACCATGGTATCGCAAGGACCACTGACAATTCACAAGGAATTTCCCAGAAAAAGTATCGCGTGGGGTGTCGCTCCGGTCTGTGCGGCTCCATAAGCCACCATGGTATCGCAAGGACCACTGACAATTCACAAGGAATTTCCCAGAAGAAGTATCGCGTGGGGTGTCGCTCCGGTGTGTGCGGCTCCATAAGCCACCATGGTATCGCAAGGACCACTGACAATTCACAAGGAATTTCCCAGAAAAAGTATCGCGTGGAGTGTCGCTCCGGTGTGTGCAGACCTTATAGTTAATAATATTTTTAACTGGATAATCCCAAGAATGACATCGGTTTACTAATTTATGATGATATTTAGAAATTACTTAAAAGTAGCGGAAGTCACGGTTGGGATTTTATGCGTGTATGTTTTTTATAGTTTTACAATCTATTTATTTTTGTTTATTATAGCGTTGTCCGTTCAAAGCGTCCTGTTCTAAGTAGACATGGTTTCGTTATATTTATTTAATATGTAGAAGTTTGAACTAGCTTGACAGTTAGTTATGTTTACATGTTTATCTGGCTATTAATAAATTATCCTGACGAATGGCTCAGCTGATCTTTGTCAAAGTAACAAAGCCGAATGTCATCAAATCCATCACAATCACTCGTCATTCATATCCACATTGTTGCAACGGAGTATTAGACATAGATAATACCAGTACCGGTAACCAGCTCACACGTGAGGCGCGAAGTTGACATGTCCGCCGCCAGGAGGCGTTGCAGTCGACTCTGCCAATATGCTAATCTCACCTGACCGCCCGCAAATTAGCAAACATTAGTTACCACTTCACCCGCCTTGATTGATGTCACCGGTAATTAAGTTTGTTTTAGTTCTGATTATGGAGAATGCGTTAGTTAAGTGGGGTCTGTGTCCTATGCTTTTATTAACAGATGAATAGAAGCCATAAAATCTAAAAAATACAAAACTGTTCAACTGTGAGAGTGTTGAAAAGTAATTTATATTTATTTCATAAAATTCTTACAATACAATATTTAGACATCTTCTAACATAGAGACTCATAATAATTATAATGAAATTGATAAATAACAATAATATGTTTATCTATTTTATGTTTGTGAATAACTCCATTATTCATTATTCATTATTCAGAACTCCAATATGGGTAACCACCATTCATCCAGGAAATGTCACTCTTGGTCATATACTGTCATCTATAAACTGTCGATATAAATCTGACTCATAGAGGTGGTGTTCTCATTCCACATTGTTGTTTACCTATACTGTTCCCGGCCGTGGGACGTATCAAGCTAGAAAGTGGTGAGACCACCCAGTACGAGGTGGACAATACTGAAACTCCTTGATCCAAACTAGGGTTGGTTCAGAGTCCGGCACGCTACTCACTACGCCACCGACTCATGTGATTAGTAGGCTGTTTCCAATTAATTATTCCCATAACGGGAGAGCTCGATTATTTGAAATAAATCCATAAAAAAGTATTGTCTTGGATACTTTGCAGATCTACATCGTGGATTAGTATTCCATTTCATGCATTAATATTATTAACAATATTAGTTTAAAACGTATAATCGTTTTAAAATATTTTATTAAGTAAATTAAACAATTTACTAAGCCATAGTACTAATAAAAAACTGTAACCGGAGTAAAATGTTTACGACTGAGATAGACAGGTAAATAAGAAGATTATTGTAAGCTCATCGATAGAAAACCACCAGGCATTTGCCTGCTGGAAAATTGTGGTGGAAGGACTGTAATTCCCCGTGGGACGTCTCTAGATTTAACGGTAAATCGGCAAAACGGACACCTTGATAGCAAAATATGGAGTTGAAGTAAGGTACAATATAATATAAAATACTGTAGTAACACAAACGAATAAGTTGATTACATTCGGAAACCAACTATGCGACATGCATCGGAATCTTCCTCTAAGCTACCACTCTTACTCCATCAGTCACGTAGGACAACCTTTCTAAACATTATTTCCCCAGCCGTACTAAATAACCAGATGAACCTGTGGTGTAATCCTCGGCCCACAAAACCTATAAAATATTAATTAAGCTAATCCACAGTCGCGGATAACTTCGCATTACTCGGTGGCTGAAATTACAACCGAATTAAAATTCAATTTGGGGTTTGGGTCCCGAAGCAGGACAGAGTTGACACGCCCACGGCGCGTAATGACGATGGACGACCTACGGCTCAATCCGCCGGCGTGGCGGAAGTGACATCAAGTCATGTTACAGTTTTGTCATTTTAAAGACAGAAATCAAGTGATGACACATTAGTTTTGAGGCAGGCCAAGGCGTGGAGATGAGATAGGGGAGACAGGTGATCAAAGATAAATATTGGGCCGGAAGTTTGGATAAAGGTGATTCCATTATCAGGGAGACGTTCCTGACCTGACATCAGGTGGCGCCGAGCGGATCCAGACCACTGCGTAACGAGATCTTTCCCATGAGGCCACTATCCAGACCACCGAGTAACAAGATCTTTCCTGAACGGCAACTATCCAAGCACTGCGTAACGAGATCTTTCCCGAACGGCAACTATCCAAGCACTGCGTAACAAGATATTTCCTGAACGGCAACTATCCAAGCACTGCTAACGAGATCTTTCCTGAATGGCAACTACCCAAGCACTGCTTAACGAGAACATTCCCGAACGGACACTATCCAAGCACTGCTTAACGAGATCTTTCCCGAACGGCAACTACCCAAGCACTGCTAACGAGATCTTTCCCGAACGGCAACTACCCAAGCACTGCTAACGAGATCTTTTCCGAACGGCAACTACCCAAGCACTGCTAACGAGATCTTTCCTGAACGGCAACTATCCAAGTACTGCGTAACGAGATGTTTCCCGAACTGCAACTACCCAAGCACTGCGTAACGAGATCTTTCCCGAACGGCAACTACCCAAGCACTGCTAACGAGATCTTTCCCGAACGGCAACTACCCAAGCACTGCTAACGAGATCTTTCCCGAACGGCAACTACCCAAGCACTGCTAACGAGATCTTTCCCGAACGGCAACTACCCAAGCACTGCTAACGAGATCTTTCCTGAACGGCAACTATCCAAGTACTGCGTAACGAGATGTTTCCCGAACGGCAACTACCCAAGCACTGCTAACGAGATCTTTCCTGAACGGCAACTATTCAAGCACTGCGTAACGAGATATTTCCTGAACGGCAACTATCCAAGCACTGCGTAACGAGATCTTTCCCGAACGGCAACTACCCAAGCACTGCTAACGAGATCTTTCCCGAACGGCAACTACCCAAGCACTGCTAACGAGATCTTTCCCGAACGGCAACTACCCAAGCACTGCTAACGAGATCTTTCCTGAACGGCAACTATCCAAGCACTGCGTAACGAGATATTTCCCGAACGGCAACTACCCAAGCACTGCTAACGAGATCTTTCCTGAACGGCAACTATTCAAGCACTGCGTAACGAGATATTTCCTGAACGGCAACTATCCAAGCACTGCGTAACGAGATCTTTCCCGAACGGCAACTACCCAAGCACTGCTAACGAGATCTTTCCCGAACGGCAACTACCCAAGCACTGCTAACGAGATCTTTCCCGAACGGCAACTACCCAAGCACTGCTTAACGAGATCTTTCCTGAAAGGCAACTACCCAGACCACTGCGTAATGAGATCTTTCCTGAACGGCAACTACCCAAGCACTGCTAACGAGAGCTTTCCGGAACGGCAACTACCCAAGCACTGCTTAACGAGATCTTTCCGGAACGGCAACTACCCAAGCACTGCTAACGAGAGCTTTCCGGAACGGCAACTACCCAAGCACTGCTAACGAGATCTTTCCTGAACTGCAACTACCCAAGCACTGCTTAACGAGATTTTTCCTGAACGGCAACTATCCAAGCACTGAGTAACGAGATCTTTCCCGAACGTCAACTATCCAAGCACAGAGTAACGAGATCTTTCCCGAACGTCAACTATCCAAGCACAGAGTAACGAGATTTTTCCCGAACGGCAACTATCCAAGCACTGAGTAACGAGATCTTTCCCGAACGTCAACTATCCAAGCACAGAGTAACGATATTTTTCCCGAACGGCAACTATCCAAGCACTGAGTAACGAGATGTTTCCCTTGCGACCACTATCCAGACCATTGCGTAACGAGATCTTACCAAGTCGGCCACTATCCCGACTATTGCGTAATGCTATCTTTCCAAGTCGGCCACTATCCAGACCATTGCGTAACGAGATCTTACCAAGTCGGCCACTATCCAGATCACTGTGTAATGCGAACTTTCCAAATCGGCCACTATCCAGACCACTGCGTAATGCGATCTTTCCAAGTCGGCCACTATCCCGACTATTGCGTAATGCTATCTTTCCAAGTCGGCCACTATCCAGACCACTATGTAACGAGATCTTTCCCTCGCGACCACTATCCAGACCACTGCGTAATGTGATATGTGTAACGAGATCCCTCCGGATCGGCCACTATCCTACAGTATATTTTCAATCAATAAGATCATTTAAGCTACTGTTTTGTTACTTTGTTTTTTACAAATTATAAGATTTAATGTCTTTAAAAGGTATAATGTCATATGTGCAAGCATTTGTGTGGTGATTGGTAAGATATAGAGATTGGGCGGAGAGAGACCGTTTAAAGGGTATCTGTTAATTTTGAGATAAAAAATTAAAACTCCTTTCTTAGTACGTTTCTAGGGTGTATAAAGAATATTTGTCCTAAGTATGATGGTCCAAATCACTATATTTTTTCAGATCCTTCGTTCTGTCAGTCCATTGTAATCTTTTCGGTCCACATGCGGACGGCTGTGGCAGCGAGAGAGGCGGTACTTGTGGGAGTGACACAGGCTCTGGCGAGCGTCTCTCTCCGGGGAGTCGCAGTAGCTGTCCTGCATGATCAACACGCCAAGGGGAAGGCCAAGGCCGACATAACCTCCGCCGACGTTAACACCTGTTATCACAAGCTCCGTGAAGGACTATAGTTTTTTCAAACTATAATTCGATTTGAGAAATATTATTTTACTTTAAAAATATTATAGAACCTGCTATAACTCTATAAAGATAGATTCTCTAAAAGAGTTATTACATCTACCTTTTTCCCTGAGTGTAAAAATTTGTTCAATTGGCTAAAAACACATTCCTAGAAAGAACCTGTTAGTGATTATTTCTTTATTATTAGTATTGATTAGTATTTCTTTCCGTCTAGATTATTGGTTATATCCAGTAATACATTATGTACATTATGTATAGGGAGGGATTTCACCTAACACTTTAAGTGAATTAATCATGGCTTAGTCTATTTATGACATGCACAAGAAGAGTTAGAAAAATTGTTTTCAACTTGAACTATATTCAAGACATCGTAGTCTTCCTTACAGGCCTAGGTCATAGATTTAAAATTTTATGTCTTAAAATTTCAATCAGGCTAGATATAGAGGATTCTAAATTTTAGTTTTGAATTATGATTCAACAATCTATTTTTACTGGATTTGAGGTAAAATCCCTTTCATCGCCTTGTGATCTACCATGTGACCATCTGTATACAAGATGTGGAAGATAATGAAGAAACGGGGTTTGCTCTACAAGAACGTAAAATTTCTTGAAAACATTCATCACAATCACTTACATAGTTAAAAACTTTGTTCACAATGTGGCTGGAGTTGATTAGATTAGATTATTGAAATGGTGACCACACCACAAGGTAGGTATTTTAAGCCATGTACGAATGAGGATTCAATGCAAGATGATTGTAGTGCGATCTTGTTACTGACTAAGGCTGACATGTTCCTTAGACATGACTGTTAATTAATAGCCCACCAGCCAAAGACAGCTAAGGGACTTACAGTTTAACGTGGATTCCGAACCACGGCCTCTGAATTACGAACTGGTCTAATTATGAGGATGGTATTTGCAGACTAACGCATTATTAATAGTGCCGACGTTAATCCAAACAAGATAACAATACACCCACCGATTATAGCTCACAACTAATTACAATGCGCGACCTCCAAGTAGCTGGATTACATGACGACGCCACCGCACTACAGTAACAGCATGGTTGTATGTCCAAACTATGATTCTTGAAATTTATTTAAAGATATACTTTACCGCACCCGTTCGCAAGTATTTTTTTTTCTTGTTGATACTGAGTAGGGTTGACACCGCTCGCAGCTAAGGCGACGAGGCAGATCATACAATTACTTAACTTGAATATTCTAATTCTGATAGGGAGGCTAAATGTACGGCAGCAGTCAAGTGTCGTCTTTGTGCGAGGCTCGCGGTGCGCGGCCTCACGTCGAGCGCCGACCGACTAAATGTACGGCAGCAGTCAAGTCTAGTGTCGTCTTTATGCGAGGCTACGAATAAATGTACGGCAGCAGTCAAGTCTAGTGTCGTCTTTGTGCGAGGCTCGCGGTGCGCGGCCTCACGTCGAGCGCCGACCGACTAAATGTACGGCAGCAGTCAAGTCAAGTGTCGTCTTTGTGCGAGGCTCGCGGTGCGCGGCCTCACGTCGAGCGCCGACCGACTAAATGTACGGCAGCAGTCAAGTGTCGTCTTTGTGCGAGGCTCGCGGTGCGCGGCCTCACGTCGAGCGCCGACCGACTAAATGTACGGCAGCAGTCAAGTCTAGTGTCGTCTTTGTGCGAGGCTCGCGGTGCGCGGCCTCACGTCGAGCGCCGACCGACTAAATGTACGGCAGCAGTCAAGTGTCGTCTTTGTGCGAGGCTCGCGGTGCGCGGCCTCACGTCGAGCGCCGACCGACTAAATGTACGGCAGCAGTCAAGTCTAGTGTCGTCTTTGTGCGAGGCTCGCGGTGCGCGGCCTCACGTCGAGCGCCGACCGACTAAATGTACGGCAGCAGTCAAGTCTAGTGTCGTCTTTGTGCGAGGCTCGCGGTGCGCGGCCTCACGTCGAGCGCCGACCGACTAAATGTACGGCAGCAGTCAAGTCAAGTGTCATCTTTGTGCGAGGCTCGCGGTGCGCGGCCTCACGTCGTGCGCCGACCGACTAAATGTACGGCAGCAGTCAAGTGTCGTCTTTGTGCGAGGCTCGCGGTGCGCGGCCTCACGACGAGCGCCGACCGACTAAATGTACGGCAGCAGTCAAGTCAAGTGTCATCTTTGTGCGAGGCTTGCGGTGCGCGGCCTCACGTCGAGCGCCGACCGACTAAATGTACGGCAGCAGTCAAGTCTAGTGTCGTCTTTGTGCGAGGCTCGCGGTGCGCGGCCTCACGTCGAGCGCCGACCGACTAAATGTACGGCAGCAGTCAAGTCTAGTGTCGTCTTTGTGCGAGGCTCGCGGTGCGCGGCCTCACGTCGAGCGCCGACCGACTAAATGTACGGCAGCAGTCAAGTCTAGTGTCGTCTTTGTGCGAGGCTCGCGGTGCGCGGCTTCACGTCGAGCGCCGACCGACTAAACCCCGAGCGACTTTTTACCCACGGCGCTCTTTTATTTTACTTCCAGACTAGCCAAGTGTAAACTCTGCCTTTGATAGGGGTTTCACCGAACTGGATTTTTTTGTGAACCGAACAAGTGGAAATCCTTTCAGAAATATGCTCTCAATAAGGAATTGTATTTCAAGGTTAATCGCTATTCGAGCCGTTTTTTAATTTACACGGAGGGGATCGTGAGGCTTCATACTGGATAATGTGTGCAGCTATGTTATTTCCATCGGTTCATTGGGATTCCTTTGACATTCGGATTAAAAATCGTGTGTTTCCCTCTAAACTCTATTTTTACTAAACAAGTTCAAAATGAATTGCTAAAAATAGCCCTATATAGCCTAACATAGGCCTAGAAGTAGTAAGTATTTCTTCTTCAACTTTTGTAAGCGATATAAAATGTCTAGTTAAGTGGTTAGCCTATCACGACCAGACGATGTTTAACGGTATCTAAGTAATTCGCAGTAAAGGAACGAGAAACACCGACCTCGGGAAGAACCAATACATCATGTGGAGATGGAATCTGGCCATAAGTCACGCGTGCAACCGAGAGCAAAGTGTAAATTTGAGAGGTAATTACCGGGGCCCAGTGGGGTGCAGCCAGACAGCCAGGTCGTCACGCGCTGCAGCGGCGTGTCGCGGACTGCACCGGCTCCGGGGCACGCTGGCATAGGCATAGGCATAGGCATGGTCATAGGTCATGATGGTTGGCGGGTTGTAACCGGTACCTGCTCGTATATGCATCATCGTAAGGTACGTCAGGTGAAATACACTATACAGGGTGATCAACTCAAGGAGGCCACCATTGGGATATCGGAAACCGTAAGATTTAGAGAAAACATTAAATGGGGAACATTCTTTAATTTTTCAATGCGATAAAGATATTAATTTCGTTTTTCAAAATATGGCCGCCATTTTCCAAAATGGCGGTCAACTTTGAAATTTCTAATGGGAAACCCTGTTTTTTATTATGGATTTAGATTTAACATGGAATTTTAAGACCTTTTTACACTTGGTCTTTTTTTATAAGCTTGACCGTTTAGCAACTAGGAGCGCTGAAAGTTTCAGAAATTCGCGTGATCAACTCAAGGAGGCCACAATTGGGATATTGGAAACTGTAAGATGTAGAGAAAACAATTGAGATGATTAACATATAAATTTGGTTTTTCAAAATATCACTTTTTAAATTTAAACATAGAAATTTCTTAATCCATATAAAAATATGGGGGGTTCCCCGATATTTTTATATGGATTTTGATTTTTATAAATTTTAAGGATTTTTATTCTTGCTAATTTTGTAATAAACATCGCAATTTGGCCACTTGTAGCGCTAATAATTTAGGAAATTCATATTTCTAACACTATAATAACAAATTATTATTAAAGATGTGTGTTTCAACATTTACAGGCATTGAAATAAGGTACTATTAAAAAGATAAATACAAACTTTTCGATTTCTAAAATACCTTATCACACCAACAATATCTTAAACTATTTCAAAACTAAATTACGTAACCTCTATGTCTTGTGTTAGTGCGTAACACTTGATTCTGCTGCTAGACAATAATCAGCTGTTTTATTGTTGCAATTTTCCAATATTGTTTTTAAATGACATAATAAGTAGTTTATTGTGGAATTGAGTTATTGTAATAATGGAGTTTACCAATGGGTTAGAAGTTTTTTTTCAATGTAGAAAGAATAGTACCTTGGCAGCGACGCAATACGCTGAAAGATACCCGAATAGAAGAGCGCCTAACCGTAAGTTGTTTCCAAAACTAGTTGAAAACTTAAGACTGACTGGGTCATTTACCAAGAAAAGACAATGTAAACCAAGAGTTGTGACAGAGGATGTTGAGTCAGATATTTTGGCATACTTTGAGGTGCACCCCAAGGAATCCATTAGAAATGTTGCTCAAATTTATCAATTGTCATTTGGATCTGTACGAAAAATTCTCCACAAACACAATTACCATGCTTATAAATTTACACCAGTTCAAGCCTTAATGCCTGGCGATGAAGGAAGGAGGCTGACTTTTTGTGCTTGGCTGTCTGAGCAGTTTACCAACAAACCTGGCTTCCTACATAGCATCATTTGGACAGATGAAACCAACTTCTCCAATAATGGCATGTACAACCGAAAGAATAAACATTACTGGTCAACAGAAAACCCTCTGGCAGTGAGAGAGCGCAACCATCAAGTTAGGTTCTCCATAAACTGTTGGTGTATTAGGCAATATTAGGCAATCGTGTCTTGGCAGTGCATTTTTACAATGGACATCTCACAGGGGCCCGGTACATTCAACTATTAGAGGACGTTTTGTTTCCCGCTATCGACTATTTACCGCTAAATGTAAGAGGGCAACTTATGTTCCAGCAGGACGGAGCTCCACCACACAACGATCAAAATGCCACCAACTTTCTGAATCTTCACTTTCCAGATAGGGTAATATCTAATAATGGAAATGTAGCTTGGCCAGCAAGGTCCCCGGACCTAACTCCACTAGACTTTTTTCTGTGGGGATTCTTGAAGGACAAACTCTATTCAAAAAGGTATGATACGGTGGAAGAAATGCGAAACTCAGTAATGGACATTTTGCGCAGCATCCACCATAACACGTTTGCACGGGCAGTGAATGATTTGGAAGTGAGAGCGCACGCATGTATTTATTTTGATGGAGGACACTTCGAACACATGATTTAATTCATTGTCGTTAAATAAGTATTTTTTAAGTATAATAAATTATTTTCTAAATTAAAAATGTATTCATCTTCTGTAATAAACATACTTTTTGATTTGAATATCAAATAGTCTAATCATAGTCTATAAATGGCGAAACACCGTTTAGTAATTACTAAAATGATGATTTCAAAAATAATTACCACTCATAGTGACTAAACGGATGAGTTTATAAAACAAATCACGCAAAAAAGGGTTTAAAGTTTTATGAAAAATTTAAATCTTTAATTAAAAATAGGGGTTCTATAAGAAATTTTGAAGTTTCCAACATCCCAATGGTGGTGGCTTCCTTGAGTTGATCACGCGAATTTCTGAAACTTTCAGCGCTCCTAGTTGCTAAACGGTCAAGCTTATAAAAAAGACCAAGAGTAAAAAAGTCTTAAAATTCTATGTTAAATCTAAATCCATAATAAAAAAAGGGTTTCCCATTAGAAATTTCAAAGTTGACCGCCATTTTGGAAAATAGCGGCCATATTTTGAAAAACGAAATTAATATTTTTTATCGCATTAAAAAATTAAGGAATTTTCCCAATTTAATGTTTTCCCAAAATCTTACGGTTTCCGATATCCCAATAGTGGTCTCCTTGAGTTGATCACGCGAATTTCTGAAACTTTCAGCGCTCCTAGTTGCTAAACGGTCAAGCTTATAAAAAAAGACCAAGAGTAAAAAAGTCTTAAAATTCCATGTTAAATCTAAATCCATAATAAAAAACAGTTGTTGGTTGAAGATGGTGGCAAACAATATGTGAATAGAGGTTTTGCATTAATATTTATTTTATGTATGTAATAAATGAAAAATTATCAAATTACTAAACAATTTGTAAAAACTAAATTTTAAATGATATTATATTTAATTATATTTTTGGCAGTATTCGAATTATGAAATGACTGTTGGTGATGGTCTGCTCTTATATGAAAACTTCGATATACTTTGAATTCATTTGTCGAGATCCGTAAAATGAAAAATTCACTTATATTCAAACACATGAGCTAAAAATTCTCAGTCCGACCAGCAGGTCCGACTGCCTGCGCGCAGGTGCATTGTGGCCACTTCCACTGGCGAGCGTTGGACGTTAGGCACGCCGAGGCGTACATTATGGACGGGTCCCTTTCATAGTGTCCAATTTCATTTGATCCAAAACCTTAAAATAGAGAAATAAACACTGTTTCAATGTGTCCAATTTCATTTAATCCAACAGTGCTGTTTTTGCGTCAGTAAAATTGAAAAAGTTAAATAATACGGCGGATGTTTCTTCAATGGTTCGTTTAATAAACTTACTATACAACTAACAGATTATACTTACACAATTAAAATATTTACAAGGTCATCTATATACTTTGTTTCTCATGCAATTAAAAATAAAATACATACTGTAAGGGGAAAAAGTAAAAAATAATTATAGCTATTGTAATGTACAGACGAACCTTGAAATAGTGGAATGGAAGATTTTAAGTATTTTTCCGACGACTGTCTCTATTACATTAATCCATATCCTCTCCCAATATTTGACAGATGTTACTTTGAAATGTTGTAGAAATTCGTATTTTGTCATTTTGTAAACAATGAAGGATTAATTAACAATAACTTCAATGTATCAGTACACCTTTCAGTTTTTTTAACCCGTACGAAGAACGGGTACTTTGGCTAGTTTCAAATAATTCACTAATTTCGATCCAGCAGTTTATCTGAAAAATCAACTTTATTTCTTCTTCTTCCCGAACTGTCGAAATATAGTGCAAACGGATGTTGTCATTAGAAAATGTAAACATTGAAACCTAGGGCGGTCACGGCAGCTCTTTCTTCTTCTTCTTCCCGAACTGTCAAATTTTAGTGTTCACAGCTGTTGACATTCAAGTAATTTTATGTTTTCATTCTCTAAAAATGTAAACATTGAAACTTAGGACGTTCACAGGGCGTAGCCCGAGAGGATTTTAAGGAAATGAATATGCCTATGTGTTGCATGAGTTTAAGATCTGTCTTTGTGTAAAATTTCAAACTGTATGGTTCAGTATTTTTTTTTATTGCCGTTGACAAAATAACACTTGCATGGCAATCGTCATAATATAATAGCTACAATTAATTTCAAACATATAATAAATAAACATTTTATACTTTATACATATAATAATTAAACATTTTAAAGTAAAAACAATAAATATAAAAATCTAAACAGCAAAAAATATATATAAAATAAATCAATAAATTAATAATAATTAGTCATGTAATGTGCATTTTCTTCAGTGCCAAATTTTTATTTTCGTGTAAACTCCTAAAATTTAGATATCCCAGCGGCTCATCATGAACTCATCAACCGAGTACAGAACTTTAGACACCAAGAGGCGTTTCAGTCGAGTTTTGAATTTATTTTCGTTTTGGGACTGCTTGAAGCTGTCAGGGAGCTTATTTAGGAACTTGACTCCAGCCTGTGACGGCAAATTCTCAAACGCCACAGTTCTGTGTTGTCCGAGTCGACAAGTGTCCCTGCCCCTGGTATTGTACTGGTGCAACTGACTGCCATGTACAAGTGAGCATTTAAACCTGCAGTACAGTGCCGCCTCCAGGACATAGAGGCTGGGTAATGTTAGCAGTCCAAGCTCCCTGAAAGCGTTCAAGACTCTCTTGGTTGCAATTTGGAAATAATTCTAACTGCCTTTTTTTGCAGTATGAAGACTTTATCTAGCCTCGATTTTGCGCAACTACCCCAAAGCCTTATTCCGTAGGCAAAATGGGGGTAGACTAGGCCAAAGTAGGCCATCAAAAGCACGTCTTTAGGACAAAACCTGGCAAGTTTGCGTAAGGCATAAATACCGGAAGCAACCCTGGCACAAATGTGGTTGACGTGCTGTTCCCAAGTCAGCCCTCTATCCAGGTGCATTCCTAGGAACATAGCGGAGTCTGCTTCCTCTAAGAGGACGTCATCCACCACGACAGCAGGTGGCAAGTCTTGTTCTTGCTGTCTGAGGCAAAATGAAATGACCTTGGATTTGGAGTTGTTTGTTTTCAAATTGATTTCCAGAAAATTTTGAATGCATGAATTGAGATCGATGAATGATTTTACTTCCAGCTCTTGTTTTGTTAGAGCTCTTACGCGGATGGTCGTGTCATCTGCGTACTGTATCATCTTTCCATTCTGGATCGATGAACCAACTTTATTGACGTACAGAAAGAACAGAACTGGTCCCAAGATAGATCCCTGCGGGACTCCAAGGGCTTTACTTGCCACAACAAACAAACATACAGACACCACCTCTTCTTTATAATATTATAGATTATTTTTAGATAATATTTTTTAAATAAGTTCTTGACACTATATTTGCAAAAAGTTATAAGTAAAGTAATAAATTGTAATAAAATATCTTTTTATATTGAAAAGTGTAATAAAATGGTTTAGAAAACATGTTATTGTCCTTTACAACGTTTTATATAAGAGATGAAATGAAAACCCAATGTTTTTACTAGAGTACTCTACTCTACTCTACTGCTCTACTCTACTGTACTCTACCAATGTAGAGTACTAGTTTACCCGTCGCGCGTTGCTGTGATGTACTAAACAGAGGTTTTGCAAATTCCAATATTCAGAGCTAACATTAAAACCAACATTTAAATGTTAAATGAGCAAAAAATACTAAAATATTTAAAAGTAAAGCAAAAATCGAATGTTTAACAAATTACTATCTGAATGTAAATAAATATATAAATATATACAAATCAAACTTTAAAAAAATCAGAGCCTCAAATTACAAGTGAAATTAGAATCAATATTAGTTAGTATATAGTTTATAGATAATCTTTCTTCTTTAAACTGAATCATACAACCCGTACAAAGGACGGGCTTACTGCTAGTGTTAACTAAAGGTGTTCATGAACTTGTACATGCTAGTACATGTAATTATGAATAACCTATGAGTCCTCAGCTTTTTTTAAAAAACCGCGAAAATTTGAACACATTTCTATGCCCCAGTTTCCATCTTTAACTGTAAATGGAATAAGACAAAGAAAGCTACAAATAGCTACAAATATATCTTATATAACCCTAATCACACAACTTGGCGGTTGGTATTGAGATACTCACTATAAAAACATAAACTCAAACATGTATTTAAGTAAATAAACCTAATAAAAATCGCAAAAATAGTTAAATGTTTTTAGAAAAGTACCCCCCTGTCCTCCCGTCACCTTGGCCAGCTGGTTTTGAGCCATCCGCCAAGTTTTGTGGGGGGACTACAGAATAAAAACTAACATTCTAAAAATACGTGTCATTGGACAAATAAATACCCCCGTCGCAGCAGACCTGCGCACTCAGCGAATTTCCAAATCAATAATATAATAATAATAATAATAATAATATATGAGAAGTTTGGTCATACAAGTTTGTACAAACCCCCCCCCCCAAACTACCCGTTCCCATTGACCGATATGTCTGGTTTACGAACTCGTCCAAGCATTTGTAGGAATACACGTCTCTACCAAATTTGGTCTCGATCGGACCATTTTTACGAGAGTTATCGTGTTCACTGACACACACACACACACACACACACACACACACACACACACACACACACACACACACACACACACACACACACATATATATATATATATATATATATATATATATATATATATATATATATATATATATAAATTTTAACGACTATTGTTTTTGGACTCTGGGCACCTAAAGAAGAAAAAAATAACATGGTCCCGGGCTTAAGTCTTACCATGAGACCTACGGTAATAGCTTCTTCCCTATGGGATATTCGCTGAAAAGAAACAAACATACAAAACAAAAAATACTTCAATATATTTGTTATAAATATCGAAGGTACATGATCTTTCCTATGCTTTACTTATTGATCAGCTGATCAGTTGATTATTCATGTCCTTGAGAAAGCATTCGGGTATCATGTGACAAGAGCATCATTTGGCTGCTTCCCAAAATTAAATTTAGTAATAATTCATAACGTGGTTACAATCTAATACATCTGGTAACAATCTGTAATAAAAATGGCGACACTGTTTACTACGTGATTGCTGCTTGTTGGTGAAAAATATACAAAATGGTTTCGATATTGATAGCAAAGTCCTTGGCTACCACAATTTATAACTTAGTACCTGGTGACCGAGCTACAAACCTTGCTCGTATTATAGTATTGGATATATATATATATATATATATATATATATATATTTGCACACGGATCTCGAAAACGGCACCGAGGAATTTCTTTAAATTTTGGAAATAACTAATTTCCGAGTAGAAAATAAGTTCTAGATAGGTCTAATGTCCAGGAAAATTCGTGTTTTACTGTAATATTAAGTTTAAAATCCAAAAATTTAACATTTCGCTTATGGAGAATAAAATGTAAACAATGCAAACCAAAACAGCTGTTTATAACCGTTTGACAGTTCTTGATTGAAGACTGCGGGGAACAATATAGAGGTTATGCATTAATATTTATTTTATGAATTAAATAAATGCAAAATTATCAGGTTACTAAACAATTTGTAAAAACTTAAGGATAACATAGCTGTGCGAAATAAAAGCAGAAAAAAGTATTTCCAAAATCTTCCGTGTTTTGATAGAAAACGAATTCGTTGTATTGCTTGAAGCCACTGTAAAAAACGAATAAATTGATGTAAATTAAATTTCTCTTTTGCTTTTCAATCCTCATTCTGTTTATAACAAAATCAGTTGATCACAGGCTAATAATAACGGTATTGATAATTAAACAGTAATTGATCGGCTTTGGCTAAAAGACGTTAAACGGCATCGCTCAATTGACTAACGTCGTAGCCGAGTTTTAGCGTGTCGGCCTCAAGAACTATAGGCCGCGAGTTCCATCCCCACCAGGGGCGATACTTTTTGTTCAGTGCTATATTAATTATGGTGTATTAAATCGGTTTTATTTCAACCACATAAATGTTTTCATTGAGTAATAAATGTGTTTTAATTTTCTAATTAATTTTTATAATACATGTCTTATTCTATCCGAGCAAAGCTCGGTCACCAGGTACTATATATATATATATATATATATATATATATATATATATATATATATATATATATATATATATATACAAACCTTGCTCGTATTATAGTATTGGATAACTTCATAATAAAGACTAATAGAACAACCAATACTAGACAGTTAATGAAGTACAGGTTGGCCTATACTGTATTATGTAGTAGGTCTATGGCCACTGAGCAGCTGAGATGTGGAGAGGGGACGAAAGGAAAGTGGTCAGTGGTCAGTGGTCAGTGGTGACTGCCACGGAGACAAAGTCATTTAAATCATCAGTCGTGCCAACACTATCTGGCCACAGATCTGACAATAACAGTTTACTGTTGTAGCGGGTGGCGGCCCTGAGTTAGGGCGGTCGTGGGCCTAGATGACGTCACTGTCGCGCATGCTCAACGGTTCATGTGGCAAGACATCTGACCACTACCGGAATCACAACAATTATATCTTGTCATTTGATTTTCCTCTCTATAAAGCCAGCACAGGGTTGGGTGGATGCTCTCTGGAAATTCTGGAAGTCTCCAGAAAGGGAGTCGTCCATGGGCGAAAATATTTGCAGACAAGTTATCAATAAGGAGATAGCTCTTGGATTATTAAACTCTTCATTAAAATAATAATCTAAAAACACTTCGTATGTATATTGTCAGATAATATCATAAGTCACTTCTTTAAAATAAATTATTAAAATATACGAGGCTAGAGAGCAATTATTTGACCATCTTATGTCAAGAAGGAATGTTGGTGGATAATGCGTTGGAGGACCAGGCCTTACCAATGTTGAAAATAAATTAATATCATTTACTTGTAAAACTTGTTGTGATATAAAAACATACAAAAAAACTCACTTTGTCGATTGAAAAAGTAATTGAATGCATTATTTTGAAGAACATAAAAAACATTTATGAACAATATTAATAATTAAAAAAAATGATCATATGAACTGCATGGCGCAGTCGTCAAAACGCACCAAATGCTTTGTAGAGACTTCGTCTGAGAGTACAGCACTATTGGCAGTAAACAGTCAAGACTGCAATTGGTTTAATATATCGGATGAAGGTGCGAACGATTTTCTACCCTTTCACTGACGAAGTTAACCAATAGTGGCTAAACTTCTCTACCCCTGCCTCCACCAAGTACTTTAGTTTTCCATTTACGTATTTCAGTACGTCGGTGTACTATTCCTGTCGATGCAAAAGCATTTCATCGTCTTGAAATCAGGATCCTGAAGGAAGAAACACGCTACAGTTCTATGATTGATCCAAAAATTCTTTTTAAAATAATTTAGTTTAAGCATCCTCAATCGTCATGTTTACTCTGTGTATAGGTATAATATTTTAACATGGTTAATTAGTGTAAAATACTAAATACTACGGTAACATTGTCGTGTCATCGTGTCTTCATCCCATTTCAATTCTTTCCATATCTTATCCCCTATAGAGATTTTCATTATTAATATGTCTTTAGTTTTTATACAGTTTGATACCTTTAGTATTTTACTGACGCTCAACTCTTTCAAAGAAGACAGGCCGAAGGTTTATTCTGTTCTAGTTTCTTTGACGTCAGCTAAAACAGAACATTGATATATTGAAACATAGATCTTTTTACTGCAAATTTAAACTTCATACATACCATACTAAACAACCTCAAACTTAAAAACAGGATAAAAACGTGCCAGTTCAATTCTTGACCTCGCCCATAGCGTGTGTGGTATTTTATGGCAAATTGAAAACGCCGGGTTTGCGGACGGCGCGCGGCGCCGGGCAAACAGGTTGGCTGAAGCTGCTTCAGTAATGGGCGATTCATGTTCCATATCGCACTGCAACAATAAGACATTAACGATACGTCTCCACTATTGCCATTCCTTGATTAATCGCCACAAGATGGCTCCAGTTCGTGACCACCACCATCATCACTCCGTCCGAAACGATCACTTCCCGGCTGGAGTGGTCGCCATTCATCATATTTATTCAATAGAAGTCAAAAATTGTGTGTGAAAACCATAGACCCCATAAGATTTAGTAGCATTATGCTTTTTAAGCGGTAATATTGTGAAAACCCATCTTAATATATAATATTATAAAGAAGAGGTGGTTTCTGTATGTTTGTCGGTTTGTGGGTTTGTGGGTTTGTTGTGGCAAGTGAATGCGAAAAATACTGAACCGACCGGTTTGAAATTTTACACAAAGGTAGATCTTAAACTCATGCAACACATAGGCATACTCATTTCCTTAAAATCCTCTCGGGCTACGCCCTGTGAACGTCCTAAGTTTCAATGTTTACATTTTTAGATAATGAAAACATAAAATTACTTGAATGTCAACAGCTGTGAATACTAAAATTTGACAGTTCGAGAAGAAGGAGAAGAAGAAGAAAGAGCTGCCGTGACCGTCCTAGGTTTCAATGTTTACAATTTATAATGACAACATCCGTTTGCACTATATTTTGACAGTTCGGGAAGAAGAAGAAATAAAGTTGATTTTTCAGATAAACTGCTGGATTGAAATTAGTGAATTATTCGAAATAGCGGAATGGTAGATTTTAAGTTTTTTTCCGACGACTGTCTCTATTACATTAATCCTTATCCTCTCCCAATATTTGACATATGTTACTTTGAAATGTTGTAGACACTTGTGTTTTGTCATTTTGTAAACAATGAAGAATTAATTAACAATAACTTAAATGTATCAGTAGAGCATACACCTTTCAGCCTTTTTAGCCCGTGCGAAGAACGGGTACTTTGGCTAGTCTTCTATAATATTATAAAGAAGAGGTGGTTTCTGTATGTTTGTTTGTGGGTTTGTGTGTTTGTGTGTTTGTGGGTTTGTTGTGGCAAGTGAACGCAAAAAATACTGAACCAAACAGTTTGAAATTTTACACAAAGACAGATCTTAAACTCATGCAACACATAGGCATACTCATTTCCTTAAAATCCTCTCGGGCTACGCCCTGTGAACGTCCCAAGTTTCAATGTTTACATTTTTAGAGAATGAAAACATAAAATTACTTGAATGTCAACAGCTGTGAATACTAAAATTTGACAGTTCGAGAAGAAGGAGAAGAAGAAGAAAGAGCTGCCGTGACCGTCCTAGGTTTCAATGTTTACTTTTTCTAATGACAACATCCGTTTGCACTATATTTTGACAGTTCGGGAAGAAGAAGAAATAAAGTTGATTTTTCAGATAAACTGCTGGATCGAAATTAGTGAATTATTTGAAATAGTGGAATGGTAGATTTTAAGTTTTTTCCGACGACTGTCTCTATTACATTAATCCTTATCCTCTCCCAATATTTGTCAGATGTTAATTTAAAATGTTGTAGACACTCGTGTTTTGTCATTTTGTAAACAATGAAGAATTAATTAACAATATTTTAAATGTATCAGTAGAGCCTACACCTATCAGCCTTTTTAACCCGTGCGAAGAACGGGTACTTTGGCTAGTACTAATTATAACAAGGAGAAAAGTGTATAGTTTAGTAAATATGTTTTGAATTTTAGTTATTTATTATGAACTGAGAAGTCAGTTATAGCTTTACTTTCCTTTTCATTTGATTATGTTTGCTAAACATCCAGCTCTCATTGTAAACATTCAAGGACTAAAGAGGTATTAAAAGATGATGATGATGTTAAATGATTTGATCAAGTTGTCATTGTTTTATCAATTTTATAAAGTCAAGTATGTAATAGTAATATGATGATACTATCTGTATGATTTAATTAATCTTAATTTATCTATGTTATGTTTTATTCACTGCTGTATTAGGCTACTTTTGCTATTTTGTTATAGATTTTCGTGTACGAGGCATGTTGCACCAGAAACCTGTGTTATCTAATCAGAGCACGATTATTCTTTGACAATGTTCAAAAATTTGCAAACGTACTGTTTGTATATATATATATATATATATATATATATATATATATATCCTATACTATAATACGAGCAAGGTTTGTATATACATACATATATAATATATAATATGACTATATATAATATATATATATATATGTATGTATATACAAACCTTGCTCGTATTATAGTATAGGATATATATATATATATATATATATAACAAAATAGCTATCAATAGCCTACTGCAAGAGTGAATAAAACATAACATAGATAAATTAAGAATAATTAAATCATCTTCCCTGTATGAGGCATGTGTCGCAAATAGTATCATAACGTATATATAATGTAACAGACTAGTTACATCATAAAAAACTCGTTTCCCTCCTGTTTCATTTACTACTTTCGATTTATGAAAAACTATTTACAGTTTATTATATTATGTAGGTTTGTTTTATAAATTATTGTAGGTAAATTTATAAAGGGTTATTAAAATAAGTGATGAATGGAATGGTGAAAGTGATGAATATTCATACACTTTACTTTAAAGATAACTGAAGCCAAAACTAAACTTCATAGTTGTAAGGCTTGTAGGCCTATTTGGATGACAATACAGTAATAGCAAGGCACAGACACAGGCAGAGGCACGGTGACGAGTCGGGTTGGTGGAGGGCGGGCCGGGCCACATTAGCATGGTAGACCACCTGAATACAATGCGACACTTGACAGACTAGTTACATCATAAACAATCTCGTTTGTCTCTTCTTTTTATTACTAGGTACCAATTTAATGTAAAATAATTTACAGATTATAATTACATGTAGTTCTAACACTGCAGTGACATACATGGACATTAACGTGTGCAACATATTTTGAAGACAGCAATGAAATATAATAAGATAAATCTCACATATAAATTTTATTTATTTATATTGGACTAAAAGTCATTCAGGTATATCTAGTTACTATCCTTGTGAATGCTGTGCAAACTATGTAGTATCTAGTCGTGATAAATTTATCGTGACTAGAAATGTATTATTTTTTCTAATCGTGAGGTATGTCTCAGAGCTATTCATCACTTCCACCGTGGCTATAATATAATAATCAACAACATAGGACATCTGCAATAGATAGATTTATCTCCAGCAGGAGGCATTGATGGAGCATACGACTCTCGCCCTCTACAGCCACTACAGTACTCGTATTTGGTCACCCTTCTCTTGGCGTGCGCTAATACTCGTTTAGGCCTACTCGTCATAGAATAATGCAACATTTGATTTCATTCAAGATACTCACTCTGCCGGAACCTTTCGAAACTATCGGCTAAGGACTTCGCTCAAGATAAACTTTAGAAACTTCATATAGCTGTGAACAAATATAAACCCAACTACTGGATTAATCATTTGATCAAAATCGCCTTATCAATGTTAAACCTAACACCAGCGCTTTCTACAAATTCACACCGTTCACGTTTTACAAATTTATAAACTTTACAATTTAATTGGTGACTTAATTTATTAAATCTAGATAGGCGGTGGTCACGCGAATATATCAGTGATACCACACCCACAACCGAACGCCACGCCGCGCCGCGTTGGGTAACCCGTCTCCGACCCGACGCTGAGCCCTGGGCACATTTTGAGACCGACCCACCCACTTTGCGGCCTGAATTAATCCCGTGCCCTTGATAGGCGCTGTTGCTCTCTCTATGATAAATACCGGACACTCCGTGATAAATCTCTGCCGGAAGACGGCGTTGACATTCGCTGTCGCCCTCCCCGCATAAATCACTCTTCTCGGTTTCGGTCTCATTCTCGACCCTGCCGCGATGGGTCTTACTAGCTCTCTAGCTCCCCCACGACAAACGTGACGCGTCGGGGTCTTAGGTACCAACTTCGCAGTGGTCATTTGTCAGTTCACTTTGGTCGTACTAGCTCTCTAGCTCCCCCACGACAAACGCGACGCGTCGGGGTCTTAGGTACCAACCTCGCAGTAGTCATTTGTCATCTCACTTCGGTCGTACTAGCTCTCTAGCTCCCCCACGACGAACGCGACGCGTCGGGGTCTTAGGTACCAACCTCGCAGTAGTCATTTGTCATCTCACTTCGGTCGTACTAGCTCTCTAGCTCCCCCACGACGAACGCGACGCGTCGGGGTCTTAGGTACCAACCTCGCAGTAGACATTTGTCAGCTCACTTCGGTCGTACTAGCTCTCTAGCTCCCCCACGACAAACGTGACGCGTCGGGGTCTTAGGTACCAACCTCGCAGTGGTCATTTGTCAGCTCACTTTGGTCGTACTAGCTCTCTAGCTCCCCCACGACAAACGTGACGCGTCGGGGTCTTAGGTACCAACCCTGCAGTGGTCATTTGTCAGCTCACTTCGGTCGTACTAGCTCTCTAGCTCCCCCACGACAAACGTGACGCGTCGGGGTCTTAGGTACCAACCTCGCAGTGGTCATTTGTCAACTCACTTCGGTCGTACTAGCTCTCTAGCTCCCCCACGACAAACGTGACGCGTCGGGGTCTTAGGTACCAACCCTGCAGTGGTCATTTGTCAGCTCACTTCGGTCGTACTAGCTCTCTAGCTCCCCCACGACAAACGTGACGCGTCGGGGTCTTAGGTACCAACCTCGCAGTGGTCATTTGTCAACTCACTTCGGTCGTACTAGCTCTCTAGCTCCCCCACGACAAACGTGATGCGTCGGGGTCTTAGGTACCAACCTCGCAGTGGTCATTTGTCAACTCACTTCGGTCGTACTAGCTCTCTAGCTCCCCCACGACAAACGTGATGCGTCGGGGTCTTAGGTACCAACCTTGCAGTGGTCATTTGTCAGCTCACTTTGGTCGTACTAGCTCTCTAGCTCCCCCACGACAAACGTGACGCGTCGGGGTCTTAGGTACCAACCCTGCAGTGGTCATTATATCACGTCAATATTACTCTACATTCTGTAATAGAGTACCAAAAACAGTTAAACACAACACTGCGGGTATTGAACATCAGGAAAATTGAGTTAATAAGAATGTAAATAATAGGATATGGTACATTTTTTCTCAGTGATCCGGGCTCGGGCAACGCAATACCCTGAGAATTCACACTCCAACAACTGTTAAGTCCTGCAGACAGGGATAGGGTCACTCCGTCAATGTTTCCTTCAAGTGTGAGCGCTCTAGGACAGAACACCCGCTTGCTTAGCAAGCCACGAGAGCGTGCCAGACGGGGTGTTCATGTTCAGGCTCAGCTGAGACTCAACCAAGCCCCCAGGAGTGGCCAGAAGGAACCAAGAAGTCATGGTTCATAATCATGGTCCATAATCATAGAACGTACCAGTAATTTAGAAGCTTTCTTTAACGTACCCAATTTCTATCCCTGAAATAGTAGCAAATAAATAATAACAACAAATAACAAGAAAAACAACAAGTAAACAGTATTATTTAGATTCTTATTGCGGACATTTTCCATCACGATATTATGTAAAACAAAGTTTCACGACGTTTCGGGATCTGGGATCTGATCCCGTCCTCAGGTGAACTAATATCTAAAACATAGCACAATTAATTAACATATAATCCGGACCAAACCGGTATAAAGCTGAAAACATAACATAAAAGTTTAAAGCAGTAAAAAAAAACTTACAAACGAACCATACACTAACCATTACACACAAAAGAAACCAAACACGTCCGCTCGTCACGGAGACTCAAAGACAACTGACTTTGATCAGTTGTCTTTTTGTTGTTGTTTTTTTAGTTGTGCTATGTTTTAGATATTAGTTCACCTGAGGACGGAATCAGATTCCAGATCCCGAAACGTCGTGAAACTTTGTTTTACATAATATCGTGATGGAAAATGTCCGCAATAAGAATCTAAATAATATCAATCCACCATCACCAATAATGAATTTCAAACAAAGAAGTAAACAGTAACAAGAAATTGTGAAATAGTAAATAACCAACAGAGAGATGACTAGGGGTATCATGCGTGAATATTATATATTATAACAGAATGTGTACACAGATCATAAATTATTAAAACATAAAGTTAAAGTCAGTGATAACCTCAGAAATATCCCAATCTGAGGCAAGATTTTGAGAATTTAACGCAGGAAGAATGAAAAAAATACTACTTTAATAATAATTTCTTTTGTTTCTAAATAATTATGGGCCAGTGATTTTAGTAATTGTTTTCAATAATTGAGGTCCCATTTCTATAATGTTAAGATTATTATTTTTTATTTTGGTATCAAGACTACTACAACATATAATTGAATAGTCTAAACTAATTATTTTTTCAGTTTACAATAATGGTTACCATTACTGGTAGTCAACAATCACATAATGCATAACTTAAGGCTTCAAAAATAACGATAAATCATAACACATCTTGCGATAGAAAACGTTTAGTATGGAGAATAATAATTTTCCATATTTTAGTTGGATTGTAAAATTATATTTCTGGTTAAAATCATGAATGAGATATTTTTTAAACAAGTATCTTATATTGTCTTGATATCAACTCTATCCCACCAGATCAGTTACGAGCTGAACAGCAGAATAAAAAATAGAACAACTGTGTCCCCTAATATACTTACGTATTTCGTCTCTTTATCTGCAACATTTCATAGATTGTAAATAATACTTTGCAGTTCCTCACATAAAAACTGCTATAAGTTAACATCTAAATGTTAGTTTTACAACAAAAGTATAAAAAACAACTCATATATATATACGATTCTTAATTAATATTAATGAAACAATAATATACGCATATACAATAATTAAATAGTCTAAGACATTAATTCGTCGATGTAAAAGAGCTTAAGTATGCCTACCTTATCTTCTTTTGAAAATTTTCTCCATCTAAATACAATTTATATAGCACATTCAATTTATAAGTTTTTTATGAGTGTTTAAAGTAACTGAAAAAGAAATTAAATAAGTAAAGTCTGAAATGAAGTCACTGAAGTTATGTAAAGAACATGTGGCAGTCTTACCATTGTTAATGGAGCTTCCAGAACGGCCATGGAGAAGAAGTAGAATAGGCCATTGTTTATTTGATTAATCCATCCTATAACTTAGTGTGGTGGATAGGAAAATTCACCCCTTCTTTTAAATAACTAATGACATTCAAGGTCGTTATTTATAAATATAATAAATTAAATGACGTTTTGTGTTATGAAACAAAAAATACTGTGTAAAATACTAAGTAAAACTATACCTTTCGAAAATTCTAAAATACGTTTATTGTTGTGTATATAAAACCCGGGTAAACATACGAGATATCTAGTACCCCTGGCTTCACATGAGATTTTGACATGGATATGTCTTACCTCAGGGGAAGGTAGATAGCAATTTGTGACGCAAACTTGAAACAGGTTTCCATTGAAACTAATGGAGATTTTGTATTGAATATGTAATATATAACATAAGAACAGCTGTTTAGAATAACTGAAAACATTTCCTTTAGACATATCCATGATCTAACCTATTTCCCATAGAAAAGTATACAAAAACATGTTTACCGGGAGACCGGAGTGGTTGTAGTCACAAGTTATCTGGAGTGGTCCATGACGTGGTCAACCCCATGTAGATATGATTACCCCATGATATGATAGGTAAACCTGAGAGGTATATAATCACCTTTCCCATCGCGTAGGATGTTAATGTTTTGGTTTGTATTTTGGAGAAGTCAAATTAAAAGGGTGTTATATTTTACGGTGTTTTAATAATACTTTACTGTGAGGTATGTGGTCACCCTTCTACCTTCTAGGTTGTTTACCATGATACCGTGGTAGTTTTGGTCCTAAGTTATCTGGGAGTGGTCCGTTTTTGGCCGAAAGTGCTGCAATGTCTCACCGCCTCTCATCGCCTGACGCGCCTGTCCTCCCAGGTAATCGGGGGTCGCAGGTTATATTCCATATCAAATGCCGTTGGGCTATTAATGATGCCCTATCTAACCAAAAGTAAGTAATAGTAAGTAAGTAAGTTGTTTCGTGTAACCTTCTGGCCAAATGTCTAGTGTTAAGAGTTTTCAGGTCGCACTGGTGCTTCTAACGTGACCTGACTAAAACTTAATGTATCCGGGGCCAACGGCTTAACGTACGTTCAGAAGTACTGTCAGCTATCAACAACAGCCACAACAGGTCAAAAAGAACTAATGATAAGACTAGGGTTTGGACCGTTTCCTTAAAAACGTTAAAACTGTAATCAGCGTAAGTAAACACTAATAATAATAATAATTACTCTTTTAATATAAAAGAATAAGAACAGCTGTTGAGATTAACTTAAAGCATTCCTTTTAGACATATCCATGATCTAACCTATTTCCCACAGGGAAGTGAATGCAAACATTCTTTCGAACTCTGTGCTGCCTAGGGGTACAAACGAACAATTTTTTGTTTATTTCGAACCCCTTCAGTATTACTCTAATGTTTATAGCTCTTTAATATGTTTGAATAAATAACTTTTGGTAGCTAACCTCTTTCTTTGTTTTTTTTACCGTTAATTCAATTTTCAAATGTCATATACCTAGGTTTCTCCTAACGAAATGGACTCGATCACCGAACACAATGTTGTTGATGAAAATAACGATAGTCATTAAAGGGAAACCTCGTCTTGCTTCGACAAAGGTCAGCTAAACGGAACCTCTGATGTGAATGCATAGCAAACTATTTCATTTAATTCCCACATGAGAAGTTCAAGCTCGACAGTTAATCAAAGTTCCAAAAAAGCTCGTCAAAATGTGCAAGGGGTTTCCTCTGAGTACAATGATGACGTCTGGCGATGAACCCACTACCCCCTCCGGTGAACCTAATCCTCCACCTATTCTCATTCCAAATGTAACTAATGTAAAAGGCATGGTGTCAGTGATTGAATCTGTGTTGTTAAGTAAGGATTACACTTACAGATGTGTTACAGGCCAAAACAAGACCAAACTGAACCCAGCGACGGTTGACGCCTACCGCACAATAATCCACAAACTAACTGAAATGAAAGCTGAATTCCACTCTCATCAACTTAAGCCAAACAAAGCGTATCATGTAGTTTTGTAGCACATGCATTATTCAACCGATGTCACAGACATAAAAATTGCCATTGATGAACAAGGTTTTAACAAAATTACGGCGGTTAAAAATATTTTAATTTTGAAAATATAAAAGCAAACTTAATGATACTTTGAGAATATTTTCTCTTTGGCCAATAAATATGTGTGCAAAGTTTGGTATCTGTATCTTAAATAGTTCTTTATATATCACGTTTTTTGTAAAAAATACAAAATGGCGGCTAGCAGCTAAACAAAAGATTTTTCGACATATGTTTATAGGTCATTTTTTGTTTATTTTGATGAGTAATATCACCCCTCGAAGTTTGTCCCCGACTTTAATGAGCACCCTGTATATATATATTAAAGCAATCCTGGAAAGATATAGTACAGAATACTGTTTAATTTTATTGAATATGCCTAAAAAAATAAAAACATGAAAGATAAAATATATATCGTACAAATTTAAATTTGTTTGGTATTTCAGATGATATTAACATAGTTTAATGATGGCGGACATGTGGAGCCCGCAGGACGCACATGTCGTGCCGCACATATGGTCTTATAGTCGTGGTCGTGGCCGTGGTCAAGGGTGGAACCGCGTCAGCTGGCCACATCTTCATCCACGGTTGGTTTAATACCTCTTTTAGCTGTCACGTTTCTTGTCTTATCTATGATAATACCAATTCTGTAGTTTCATTTTTTACAGAAATCTTCAGTGAAATTAGTCCTTCCAAACACGAAAGAGTAATTTTTCAATATGTTTCTAAAAACTTTGCAGAAAGGTTTGGGATTGTCTGCAAATTTCGTTTTGGTAGCCTAAAAGTTTAGAGGGAATTGCAGCATTGGTCTTACTATATTTAACTTACTGTTAGATGAAGATAGAATAAATAATCCTGATAAAAATATTCATATAATAACATGCTACGATATTTATTATGGTGGGAAAGAAAACGACATAAAAAATAATAAAACTTTAGTAATGGCTTTGTAATTAAAACTAAATTCTGAGCCGGGATTTCCAAAAAGAGAAAGAAGGCGATAGTTGCCGCAAAACTTTCTGTACGATATAAACAGTAACAGTACCGGATCGTAACGTGACAGTCACGCCATCCAACTCCACCTGCGCATGCGCATGCACATACACGGCACGCGGAGAAAGTCAGCTGTTCCTCCAGGGTGACAGAGACCATCACCCTGGATACAATCACTGCTTTCCTTACATCCGGTGTTCCTTGCCCTTGCACGACACATGCAACTATATCTTAAAATAAACGGTATCAGTGGGCTGACACGTACTTTCTCCCTTAAGTAAATTTAAAAACGTCATTCTTTAAGAAATCGTTTTATTTAATATTTATATAAATATCGTTTAATAATTTATTGTTTTAAAATAATCATCCAATTAATTACTGAAAATAACAAAAAGAGAAACAAAGTTAAATTGTTAGAATTTTATGTGGGGAACTCCCCCCCTCGGTACCAAGTTTTTTAGTGTATTTTTTTGGGTGATGTGACCTTATGCCGCATACCAGGTTGCATGTAAAATTGTTGGAAAAAAGGAAGAATTTTTTTATTATCTTCCATGAGAATAACACTGGGTGCTCTCAGACAACGTACTAAGTTTATCAGGGACAGTACATTTATCTTTTCTATGAAAACGTTACTCGTAGACAAATAATTCAAAATACTAGTTTGTTTAGTTTTTAGTCTGGTTTCAATGGTGATACTGTAATCTAGTTATACTTTACCTATATTATTTTCGCGGAATACTTTTTTTTTATTCAAGGCCCATTACTTTTGAACCGTAATTTTTACAGACATGCGGGTGGTGTCATATTATAGTACTTTATACACTATAAACTAACAAATTTTAATAAAATTTATTTAGAACATTTTTTGAGAAATTTAAATTTTTTGCGTTTTTAATGGTTAACTACCCTTAATAAAATACCCTTAAATATAAAAAAGCTAGGCTGTGGCTGTACATATCCAGACACACACGCGGACAGACATCACATAGAAACCCACTTTTTTGGATTCAGGGGATCCTAAAACGGATATATCCTCTTTCAAATCAAACTTCAATCTTTGACGAAAACAATACTTTTTTCATATAATATCTTGTATAAGGGGAGAAAGTAAAAATATACAATCATTTGCCTAATATTTAAAGTTGAGGGAGTCTTATTCGGTTTAATGTTAGTGGATTACTCCCATAGGCTGACTTGAGTTTCTTTTGACTACTTTATAATTCGATTATTTTTTACTTTAGCAAATATCCTTCAGGAAATCAGAAATATTATCGTAGTCCCCATGCTTAAACCTAGACCGGAGCAGAATGTTTTTTTGTATGGATCCCGAGATTTCAATTTTCAGCCTATTTTGATAAGAATAATTTCTAAATGTAAATATGTATATAATATATAATATTTTAAAATTTCACAGTTTCTAAACTTGTGAATCGAAAAGGAGATCAAAAGAAGGAGAAAAGGATAAGAGTCTAATACACAGTAATAGAGAGAACGAAGTAATAGTATTTTATCCATGTGCTATACAATTTAATCTTAAAGAAAGCCATTCAAAAAACCCTTTACACAACCTAAATTCAAGGCAAGCTACCAACAAGACACAACGCTATGGAAATAATACTAATAAATCTCAAAATAAGAACCAAACCAACAAATACAAAAAATAGGAGTAAAAAACTAACTGTGATAACTGTAATTACATTAGACAATCTGATTAGACAAACAAAAATTTCTAAACAAGATTCTAAAAATATATACAAGCATTAAAATCAAAGAACAAAACAGAATCAATGCATTGTTGAGCATTTGCCGAACATAATATTCTTTCCACAAACCACAATTGCTTTAATACAATTGCCTGTATGACACATAATATAATTATATTGGACTTTGTACAGTGTTCATGTTGATGGCAAATTGGAAATTTGTTTAATATGTAGGTCTGCTGCTACGGTGGTTTTTAGACTCGCAAGTAAGTATAGTATCTGTAATAATAATTTAAATATTTTATACTGAACACTGATCCGTATGCCATTCTAATTAATGTTTATAGCTTTAGGTGAATATTTTGCATAATCAAGTTCTAAACTAATTATATATATTTTAATAAGCTAATACCATTACCTCAATATAATGGGTCGCAGTCGGGCGTCACGTTACCAATTAACACAATTAATGCTAATCACCTACATCTACATAAATCAGCGAGTCCAGTCTGGTCCGTCTCGGCAACTTAACTGCCAGTAATATGGCACTGGAGGCAGACAATGGCTGTGTAAACAGCTTATTAACACATGTTCGACGTCGACGTTACGATTGTTGCAGACAGCATCCACCAGACAATCGTATATTTTGCTTTTATCTGATTAAAACAATCCGTACATTTAGTTTATTCAAACTAAATGTACAATATTTAAGTATTAATTAAGTCCCAACTCTCAGCATTTAGCAAATTTATATCTAAGTATTGAAAACACAGTAATGGATAGATGAATAGTTAATTCAAAGGAACAATTTTTTTAAGCTGTGATAGAACACTAGTAGTAAACACAGTAGTGTTGGTGACGGGATAGAATATGTAAATCTGCGCATGCGCTCTCGAGGATGATTCCGTGCCAAAACCACCAAAACCAAAATCACCAAATCCTTTATTCCTGGAAAAACAGTTCAAAATCACCAACAGAATTTACGGATGATTGCACTCGATAATGAGGTGTTTGACGGGGGTTCAGGGTCGTAGAAAAATCACAAAGCTATATATATATACATAAATATTAACAGTGTATTGTGTATAAATATAACAGTGTAATAATTGAAATGGTGACCACACCACAAGGTAGGTATTTTAAGCCATGTATGAATGAGGATTCAATGCAAGACGATTGTAGCATGATCTTGTTACTGACTAAGGCTGACATGTTCCTTGGACAGGACTGTTAATTAATAGCCCAACAGCCGATGGTAGCCAATGGACCTACAGTTTAACGTGGAATCCGAACCACGGCCTCTGAATTACGAATTGATCTAAATATGAGAACAGTCTTTGCGGGTGAATGTATCATTCCATAGTGTGAACGTAATCCACAATAGAGAATATCACATCCACCAACCTTTGCTTATAACTATCCACATCCACAGTTCGTGATCTCCAAGTAGCTAAATTACAAGACACGTCACCGCCCCAGTCTTACAGTGATACATACATTTTACATAGAAGTTACAGTGTTATTTACTTGTGTGCTTAAATGGTGTCTACCAAGCTATGATCTGCGTTAAACAGTTTTCCTCAATTAATACAACTTGAAGTTTCCAAAATTATTCTATTTCATCATACTATATTAATTGTTGGAAATAATGTCATTGGTATACGTAGTTGTATTGCTCAATATGCTCCTTTAAACATGTTCGCTTAATATTTTTGTCTTGGTCATAATTTTAATTCATCCAAACGAAACAGTACCAATCCGTGGTTAACATTTAATAATAAAAGTACAGATAGAATAATAATTTTATGTGACCGGTCACTAAGTATTTTTCCTCGGGTCCGAGTAATCCTCCAAGTTCAAGGTCCGGGACCAGGCAGGATCTACAGTCTACAGTACAGCAGTACAGCAGTACAGCAGTACAGCAGCACAGCAATGCAGTAGTAGAGTAGCCTGCTAGGAGCACGCGACCGCCACTCCAATGGACCTGTTTAGGTGGAAATAATATTTATACAGTATTAAAAAATAATATATTTGGATTATAATTAAAATATTTCATCACGGGCGTACTGTGTATTTAAATCCAAATTTAGTTTTTTGTCTGTACATTACTTTAAATTATGAAGTTTTTCTATGATTTTTACGTTTTATTTAGGTACCTAGAAATCCGAAATTGGTATAATCTTAATTTCTATCTATTTATTTGGCTGTCTATTTGTTATTATATAATATTCTGTTAGGCAATCCCAACGCATAAATCAAAATAATAGTGAATAAATGAATGCATAAAAATTTAGTTATGTATTTAGTTTATGTCATGCATAAAACATAAATTGAATATACTATACACTTCACAGTAGTGTTCTGACCATGCGCTCGCTGCTTAGCTGCCCCCCTAGTTTGGAGGCGGCTTCACTTGTACGGATTTTTTCCAAAGCTCCGTCTGGCGCGGAAGGGTGCGCGTACCTTGTGTTAATTGTGTTCTGTGTTGCAAGTGCGCGTTGCTCTCCATTGTCACGTGACGTCGGTAATAGTTCAAGTCAAGCTGGAGTAACCCGAACCACTTTAGAATTATTTAATTTGGAAGGAGTGTCTACACTTGTCCCATCCGCGACTACGCGACTACGTTGACGAGCTCCTCGGAGGAACCTTCCGAATCGTCGTGGACATTGCAACAACAGAACCATGTGCACCGCGGATGCACCCCACCCAGATTCAGGTTTCCTGACTTTTAACTGTCCTTAAGGACAGCCCGTACGCACTATATGGTAACAGGTAACCCTTTATGAACAATATTCACCAGTAAATCTAACGCCGTGAGACACCGAGAGGCGGAAGCTAGTGTTCAGTGAATGGGACGAGAGTGGCGAGTCCTCGTCCAGATCCCCTACTGGCCACCGCAGGCCCCTCATGAAACCGAGTGCTGTGCTGATCTACTTCCAGGGACGATTGAAGATCCCTGTCCGCCAGATTGACGTGCATCCGACACCGTATGTATTGCCATAGCCTTTTAAGTGTAAAGCGCCCCTACCACGTCAAGGTGAGGATGGCTTGACCGAGAGAGGCTTTATATTGCGCTTCAGCGGCCATTGAGGACGTAGCCACCGCGGGCATTGTAACAACAAATCCTTTGGAGAGAAGAAGAAAAGGCTAAGAAGTGTAGCCACTCATGTTTTCAATTTGATAACATTCATCCGCGGTGATCAACGAAATTCGTCGCGCATCGGATAGGACTGGACCGGCCCAGTGTAGCCGTACTGCAACACTGAGTGTCCCGTATAGGACGGAGCTCTCTGCTAGTTGAACCTAATTTGAATTGTAAGATTTTAATAAACCTGTTTTGAGTGATGAATAAACACTGGAGTATCAATTTTAAACTATGCAAACGCATCACAGCATCTCCTCATTAAAGATCATCGTCATCTCCTCATTATTTTAGTAAATAATGATGTAATAATGAAGTTATAAATTCACTTTAAAAATCCTCCGAATGATTAGATAGTTTATAAACTCAATATCTTTATACGGATATTTTCAACCAGTAAAAATGATTTGACAGAACACGAGTACAATAATGTAAGTAAATTCATAGCCACATGAAACTTTGTTTTAATATGACAACCCTCAATACCAAATGTTTATGACTGGTGATTTTGAACGGTCTTAAATAGCGAATCGATCGTAAATCGTAGATTTAGAGTACAAGTGGTTGGATCGCAGGGACGTTGACTCCGACGGACCGACCCAGGCGCAGTGCCAACCCATAAACCACCGGCCACCACCGCCACGCCAGCCGCCAGCTGCCAGTCGCACCACCACCACCGTTCCTGTTCAACCTGACTTAGAGTACAAGTGGTTGGATCGCAGGGACGTTGACTCCGACGGACCGACCCAGGCGCAGTGCCAACCCATAAACCACCGGCCACCACCGCCACGCCAGCCGCCAGCTGCCAGTCGAACCACCACCACCGTTCCTGTTCAACCTGACTTAGAGTACAAGTGGTTGGATCGCAGGGACGTTGACTCCGACGGACCGACCCAGGCGCAGTGCCAACCCATAAACCACCGGCCACCACCGCCACGCCAGCCGCCAGCTGCCAGTCGCACCACCACCACCGTTCCTGTTCAACCTGACTTAGAATACAAGTGGTTGGATCGCAGGGACGTTGACTCCGACGGATCGACCCAGGCGCACTGCCAACCCATACACCACCACCATCACCACCGGCCACCACCGCCACGCCAGCAGCCAGCTGCCAGTCGCACCACCACCACCACCGTTCCACTTCAACCTGACTTTTATTGCAATGTTTTTATTTCATATGGGTTTCACCTGAACATTCACTTTGTTTGCGTAATAACGGCCAAGTAATCAAATAGTCATAGGGAAGAAAGATTACAACTTAATTTATTCATGAGTTCTTTTAAATGAGCGAGGTATATTTTTTACACTTAATTTATTTTATTTACTGACTGACCCGGCGAACATTGTAACGCCCATCAGTATATACGTGTGAACTTTAAGATTAGCCATATTCTTAAGTCGAATAGTATTACGGCTTCGTTGTAAAATATTTAAAACTCTAGGTATCGGCATAGTTAATAACAATAGTGATACAATAAGACATATTAATAACACTCCCACAAAAAAAATAAATCTCAGTGTATTGTTTCACAATGTCCAACCCAATAAGTTACACGGATATGTCAAAAGGAATGTTTTTGATTCCTCTAAAGAGCAGCCGTTATAGTCATACGACGTCACTAAGCATATGATATCACTGTTTCAATCTTTGGTCTTTCAAATTGCTCAGCACCCCCAGCGCTAAGACATATCCATTAAAAAACAACAACTAATAATTACACTGGGACAAGCAAACCAACTATTAATCTATACACTTTGTAATTTATTAAAATTTTATGGCATATTTAATGTATTGGTTATTTACTTACCTTAGGTGGGTGTTGTTACTTATTTTACTATGGTCTAAAAAAATTATACCTTAAATTAATAATAAAAATATTTATTCAAATAGTTACATATTTATTTTGATTTTTGAAAGGGACTCGCCATGGTGTTACATAAATATGGGTAGGCCTAATGCCAAGATGGCGGATGACGCTATGAAATTATTTTAAATTAAAGCTCAATATGTTTTACAATAATAAATATATTTATAAAATTTAAATATTTATGGATTCTATCTCAAGAAGAGACACTTGTGCTCACAATTTCGATAATGTTAGCATATTAAATAATATTCCAACATTACTTGATTTAGGTAGTTGACTACAGTTGATTTAGTTGATTTAGCTAGTTGAGTTAGTTTGACTTGATTTAGTTAGTTGGATACAAATTAATGAAACTAGGCCTATACAATCTAAGGTATGGCATCAAAAATGAATGTCCCATAAGGAGATTTCCAATTAGTTATTTTTACTGAATTTAATAGCTATTGATATTGAATTGAATGAAATTTAGAATAATGGTCTTCTTGAGAGGTTTGGAAATTAAATTATTTGACAATTAATAGTTAATTAACTTGAAGTGTCTGTATATTCCTGATATCCCCGGCAATACGAGATGGATGTTACCTAAAGGTCATCTTTCCTCACTCACTACAAGCTGGGGAAGTATGTTCAAATAAAAGTGAATTGATAATTATAGTGAGCCACTGTCCCTAACTATTTATTAACCTGAGAATGCAACTACAGGTTACACTGGTAATTAAAAAGTCTAGGTTCTGTGACCTAATTAATTTAATTTAATCTAAACACAGTCCGTGTGAACTGTCTTCGTTGAAGGTCTCTTTCTCACTGCTTCTTTCTTGATAGTTTAGGCTATTGTTGGAGTACATGGTATTTTAACAATGGTAACAAGTCACTGAATTTAGAATCCTTATGGATTATTTTGAAAAAGTATACCATAGCAAATTTATTCCATTGCAGTTCTTTTACAAACTTATTTAGATAATTTTTAATTATTTAATAATATATGATATTGGATTACATTTTTGTTATATTATTAATGGTGATAATTAATTAATTTTATTATGTAGGTTAGATAAATTATTAATATATTATTTGATGTGGTGATGTTCTGAGGAGTTGATTTGACATATTGATTAGTATGATATATAATATTTTATGTACAACAAGAACATATTGAATAGGCAAAGGGGATGATAACATATAACATACATGATTTCTTTTTCATGTTCTAGCTTGACTGGTTACCACTAATGGGTACAAAAAATAACATTGAAAAATTTAATACTAAATGATGTATGAATGGAATGTGATCCTACAACTTTTTTTTATAATTTAAAAACAATCACAAACATTCGCGAAAGATGACGAACAATGACGTTAGCTGTCGACTGGTGAAAATAAAGCAACACAAAATCTGCTGGTAATAAAATATTCACATTATTCATGGAATTCATATTATCAAAGTGCATCACGTCTTTTCCTCATATGCTTTACATGTACAAACTTAATATGTCAGCGGGACTTAGCCCTTAGGTTAATAATACAAAACTGAATATGCCTAAAGCCTGCTCGGAGCAGAGACGAATCCAAAAAAAAGATCGTTAAAGTCGGTCCAACCGTTCTCGAGTTATTAATATTGTAACTAATACGACTTTGTTTTATATACTATATTATGTAATTATTAACTATGGCATTTATTAACATTTAATTAGACACGAAATAAAAAATAGGTACATAAACCCCCAAAACTGTTCAGTATCAACGTGGAAAATAAAACTTCATTTTGTACAGTATTTATTTACTTTATCCTTTTAAACTGACTATTGATACAGAAGATATTGAATAGCAAATCAAAACAATTGCTAATGGAAAGTAAACCAACAGCTGTAGCTTTAGAAATAAAATATTTTGATTGTAGATTTTTTCTTACAAAGTTTTATTTCTGGATCAATGTACAGACACATTATACACAAAAAATTTGGAAACAAAAAAATTCTATATGAGGTTACCTTTATAAATTTAAAACGCCATTAAATGATAGGTTATGAACTTTTCGAAAATTATTTTTCACTAAAACATTTCCGAAAACATACAGAGGAACTTCCTAAAGTTCCATGGCGATAGGATGAGAAGTTTGGCAACTTATAAGGGATGTACTGTACAGACATTCATTTCTAAATGTATATAGGGGTATAGAGATGACAAAAGGTTATTTCTTTTAAGTTTGACCAGAACCATAATTTTAGGAAAATAGTTATGAGTGATAAGAATCAGTTTTTCAGAATATTTCTATATAATTTTATATCGAGTATATGCTCACAACGTATTCTTGACTAGAATGAAATCTACCGAGATAAAATAACAGGTAATAATGATGAGATTATTTCGCAGTAATGATGTTCATCCTCATTTAATTTTTTGCGTAAAATACATCAAACTAAGTATGTTACCAAATAACTATATATCTTTAACACATACTCACAGTTATTAGGCCTGCTATGATGATTATTATTCTTATATTATTAATATCGTCACTATATGTAGGTATTTTTATTTTTCATTATATTTTTAGTGCTTAACATCTGTCATTTTGTATACATATTTGTATCATTTAGTATCCTCTTTTTTGTATACATATTAATTAGAGCCATAAGCTGCAGATCCGCGTAATGTTGTGTAAGGTTTATCAGTATATATCACAAGAAGATGATATAAAACTAAAGGAACACGTAATTTTGTAAGTGTACATTAATTTAACTGTAGTAAGAGGAGAAGAAGTGTAATTGTCTTCTGTAGGACTATCCGTTCCCGTGTCACTATGGCGTGTGCTCTCTGACCCTTGACTCCGGCGATTAAGGGGTATTAGGAGTCCTTGGTCCCTAGTCCCTAGTCCCTACCGCAACGCCGCGCGTCGTCCTGTCACAGCTCTACAGCTCTAGGGTGGTATTGGCCAATGTTTACCCAACTTTTACGTTGGAGGTCCGCATTTGGTCTATTTATTTAACCTTGTCCTTTTCTAAGAACTGGAGAAACTGTTCTAAACCAAGTTAAAACAAGCAATGACACAACGTTAAGTGTAAAAGTTGGAAATTTGAATAAATCTAGCAGTAAACCATTATTAATATTCATTGATTGCACATTCAACTGCAAAAAATATATGCCTCGCAAAGAGATTTGTTTTCTCCGACGCCTTTCAGCGTTGTTTAAGTTTTGGTCAGGATTGGTACAAACCCCGGTCTTGTTAGTGTACCTAATTCCGACCTGTTTTAGGAAACATCATTAATTAATAGCCCAATGACGAAATGACAACCGTTATCCCATTGTTGTATATGTTGTTAAGCTAGAAAAAAGAAAAAAAAAAAAAAGGAAAAAAGAAAAAAAGAGAAATAGAAAAAACGTGAAAAAGAAAAAAAAAAAAAAGAAAAGAAAAAAAAACAAAAAAAAAAAAACAGAGTCAAACCGGCTTTTTCACGCGGGGTCCATGAATCCCCCTAACGCACTAGTACTTTAGTAATAATTTTTGACTTTTATTCTTGTTGTTACATGCTATGTTGTAGTGACAATGGTATGGAGTTCGAACAATATTACAATGTAGTGAACAAATTACAATAACAATATTTCAATATTACAAATATATATATTTGTAATTATATATATATATATATATATATATATATTCATTTTATATAACATTTATTTTTATAAAGGTTTTTAATTTTTACAGATTTCAAGGTTTAAGGTTCAAGTCCTTAAACCTTGAAATATATATATATATATATATATATATATATATATATATATATGAAAAATAATTCAAATTATTTACTTTTAAAAGCCCATAGCTTTTAAACCCCGATGTTTTGAAAAATGCGGATGATGTCATTTTGTTCATCTTATATAGGACTATAAACCGTATAATTCACATAAAAATTGTCGAGCCATTTTCGAGAAATTTTCATTTTACAAGTTTTTGGGGGTCTATATTGGTAAAAAACCCTTAATTTCTATTTTGACTTTTTTACAATCCTAGTTTTAGAACCCTCAATTTGTAAAACTTATTTGTAGATCAGATTTATTCTTAACTGGCTGAGTGGCTGAGTGATTGTAGTCCTGGAACCCGTAAGGGTCGAATCTGGACCCAGTTGCCATTTCGTCATTGGGCTATTAATTAATTATGCTTTCTAATATCAGGTCGAGGTTAGGTTGTAACAAGACCGGGGTTTTGACCGTTCCACATCAAAACTTAAAAAAAATCCGAGGGGCTTAGAAAGAAACAAAACAAACAAACAGAAAATCCTATGTATAGGTATCGTAAAGTTCGATTGACACTTAACACGGAAATAATTATCCTGCGAATTTTTATTTTTTAATTACTAATAAGAATTTGAGTATCTTTGTTTTTTAATCACTTATCATAAAAACAATGTTAAAATCGAACAATCACTTGCCAAAAAACCCTTTCCTTGGTGTCATTTGAAAGGGCATTTGAATATCTAAATTTAACTAAAGTATGAGTAACCATTTATTACATTAAAGTATACGTATGTATCTAACGCCCTCTTGTTAGAAATAATTTTTTTACTCAGTAAATACATGAGTTTATTATTAATCAGCTCCACATGGTTAGATGTAATACCTTTGTAAAATACATCCAGCATTTTAATTGGTAACATTCCTCTTACTAATAATCCGAGATAGACATGGTGTTATCGGTGAAAACAAGAAGCAGCAACCCGAAGACGAGAAGGCGAGCAATTCTAATGGCGGCGACGTTTTGATGTTGATGTTGGAGCCGGTGCATTACCGGAGACGTTATCCGGCCGTCATCGGTGTCGCGCCTCGCCGTCTCTGAGAGAAGCTAAAGCACAAAGTTGAGGATTGTACAAGTTATGTGTAACTACTAACTAGCACGTCAGGCCTACTGCTCCAGGGCTTCAGATGAGTCTCTGACCTGACTGCTCTCGCTTTGATGTTGATATTGGAGCCGGTGCATTACCGAGACGTTATCCGGCCGTCATCGGTGTCGCGCCTCGCCGTCTCTGAGAGAAGCTAAAGCACAAAGTTGAGGATTGTACAAGTTATGTGTAACTACTAACTAGCACGTCAGGCCTACTGCTCCAGGGCTTCAGATGAGTCTCTGACCTGACTGGCTCTCGCTTTGATGTTGATATTGGAGCCGGTGCATTACCGAGACGTTATCCGGCCGTCATCGGTGTCGCGCCTCGCCGTCTCTGAGAGAAGCTAAAGCACAAAGTTGAGGATTGTACAAGTTATGTGTAACTACTAACTAGCACGTCAGGCCTACTGCTCCAGGGCTTCAGATGAGTCTCTGACCTGACTGGCTCTCGCTTTGATGTTGATATTGGAGCCGGTGCATTACCGAGACGTTATCCGGCCGTCATCGGTGTCGCGCCTCGCCGTCTCTGAGAGAAGCTAAAGCACAAAGTTGAGGATTGTACAAGTTATGTGTAACTACTAACTAGCACGTCAGGCCTACTGCTCCAGGGCTTCAGATGAGTCTCTGACCTGACTGGCTCTCGCTTTGATGTTGATATTGGAGCCGGTGCATTACCGAGACGTTATCCGGCCGTCATCGGTGTCGCGCCTCGCCGTCTCTGAGAGAAGCTACGGCACAAAGTTGAGGATTGTACAAGTTATGTGTAACCAACTAGCACGTCAGGCCTACTGCTCCAGGGCTTCAGATGAGTGCACCTGACTGACTCTTGCTTTGGACCAAATATCTAAAACAGTAGGCGTTTTTATTATATACAAGAAGTATTATACCGTATTGATCTCAGAGTGCTAATAAACCGGGTTTATGTCAATGGAATGCGAGGTTTTAATCTACTTCTTTGGATTAGATTAAATCATTCTAAGAAAATATGATTCCAAGAGTTGAAGGCCCGATTCTCGGACCAATAATGTATTTATTGTATACAAAATAATGTAACAAACGAATAATCCGATTTAACAATAACATTGTAGGCGGATGACATAGCCTTAATTTTCAAAAATGATCTTTTGGCAAACATGGAATTCAACTCAGTCTCATAAAAGTCATAAAATTACCCCGTCTTTATCAGTATTAGTAATAATTTACACGGAAATCCTAATAAATCACCTTGTTATTATTTTCAAGCCACAAAAATTCTACAAAGAAAAAAACTTAATTTTGATGAACGATTTTGTGCTTTCATTTTCACCATACACGAAATACCTTGGGTTGATCTTTGATAAAAACTTAATATGGGAGCAGCACATCAACGTGTTATGCTTCAAATAATCATCGCATTTTGTTGAGTAGCGTAGCGAAATACCAAAATGTATTCCTCATGAAATTGATATACTCTCACTAAATAAATGGCTGGGTGGTATTACAACTACTACGGTTATTATACCCGCCTTCAAAACTGAAGGTCGCCGGAACGAATCCCGCAAAAGTCGAATCTGGACCCAGTCGCCCTTTGTCTTTGGGCTATTAATCACTATTACTGATGCTTCCCAACAACAGGACGACGTTAGGTAGTATCAAGACCGGGGTTTGGACCGTTCCCCATCAAAACGTTAAAAAATGCCGAGAGGCGTAGGAATACACAAAATAAAAATACATAAATTCGAGTCACGGATAACATACGACATCGTGCTCTGCTTCGAACGTTTTCACGAGATTCAAAAATTAAAAAAAGAGCTATTCGAATAATGACGAGAGTAAATAGGCGTAGCCTGTTCTGTCTTAGCCTTTTAACGAATTTCTCATAGAATAATTTTAGACGAAACTTTGGTATTTAGCTTCATGTGGTTGAGATCCAACCATTTATAATTAAAAATCACAGTTTATGTGTTTATCATCCCAGCAAAACCTTCATACTCTTTCACATGATGGAATATATGGAGAATATACAAATAATTCTCATATTTATCGACAGAAATTAATAAAACTTCATATATTATATATTATTATTATTGTAATATTAAATAATATGTATAATATATATAATATAATATATTAAATATATATATATATAATATATTAAGTAAAGTTAAAATAATTAACTGAGTATCCTTGACAAAGATTATTTTATTTTAACGACATGTTTCAACCTTTAAAGGCCATTTTCAATTTAATTCAAAATGATAATCTAAATATAATATATTATTTATATAATATATAATATAATATAATAATATATAATAATAAATAATGAATAAATAATAATAATGTCATCCTGCTTGGAGTATGATGCAGGATGCTTTTGAGGTTATGTTGATATCAAGCAGAAAGTGAAAGTTAGATAAGCCTGTGCATACTTGTTCTAGTCCTACACAGAGGAATATAGTGAACATGAAACAATGTTTATTCTATATATATTACATATATGCATGTTGAAGTAGTTTAGGATGAAATCAAGTTTATTCAGTTTCTTACTCTAGAGTATCGCAATTATAATTGTTATGATCTTTATGTTGTTACCGATGTTGTTAAGTTTGCTAATGTATTTTCGTAATGAATTTTTTTTATCAAATATGTATTCCCATCGCAAGTAATTATAACTTTTATTAGTAAATTAAGATTATGTTACTGTTTAAAAAAATTAAGAAAAAAATTGAGATGCCTCTCAAATAGCCACCAGAGCTAGAGAGGTAAAAAATAGCACTGCAGTGTACTACTTTGCGCTTGCGAAATAAATTGAATTGTAAATTGTAAAAAAATTATTATTATTATTATTATTATTATTATCATATTATTGCTTTGGAAATTCGCTGACTACCCAGGTCTACTGTGACGAGGGTATTTCCGTCTTTGAATATTCTAATATTAGCATACCACTTTAATTTTAATATGATAATGGTTTATACATTTAAGTTCAATTCTATTCAAACAGGAACAGATATGCATAATTACCCGAAAAAGAACCAAATATAGACCAAATTCCATAGAACAGCAGAATAGCAGCTCTAATTTCCTGAAAATTCAGGTCCAAAACTATATAATGAAATCTCCATATACACATAAAACGATCTAAAAACCGTACATTATTTAAAAACTCACTTAGACACTTCCAGTGGAAGGGGTCTTTTACTCCGTCGATGAATATTTAATGATAAAAGTGTCAAATTTTACTAATTAAGTAGAATTCTGAACGCCATGAAATTTTAGGAAAATGCTCTATAGGCCTATATGTCCGAGAAGGTTTAAGTGAAAAAATATTTTCGAAAACTCTGTAAGTTTCTTTATTATGGCGTTTCAAATTTCTAATGTTAACCTTATGGAGAGTAAGTTTGTTTACAAATTGTCTACAGTGAAAACATTTGATTTCTTAGCTGAATCATTCTTTAATGTAAATCTATGAAGTAAATGTGTACTGTAAAAAATGAACAACTTTAATCACCACGTTAATAGTTTACGGTTTTGGTGGATTATGTATTTATATTTTCATTTTCTGTCTGATTAAAACCACGTGTTTATATGATAATTAAAATGTTTATTTTATTACGTTTATTATAATAATCAGCTGTTGGTATATCTTTCCTATAAAAGCTGTATTACAGTTAGGTTTGGTTTGGGTTTGGATTGGATTTGAAAATTGTGAATTAATCCACTCAGATTTATTTGTTTTATGGGGATGTTATTAACATGTCTCATCGTTTCAGTATTGTTATTCCCTATGACGCGACCCAAAATATATAACCTTTCACAATGAAGCCGTATTGCTATTCGGCTTCAGAACATGGCTAATCTCAAAGTTAACATGTATTTACTGTCAGGCGTTACGAAGTTCGCCGGGTCAGCTAGTTCACAAATAACAACTGACAATTACAATTGCACTGACAATTGCATTGCATTTACCAGGTATTAGGCTTACTGACTTTCTGATAGCTGTAAACAGAATAGTTTACGCATTCAATTTGTTCATAACCAAAGATTTTAATGCTAATGATTTTAATATATATAAAATTGTCAGGATGTAAACGCCTGCTTCGCATGGACAACGATCGTGAATATCACCGCAATACTAGTGTCGCATAAAACTAACACACAGAGAATAGCCGCAAAATGCCGCAGGTGTTTAAAACGTGTTTCATTTTATTCAAATTTGCAAACTATGACAAAGTCAGGAAAAGACATCGGTAATTTTTATTAGTTTTGGGTAAGAAAAACACTAATGAAAAAAGAGAGCTTATTTGGGGCGTGCGCTCATATATTAGTAATCATTGTTAGTGATAGGCCTACTTCACGCAACTAGTACTGGTATTATACTTGTACACTGCGCAGCCGTCGCCGGGACAGACCGCACAGGTGGCTCGCGGCCCACCTGTTGAAATCACGGTTTGTGTCGCAACACTTTTTAAGCTCGACTTTATGTGTCTTTAAGAGCCCGGTAAATAATTTTGGGAAGGTAGCCGTAAATTAGCGGTCCGAGTGACTCGCGGGTGGCGCTCCCGACGTCTATAAATAGTAATCATGCGTGCGGGGGCGGCACGCCGCACTGTTATGCTACTTTATTGGCCGCGTCCCGCGTCGCGTTTTCTGAATTTATAGCATGCGACAGGTCCGGTTTGAGCGCGGAAACGCACGGATCGCCGCGTTTTACAATGTTTCATCCACATTATGTAGATCAGGGCGGATTCCATTCGCGTGAGGTGGAGACGGTCCGTGCTGTACGAGCTGCGTCACTCTTGGCTCTCGCCTTGCATCTTCCTCTAGTTATGTTCTGTACAAAGTGATTTTTATTTGAATTTTGGGAAAGATATTAGATTTGATTTATAATCAGCTGATAACAACATTTTTTAACATCGTATATTGTGGATGAACTATCACTATACACGACAGTAGTAGGCTGGAAATCGATAACAATTACAGGTTCGCTCTATTAGAACCACCTAGTAACAATTAATACTGAAATAATATTTAAAGATAAATGGAAACAATTACGTTTAAAATAAAAATACTTAAGATATGCAGTCATATTTGGAAACATTTCCAAAATGTCTTGAAGCAATCTTGCTCTAAGTATTCTGTTGGTAGTATTGTGTTCGAAATAGCACCGAACACATTTTCCAGATTTAATAGGACGTTACGTGTAGATTTTTTAGTGAACTTTGAAATGTGTACACACCAAGGGAAAATGAACAGAAATACATAGAATTTTGTTGTGTAGGGGTTGTATTCTCTTCAGCTTTCCGATACTTAGGGAAGGTCCCCAAACGGTGAAGCGGGCAAGAGACCAGAGGTGCACTCTGTTTTTAGTGGCGATCGTCTGTTAATTCTGTAGGAGGAACGCTGTGACAGTCTAGCATATCCTTGGGTTAGTTGTATACTGACATGAAAATTCCAGTTGAGTTTTTTATCCATGGCCGTATCATCCACATAAAAGTCACTAATGCATTTTGAGGTTCAGGCATATCTGCAACAAACAAATTAAAGAGTAAAGGACCGAGGATTGATCCATGAGGCGCACCTGCTTTTATTTTACTGATTTAATAACAGTTTTAATTTATTTTCACAGAAAAAGAGCGATCAGAGATAAAAGAGGAAAGAAAATGTCAAATTTATTAAAATTAGTTGGTAGATGTGGATGTTGGCGTAGAAATTCCTTTTTATCATTATAAAAAGGTTTATTCATATAATGATAAAAAGGTTTTTATCATTATATGAATATATAAAAAAGGTAAAAGCATTAGTGGGAACTTTTTACATGGTAATTGCTTCTTTCAAAAATGTGAAGGGTGGAAATTTGTAATCTATCGAGTTGTTTTGTAACGTTTTGAGGGTTTAAAATTAAGTTTTTTAACAAACCATTCATCAAAATCATCTTCGACAGTATAGCTGCTGTATTCAGTTAGAACGTCCTGTATTTCCAACGTTGACGTCGCCGGGTCAGATCCACCCGCAGTCAGCCGTCACGGTGGTGGCCTCAGCGGCTCGGCAGTGGGCCTTGGTGCGGCTAATTATCTCCATCATTAGCCGATTATTTATGGATGTATGGCAGCCATAAAGGGTCGTATTTATGCGAATCTTTATTGAATATATGGTCGGAGTGCGGACAAGTAAGTCACAGTGGCTTGGCCGATGTAGTGAGACCCGACCGATAATCGAGTCGTTTTCTTATGTGTAGACTGACCAAATTAGTGGCAATATTTTGAGACGTTTAATACGTTAGATCCACACCCACTGTGAGATCACGTGCAGCAATATAAGCGTGCGGCAGCCACGTGATACAGCAATAAGCGTGTAGACTGACCATCACCACAGGTGAGATCATGTGCAGCATAAACGTGTAATGACTGACAGTGACCACACCCACATCGTGAGATCACGTGCAGCAATATACTATAAGCGTGTAATGACTGAATGCCATATAACACCACAGCCACACCGTGAGATCATGTGCAGCAATATACTATAAGCGTGTAATGACTGAATGCCATATAACACCACAGCCACACTGTGAGATCATGTGCAGCAATATACTATAAGCGTGTAATGACTGAATACCATAAAGCACCACACCCACATCGTGAGATCACGTGCAGCAATATACTATAAGCGTGTAATGACTGAATGCCATATAACACCACAGCCACACCGTGAGATCATGTGCAGCAATATACTATAAGCGTGTAATGACTGAATGCCATATAACACCACAGCCACACCGTGAGATCATGTGCAGCAATATACTATAAGCGTGTAATGACTGAATGCCATATAACACCACAGCCACACCGTGAGATCACGTGCAGCAATATATTATAAGCGTGTAATGACTGAATGCCATATAACACCACAGCCACACCGTGAGATCATGTGCAGCAATATACTATAAGCGTGTAATGACTGAATGCCATATAACACCACAGCCACACCGTGAGATCATGTGCAGCAATATACTATAAGCGTGTAATGACTGAATGCCATATAACACCACAGCCACACCGTGAGATCATGTGCAGCAATATACTATAAGCGTGTAATGACTGAATGCCATATAACACCACAGCCACACCGTGAGATCATGTGCAGCAATAAACTATAAGCGTGTAATGACTGAATACCATAACGCACCACACCCACACCGTGAGATCATGTGCAGCAATATACTATAAGCGTGTAATGACTGAATACCATCACCACAGCCACATCGTGAAATCATGTGCAGTAATGACTGCACATGATGACTGTAAGGTAATGACTGATTACCAAGTTTTAGGGAAATGTCAAAGGAAATGTCCAATAGTTATGGAATGTCCAATTCTATTCTTACCGAGAATATTACAACATTAATATCTTCCGTACTTCCCGAACGCTTTTCCATGACACTCAGAATTAGTGTAAGGTCCTATTTCCTCCAAAAAATCTTTTTAAAACAGTTTGAATTACATTGGAGGAGAGGTTATGTCCTAAAAAATTCCAACAACTATTTGAACTTGTTTCCTTTTTTGTTAGTTGTTAGTGAAACTGGATGAATAGTTTTATTAAAGATAAAAAGTTTTTTAATTTACTTAAAGGATAAAGTGTACGTAAGACCACTTGTATAGTTTATTCTATTTTTTGGCAAACGAGATCTTTTGCTTAGTTAAAAAGTTGCTAAAATACCACCATTAGAAAAAGCTTAAATTGATTAACAAATCAATATTAAGTTATTGAATCATTAGTTTAAGGCTAATTGTTCCAGAGTAAAATTAAAATAACAGTCCCTGGTAGAGGTCGCTTGAGCGTCCAATCTCATTCTTTTAGAGAATATTTAAACATGAATGTCTATTAACCGTTTTACATGACACTCGGTACACAGTTTAGGTTTGATTACAATAAATTAGATTAGATTAGATTGTTGAAATGGCAATACACTACTACCAAAAGGTAGGTATTTTAAGCCAAGTATGAATGAGGATTGAGAGTAAGATGATTGTTGCGCGATCTGTAGTCTTGTTACTGACCAAGGCTGACATGGTCCTTAGGCAGGACTGTTAATCAATAGCCCAACAGGCGATGGCAACTAATAGGCCTACAGTTTCGTGGAATCGAAACTACTGAGTCCTATATTCCCCAAAAATATCCACTCAAACATGTTTGGTATTACCTTTTGGGGGGGTCCCTTAAAATGTTTAACTTATTAGCGAATTTCCAAAAGAAGCTATTACTATTTTAAAACTTGTAATGTTATTTTTTCTTCTTTAGGTGAAAACAATAGTGAAAATTTTTATAATATAAAAAAGTTTTTTAATACTTCGTAAAGGATAACAGTTTAAGACGTGTATTCCTACAAATTTTTCGTAAACCTATTTTAAACTATTTCTTTGTAAAAAGTTTTTGCTTTTTCACATTAGAAAAATTTCTAAATACACCATTAGAATAGCTTAACAAATCACATTAAGTTTTAGCTTATTAATTGTTCCAGAGTAAAATTAAACAGTCCTGGTATTGTGGGGCTCCAATGTTAATCTTGAGATAGGGAAAATTAATATTCCTTTAATGAATATTTTTGGATAAAACATATTTAGCTTCATGTGGTTAAGATCTATCCATACTACATAGTTTAGTGTTGATTATGCAAAAATTAATAATAATTATTGAAATGGCAATCATTACTACCAAAAGTAGGTATTTTAAGATAAAAATTATTGAGGTAGATTGTGCGCGATTTCAGTGTTCCTCACAGCAGCAAACCTGACACTCTTAGGCCTTGTTAATCTTATGGAGAATAGGCAAATAATTCTCATGTTTATGGACAGATTTTTTTAAAACTTGTCATATATTATTTTTATATTATTGATTTGGAAATTCGCTGAGTACGCAGGTCTGCTGCGACGGGGGTATTTTTTTAATTTCTCTTGTTGTCTTAGATAGCAGTTTTATTTAATGTTATTTAAATACACTTTTTTTAGGGAGAGGCGGAAGAAATGCTTTATGCAAACAGGTGGCCAGCCTGTAGTGTGGGAATCCCCTACGAAAAACGGGGTTATCCACTAAAAACAACCTCCTCTACTCTTTAGGTTTCTAGCCTGGAACTGTTTGTCACATTACAACAAGGCTTCCAGATCGCATTTCTTCTCTAGAGGGACGCCCCGTACGAACCGCAACGTTAGCGGCGTACCCAACTAAGATAGTTTCCTCTGGCATTTCGGATCTCAGAAGGCTGTCGTAAGCGATGGTTCAAAGATCCAGGTCGAGTATTGAACCTTGCGCGGCACCAGAGATGACATCGTCCGCGCTCCTTCACGCGTATCCTAACTCAAGTGTCTGAAGCAGAGATAGTTCTCGATGAGCCTCAGCAGGTATGATGGAATACGAAAGTTATTACGAAGCGCATCCAACACAACGACCCACCTCGCCGAGTTGAAAGCATTCTAGACATAAAGCGTAACAAGAAGCACTACTCGGTGGGACAAATTGTTGTGGCTCTCAGCCCTCCCCAAGGTTTTTCTAGACTTCGGCAATCGCGTCGATTGTTGATCGCCCCCTTCTGAAACCGTATTGCCCAGGGGACAAGTCCCAGCAGTTACCACGGCAGAAGTTAGACGGGAAAGAATAAAGTTTTCAAACAATTTTCCAGCCGTGTCATACAAAAAGGTCTGTGGAACGACGGAAGCTCTGGATTATCTTTTCCCTTGCAGATAAGCACAAGCCTGGCGTTTTCAATAGTGTTGGAAACACCCCTTCCATCAAGCTGGTATTGGACATTCATAGCAGCAGCCTTGGATTAATTGTGAAAATCTTCTTAAGAGCCTCGCTGAAAATCGCATACGAGCTAGGAGCCTTGTTGCTCTTCAAGACCAGAGGTCTCCAACCTCTAATAGTGAAAATCGGAATACCCTCTTCCCGTATGAAGTCAACCAGCGGACACTGCCGGATGTCGTGCCCCTTGATGTTGTGAGAGGAGTGACCGAACTGAAGACATCGGAAACACTTTTGGACGACCACCCTCTGTTTGATCCTGCAGTTTACCCATCCGACTTTCAGGTGCTGAAGGCTGAGCAGCTTTTTAGCATGTTCTTCGCCCATTTCAGCTACTGCCATTCGCTGCTGATTCTGGTTTGGTTTGGCCAACCTGACCTTCAGCTCTCCAGTCTCTCCCGGGAACTCTGGGATCGCTTCCCTTATTGCTCGGGCCACCCCGGTCTCTGTAGAGGTCTCGAATCTCCACTGAGCATCACTGATCTAAGGCACGAATAGTAACCCTTGTCCCCAAGAGCAGACTTAAGAAACGTTTTTAAATAAACATTGAAGAACATGATAGTTTAAATAAGGGTTGTAGTTTTTTTATTTACTTAAGGGAGAAAGAATATGTCAGTTCACTGACCTCGTTAGTTATACATTCACTCTAACTTCTTAAGCTTAGAATATCAGATAGCATGACGAAGAATTAGTGTTTAGATAATCCTATAGTTAATATTTCACTTTGAATAATATGCAACTTTTTTGTTTTATATTTCGATCGCGTAATCCTAGTTCTATTTATTTAGTTATATAGTGTCAATACCAATACAATCATAATTAACAATAATTAATAGCCGTATTGTGGCTTTATTATAATATTATTAATGCTAATGAAGTAATAAAATTGCTTAATACAGCAGTAAAAACTTACGTCAATAACAGTTTATTTACAAATGATGTCCACTACATATTTTGGCTGGAAGGCATTATCAAGTGGTAATGCAGGGACATTCTATCCGTTAAAGACTCGTCATCAATTGAAAATACAAATTACAAATTACAAATCACAACACATACACATACAAACGAAAAACTTATTTTCAATTGATGACGAGTCCTTAACGGATGGAGCGTCCCTGCATTATCACTTGATAATGCCATCCATGCGAAACATGTAGTGGACATCATCTGTTAATTAACTGTCATTGACGTAACTTTTTAATATTAAGTCTTAACACACAGTTCGGGGCTAAAACAATGGATTTTAATAAAATAAAAAAATGTTTTAGTTAAATCAATGTGATTATATAAAGAACATATTTTACGATGAACGTTTCGGTAAGAGTAGGGACCTTTTCCTTATGCCAATGAGCGAGGTCGGCGGGTTACACACATGTCGTGCTCCAGACCTTACCGTTCACTTTTGTCAAATTGGGGAATCAGAGAAGCGGTCGTGCGGCTGGCATCGCCACTTGTCATTGCATCACGACCATCATTGTTCCCTCTAAACCTAGTCAGTTGTATAACTTCCGCATTATATTTATGTGATTAAACTAACTGATATTGCATCTAGGTAGCGAAAAAGGCATAATTTAATAAAACACCCCGTCGCAGCAGACTTGCATACTCAGAGAATTTTCGAATCAGTAATAACAGGTTTTATTAATATCTGTCAGTAATAAAGGAATTTGCCTTTTCTCCGGAAGATTAATATGGGAAAACGTATGCAGATTTGCTGTTGGAACGAAAACTGAAAGTAGTCAATTTAGCGAATTTCCCATGGGGAAGAACCTATTACCGTAAATCTCATAGCAAGACATAAGCCCGGGACCATGTTATTTTTTCGTCTTTAGGTGCCCAAAGACCAAACAATAGTCGTTAAAATTTACACACACACATACATACATATATGTATGTATGTGTGTGTGTGTGTGTGTGTGTGTGTGTGTGTGTGTGTGTGTGTGTGTGTGTGTGTGTGTGTGTGGTGTGCATATGGGGGGGTTTACTCAAAAATTGGGGTGTTTGCGTTTTTCAGATGTAATTTTTTAAAAATTAAAATTTTATCCATTAGAATCAGCTTAAAAAACCTACACAATTTAGTTCCATAAAGTTTAATCTCTATATTCAATGGTTACCGAGTTATTAAAAAATCTAAACACAATACATTGTATTTTGGGTTTGCAATGTTAATCTTGTGGAGGATAAGGAAAAATTAATATTTCACTTATAAATCAATATTTTTTCATTAAACTTGGTATTTACCTTTATGTGGTTGAGATCTAATGCTTCAAATGCTTAGAAATCTTAGTTTATGTGTTTATCATAACAGCTAACCTGCATATTTTAATCATATGCAGAATGGACAAACTCCTATATTTATGGACAGATGATTTAACTTGGTATATTATAAAATAAATGGAAACAAAGAAGTTGGGTGTGTGTAGGCTGGGTGTACAGTTAAAGGGTCGCGTTACGGTGTTGTAGGCCGTACCACAGGAAACCATAGGGCCTACCACCAATATAACGGTTGAGTGAGTGATAGCTGCTGGAAACATTAATATTTATACGACTAATCTTACAATGGTGATAAGTCTGACGTTCAACCATGATTCAGCAGCGGAGTGGTGTGGGACGCTTATAGTGACAACAGCTGATATTTCTCAGCTGATCTTTACAACAGCTGATATTTCACCAGTTTTCATGCACCAGCTGACCGCCAATGAGTTATGCACTCATGTTTATTCAAGCTGCAGACGAGACACCTGGTTATTGGTTAGTGCTAAATACGGCTTGTTGCCTAACATCCCATTGTTTATCTTTATTTACTTTGGCGTCACCGTTGTTTGACTGTAACTTACCGATAGACCTCCTGGAAATCTGCCAAATTTGATTTAAGTTACTGCTTTACATATCCGAGTGGACTTTTTTATGGAAAAGGTAAAAAGTACTAGAAATGAAACTAATGAAATTATTATTTTTCAATAAAATACATTTCAATATAGTACAATCAAAGAATGTAAGCTTACCACTTCATTCAGTATTGAAAATGACAGACAATGAAAATGTTAATTTTTCCATATTATGTTTATATTTTATTTTTAATGAAAGTTCTCGAATAAATTAAACTGATCAAATAATATTTCGTTATAATTTTATACTGTCAGTTAAGGTTAAAATAGAGGAGTTATCATTAATGAACACAGGATGGAACAAATAAAATCCTATTTAACTTATGTTATTTTTACTCATTTTATAAAGGAATAAAGGTATTTTCGAGTACGGCAACACATGACCTTTGTTCGCTCCAATTAAATGCATCGATTTTATCTTGTGACTTTTCTTCCCTCGCGGGCAACGTGACGACGAGCAATCTTCTCTGGTCCACAGGTCGGGGTCAGATCCCCGAGTCCTCCCCAGACTGTGAACGTTTAAAGAGACATATTTAGTCCCACACTATTCTCTCGTCCCCATACTTTATTAACGCCGTGAATTCACTATTCATAGTTTCTGAAATTAATACTCTGTCAACTAAGATAGTTATAGGAATTAGCCAGCAAATAAATTTATTTTGAGGTCTCAGACGAAGAAGAGTTATACTAGGCAATATAAAAATTTCGCATGGATTTAGATGTTTTGTTTAGGCATAGCTACGACAAGTGTTGCAGTGAGGAAGTCGTAGGTCACGTGGTCAGAGCAATCTGAGTAGCAAGTGAGGGAGAGCTTTAGATCGCCCTGACCAAATGACCATGTGTCATGTACGTGTCACTTTTTGTCCGCAGTAATACCAAACGTTTCCTTTTTCCGGCATTCTCAAATTGCTCCGTTGCGGTCTCCTCTATTCTAATGGATATTGGTTAATATGTCATCCCATACTTCCAAGGGATCTGCTTTGGCTATTTTTGTGAAAATCTTGGATTGTAAACAAAGAAAGGAAATGTTTCAAAACAAATTAATTTACTTCAGTTATTCACTAAGTAGCTGAGAACACATGGGCATTTTCGAAAATTTTTATTACTGACGAAAGAGGTGTGGCAATGATCTTTTCGCAAGTTGATCACATGCTACCCCTTTCCTCCTAAACTACTTTAACTCACATCACAGATGACATAGAAACATTCAATCCATAGATTTCAATAAATTCATTTCAAAAGAAAATCTGGAATAATTTCATAGGATGTAGAATTCCTACTTTTACTGTTCCTCAAAGCAGCAAACCTGTATACTCTATCCCATGTTAATGTTAGGGAGAAGAGGAAAATACTCTAAATTTATCAACAGGTTGATTGATTAATCTTGTCACATACCTGTACTATATTATTGGCATATTATTGATTTGGAAATTGGCTGAGTACGCAGGTCTACTGCGACGGGGGTATTTTATTTTGTAATTTGTTTTTTATCAATGCAATGCTCTGCACCTTTTTACGATCCCAAATTATCCTCTCTACTATTTTACAAACAAAAACAATACACCTAAAACTATTACATGCCGATGGGAAATAATACATACTGACATTCAGAAGCCTTTGAAACTGCCTTCTGAACGCACCCTAATTGAAACTGAGATGAAAGCGAAAGTAGAACATTGACAATAGACAAATATATTGCATTTTATATTAGATAGGAATATGCCATTTATGTTAGACTTTTAGACATCCAAATAGTATAACTTGACGTTTAACACTTGCAGCAGTCGCTACCCTGATTCCTTCACATCGGTTATCCTTTCGCAGGCGAATCTCAACTCCGCCGCTGGGTTCATGAGGGTAGACGTAAGCTTGGCGAGGTCGTGGTAGGTGTTTATGGACGATGTTCATATGATATCACCAGTAGCGGCTACAAGGCCTAATGGCTACCTCTTGGCTCCCGCTACTGTCACGCGAGTTATTGTCCGCACTGCGCCGATCCTGCCCTGACGTGGATTCTTTTGTGAAAACTGTTCTTGCTCAATGTTGGCTAGGACGTTCAATGAACTTCTACACTAATGTGAATGTATAAAAATAGTCTCTGCACTTTTCTTAATAAAGATATTTTTTATTTGCAAGTATTCCTAAAAGAACGATTTACTCGCAATTACAATGCCCCACGACTTTTGAGAGACATCTTCGACAGAACACTGTGCCATGAAAAGAAGATCTTAGTAAGTAATTATAATTATTCTTGTACAGGTTGTACACTACACCGATGTCATTAAACCATTTTCTTTTGCTCTCTCGCAACTCTAAGACCTTACACACCTCCAACGGCACTTCCTGCATACCGCACCCGAGGGTCACACACCCATTGTTCACGTGGATGATGAAGTAGCCATTGCAATTAAGGCAGGGTGTAGATGGGTGACCAGTGACCAGTGGCCAGGGCCCAGGTGTCCCTGTAATGAGCCTCGGCACCCACACCCGCAGCTAATGGTGTGCTATGGTGTTGTTATGGGGCATTGTCTCCGACCACGATATATCACCGCGTAACAAGGGTGCCGCCGCCGCCGCTGAAATATGATTGGAGGACACTACCGGCATAGAGGAGTATTCTGCAAAAGGCTGGATTGTGGCACGATTTGTATAACTGGCGACGAACAACGTTGCAGCTAGCTGACGCTGCCATTCCCTTTAGAAGACATTCATTATCTAAGCTATTTCATAAAAAGGAATGTAAATAGTTTTTTTACAGAATATATTTGAGCTGTTACTAAATTTTGTATTTTTAAAGTTTTGTGTATTTGTTCACTCATAGTTTGTAGTATAGAGTTATTTAAATTCTAAATGTATATAAATATAGTAAATTTGGTGGTCTTTTGAAAATAACACGAGGTGGTCTGGTAAAAAATCTTTGAAGTACTAGAATACAGTTACAAAAGGCCACAAAATTAAAAAAAATGTGTTGGTGAGACCCAACTATTTTACGATACAAAAAATCCCGGAACCAATCAATGTCACAAACAGTATATATACATCTATTTTGTTTAAAGAAATGACGAATAATAGTTTTCATACTTTATTTACACCCTGTATTCCGTTTAAATTCTTATCGCAATGTTCCCTCTCACCAAACTCAAGTGGTGCGTAACGGTCTTCGACCATATGCCGCAGAAGCTATCAATGTCTATTCCATTTTTAATACAGTCGATCCAATCTGCTCATTTTGTTCCAATGTCGGGCGCCAATTTGTGTAGGAATCGGTCGGAATTATGGGAAAGTCGGTGACCCGAGTTCCGAATCCTTATCTGATGGCCGAGTCCGATCACAGCGACGTCAATGCTCTGAAGAATAAGAATGGGACAGGGATGACTGGCCGTTCCGCGTTTGTTTTGGCCGTAGGAGTGCGACAAGCCCCAATCTGCGGTTATCTGATGAAGGTTATATTGAAGTCATCGGCTGGTATTTGCCACTTCCTGCTCGTTAGAGAATGTCAGCTACCGGACCTCCTCTCACCCGACACTGTGAAGCTCCAGCACAACACAAGCACACACCTCCCCAGCATTTGACACATACTGTATGTTATAAGCTGATTGTACCGTATTTAACAGAATGTTACAAAATGATTCTTTCGTTTAGTTAAGTAGTGATATGTTAAATCAAAGTTAACATAATTTTGACTTGTATGTGTGTGTGGGTAATTTTCAACACGATTAATTTATACACATATTTTAACTTCACCAGCAGATGGTTATATAATATCAATTCTTAAATGTTCTGACTCATCGTGTGCAAAAATAACTTAAACTTTCCTCAAGCTAAACGCAACATTTAGGATCAAATTTCAGTATTGTTAAAAATTGGCGTATTTACAGAAAACAGATTTATAACAGTTGCAACGTCAGTAGCAGTTAACTGTAACTGGACACTAAGTATTATTTTAAAATAAATCAAATATATTAACAAGTTCTGATCCTAATCTAAAATTCTATAATCTTTTAAAAACGTGTTTCTATTACGTATACTACTTCTTATTATACCAATCAACCTTAATTTAATGAAAATTTATATGTGCTATAACATTAAACGCAAGAAATATATTTAATTTTTATAAATTTAAGATGTTAAAATTAACATGTTAAATGTTAGATTTGACATTAAACATGTTAATTATAAACATTTAACATTATTAAGATTCTAGCTAAATTAAATGGATTTAAAGTAAACATGATTAATACACTTCTTAACAACATGAAAAAGAAAATTAATGTTACAATGTTTACAAATCACAACATAAATAAATGAATATATTTGTCTGCCTTACATTATTAAATAAGACGATAAGAAAAACCTTCAATAACAGAAACATGAAAATCAGCTTCAAAACAATACATTTAAAACCACACAAAATCTAAGTCAACCCAAACCGCAACAGAAAACGACAACTTTGAAAGGAGTGGAGTTTATTACTTGTAATGAATGTTCCAAATTTTATATCGGTCAAACAGGAAGAAATTTTAAATGCCAAAACAAAGAACAGATTCAAGCAGTTAAATCCAGGAACAGCAACTCAAAAATCTACATTTTCAGAACACATACTCAAAACACAGCATGAATACAAGACAATTAAAGACATGAAAATTTTAAATATCTCAAAAAAGGAGAGATAATGAACGTTTTAGAAGAATTTCAAATTTATTCACACCATACAAAAAACCACAAAATATTAATCATTATGCTAGTAGACAGAATCAAGCCCATATTTGACAAATTTCTAGAATCGAAGAAAACGTAATAATATATTATACCTTTTTGACTGCACTACATTTCAAAATTAAATACATTTTTTTAAATTTAATATTTAATTTTAATAACAGATTTTGATTTTAGAGTTACATGTTTACACTTGAAGATGGGATAACCCGAAACATGTCATGTTTTAATAAAATATAATTATGAAAGGGTACTATGGTTTTTACTGGTATTATATTACATTAATAATTATAATTGCAAATCTAACGTTATTAACTTATTATGCATGATCTTGTTGCAGTGTGTGACGGACGCTCCTTGGCCCAAGGTCACAGGAAACCGCGTCCGTTATCTAGGAAGCTGATATCAGTTTCGCGGTATGGCGAGCCGCTGCAGACCACAAATCTGCGTCACAGGTGCACGTTCCTTTAAATAGAAGAAGAAAGAACCTGTCTCGAGGGGTGAGGGGAACTGCCGGAAGTGGGTGCGGAAGTGAGACAGACAGACATCAGGTGATGAATCTTCAGCCAAAACTTCCGCCCCCACGTGCCTAAATCCATCGCAGATGTGCGATATCTGATTGCAGTCCCAGCCATATCTCGCTCTCTCTCAGACCTGATACTCCAGGAGGGGTATTTAACAATACTTATATGCATCTTGACAACTCCATGCAATACTGCCAATCAATACTTTTGAAGTGAAGTATTGAAATGAAGAAGTATTGAGACATTGTGTTCGTTTACCGACTAAAATATTTATGCTCATCTATATTTGTCTTATTCTTACTTTCTAACTTTTGTTTGATTTTTGTTTTGACTCGTTTTAAGAACGAAAATCATCTGTTTTTTAAGCATGATACTACATAAACGCAACTTGGTTCACTAACTTAGGCTACAATCAGTTTCTGCGTATAACGTTACTAACCAAATATACCTACCAAATAACTTGCAGAGCTGGATACGGAAATTAGGATTGCTCGGAAGATGGAATGCAAATTAAGTCAACTTTGATCAACACGGACTTGCTAACGATGACTTGCATTTTATCTTCTATAATATTATAAAGAAGAGGTGGTTTCTGTATGTTTGTTTGTGGGTTTGTGTGTTTGTGGGTTTGTGTGTTTGTGGGTTTGTTGTGGCAAGTGAACGCAAAAAATACTGAACCAAACAGTTTGAAATTTTACACAAAGACAGATCTTAAACTCATGCAACACATAGGCATACTCATTTCCTTAAAATCCTCTCGGGCTACGCCCTGTGAACGTCCTAAGTTACAATGTTTACATTTTTAGAGAATGAAAACATTAAATTACTTGAATGTCAACAGCTGTGAATACTAAAATTTGACAGTTCGAGAAGAGAAGAAGGGTTGCGTATCCTTTCAATGTTTACATTTTTATGCAACATCCGTTTGCACTATATTTTGACAGTTCGGGAAGAAGAAGAAATAAAGTTGATTTTTCAGATAAACTGCTGGATCGAAATTAGTGAATTATTTGAAATAGCGGAATGGTAGATTTTAAGTTTTTTACCGACGACTGTCTCTATTACATTAATCCTTATCCTCTCCCAATATTTGACATATGTTACTTTGAAATGTTGTAGACACTCGTGTTTTGTCATTTTGTAAACGATGAAGAATTAATTAACCATATCTTAAATGTATGAGTAGAGCCTACACCTTTCAACCTTTTTAGCCCGTGCGAAGAACGGGTACTTTGGCTATAATATTATAAAGAAGAGGTGGTTTCTGTATGTTTGTTTGTGGGTTTGTGTGTTTGTGGGTTTGTGTGTTTGTGGGTTTGTTGTGGCAAGTGAACGCAAAAAATACTGAACCAAAAAGTTTGAAATTTTACACAAAGACAGATCTTAAACTCATGCAACACATAGGCATACTCATTTCCTTAAAATCCTCTCGGGCTACGCCCTGTGAACGTCCTAAGTTTCAATGTTTACATTTTTAGAAAATGAAAACATAAAATTACTTGAATGTCAACAGCTGTGAACACTAAAATTTGACAGTTCGAGAAGCAGAAGACATGGTTGCTGTAAATACCCTGGGATTCAATGTTTACAGTTTTTAATGTCAACATCCGTTTACTTTACATTTTGACAGTTCGGGAAGAAAAAGGAATAAAGTTAATTTTTACACATAAACTGCTGGATCGAAATTAGTGAATTATTAGTTCGAAATAGTGGAATGGTAGATTTTTAATTTTCTCCCGATGCCTGCCTCTATTACGTTAATGCTTATCCTCTCCCAATATTTGACATATGTTACTTTGTCATGTTTAGATATATACTTAGAAACGTGTTTTGTCATTTTGTAAACAATAAAGAATTAATTATCAATAACTTAAATGTATCTGTAGAGCCTACACCTCTCAGCCTTTTTTACCCGTGCGAAGAACGGGTACTTTGGCTAGTATTTTATAAACCAACAAGTCAACAATCTTGTTATAACAATGAAAAAATCATTGTTAATTGAATCAAATATGACTCTAAAATTCTAATATGAATTAAAAATACCCCCGCAGCAGACCTGCGTACTCAGCGACTTTCCAAATCAATAATGATATAATAATAATAATATATGACAAGTTTTATCAAAATATGTTGATAAACATGAGAATTATTTGCCTATTTTTCATAAGATTAACATAGGAAAGAGTGCGCAGTTTTGCTGCTGTGTGGAACAATGAAAGTAGGCATTAACAATTTTTATTTTTAACATTTATACTGAGTTTCAACAACTGTCCATAAAAAAGTGTTATCCAAAAATATTGGTTAGTAAGTAAAACATTAACTTTTCCTTATACTCCATAAAATTAACATTGAAGCCACAAAATACAACGTACTGTGTTTGGATTTTTTAATATCTGGGTAACCATTGGAGATAGAGAAAAACTTTAAGGAACTAAATTATGTAGTTTTTTAAGTTGGTTCTAATGGTGAACGATAAATTTTGTAATTTTTAAAAATTACAATTACATAACATAAGAAAAACGCACCCTTTTTGGGGTAAAAACCCCGTTCCGATTGACCGATATGTCTGGTTTACGAATTCGTCCGAGCAAATGTAGGAATACACGTCTCTACATAATTTGGTCTTGATCGGACCATTTTTACGAGATTTATTTACAAATTACGAGAGACACATACACATACATATGTGTATATATATATAAATTTTAACGACTATTGTTTTTGGTCTCTAAGCACCTAAAGACAAAAAATAACATGATGCCGGGTAAATATTGTAAGACACAGTAAAACCAACTGTGTATTGTACCACAGTAAGACAACTGTGGTCAATCATGTAAATATTTTAACAGTACCTTTTAACTCGAAACATCCGAAAAACATAACCGTCACTGTACTGGCTGTATTGAACATTACACTACTGTACTGAAAGGAATACCGATACCTGACCATTGACCAATCAGATGCTGATATCTGATGCGGCGGGCGAGCATTGGGACAGTGCGTTATGGTCAGTTTAACAAACATAACATTCACTACCTACCACCTACGGGATAACTGTCGCTGTTTAGAAAATTACACTACTGTACTATTTATGTTAAACTAAACTTAGTATAGGTAATGAATGAATGCTCAAATGAAACACGATGTTTGTTTTCTAAAAAGGATAACGTTTGAAAGTTGTTTAAATTTAAAATTTTTTATCATTGGCTGAGTTTATTTCATTGCTTAATTATAAATAAACTATCAATGTCTTATTCGATTTTCTTTTTCAAACATCTTGGAAGTCAAGTTTTCAAACAATCGTCGTACTCGTCTGAGAGAAAAAAAACGTTTTCGGTTTTGGAGATTGATATATTATATTTCTTTTTCGAAATTGTCAATGGTTCATTAAATAAAACACTTTATTAAATAACCATAAAATCATGGTTAATAAAAAGACTTGAATCCCTTACTCCCAGCACATGGCGTTTTACCATTCAAATACCTGGGCGTAGCTCTTTCATTCCAATAACGAATAATGCTTTAAATTCTGCAGTAAAAGCATTAAAGGTTTACTATTGCTACCTAAAGACATTGTTTGGACTTAGTTTCTTTATTACCTGTACACACTTCATATCCAAGTGTTTTTTTATAATTATAAACAAATAGTCTAAACATATTTGTTTAATGATTTATCAACTTGTCAATAAATTCATCAAAACAGGTTTTGTATTGTATCGAACCGGACCTTCAAATCTAAATTTGAATCAGGACCGGATGTCGCCCATGAATGGCACGGCGCGTTGCAGCGGATACTTGAGCACTTGTCCCCGCAGGTGCCGGAAATGTTCCACCGGAAGTGAGGATCATCCTCAGTGTGTCACTATCACCAATCACAGCTGCACAACTTCCCACGTGTTATCGCCGCACCACTTCCAGGTTAGAGGTGACCATCAGTTATGGCGCATATGGTCTGAGTACAAATCTATATTACATTTTTGCTAGTAATAATCTTATTTAGTTATGATAATAAATGTTATTACAAACGAGCTTAATAATTGAACTTGATGTGGGTAATGAATTTAATCATAAATATTTTTTTTATGTAATGTAAATATTAATTTAATTAATTTACCTAAATCATGGCATTGTTTCTAGGGTCCTCAGCTTAAAGTAATTTACTCACATGGTAAAAGAACACCAAGTTGTAGACTTAACAATATAATTTTCACTATCCTTGGAATATTATCCAATACTATAATACGAGAAGGTTTGTATATATATTTGCACACGGATCTCGAAAACAGCACGAAGGAACTTCTTTAAATTCTGGAAATACAGTAACTAATTTCCGAGTAGAAAATAAGTTCTAGATAGGTCTAATGACCAGAAAATTCGTGTTTTCTTGTAATATTAATTTTAAAATCTATTTAACATGTTATGGAGTAAACATGTAAACAATACAAATAAACATGTTTTTAAAATTATCAGTTCTTGATTATACGAAATATTAAATGGTTTTTTCTAAATATCTTTGTTTGTGTGTGTGTGTGTGTGTGTGTGTGTGTGTGTGTGTGTGTGTGTGTGTGTGTGTGTGTGTGTGTGTGTGTGTCAGTTTGCCTGTCTATCTATAACGCTAAACAAAGTCTATTTGTAACTCTTCTCCGTGCAAAATGAGTGTACTCAGTATGATGAAACCTATTTGAATTATTCTATACCTTTCGGAGAAGGTTATTGCTTACAGACCATTAAGCTCTCTAAAACCCACCTCATATTATGGTTTAATGAACATGTGATCGTTTAAAGGGATATAAAGAAATTATCAACTGTTATATTAAAATAAATATCAATATTCAATATTAAATGGTTATCCAAATAGTAAAGTAAACTAAAACCAAAAAAAACTTAAATCACGTAAACCAAATTTTAGAAAACTTCTTAGTTCTACTTAGCCCAGACGGGTACCTCAAATAAATGTATTTTATAAATGCCATTAGCCTAAATAATAAGATCTACTAATTGATTAATTACTCTTAAATTTACTTTCATTGTTCAGGGACCAACGAAACGTACAATTTTAGGTAGAGATCTCTTACTTCAGTTTTGCGTTAAGACTTGGTTATAATTTAGAAAAATGTTGTAACCTCACATGTAGGCCAAAACACTTTTTTACAAATAATATTGATCAGTAACACGAAATGATGTTGCTCTTAAATGAATGACACTCAATGTAAATGTTTAGCAATCAGTGTGAAGTAATCAGTGGAGTAAGCTATTTGTAAAGGTCACAGTATTTGGTGTAAACGTATGTACTAAGCAGTGTCCGACGCTCGCTAGTAAGGTGACTTCATAGTAGGGTGGATCCTACTACACCTTACACCACCGCCATCTTAGTGTAGGACGGGCGTAGGATGTAGCCTTCCATGGTTTTACTGTACTGGTTGAGTAGCACATCTATTGGTCTTATGTTAGCTAATGATGAAGTCTTAATATGCTCCAATGCAAGTTAGTATTGGAAATTATTTATCATATTTTTTAGTAGAAGTGATTAGCACCTCTGAACAAACTCCTTGTTAGCACCAAGTTTTACCTCTGCATCATAAAACGAATCATTTAGAGACATACATTTTAATTTGTTTACTGATGCGGGTAAATTCTTGAAATTATCATTTTGATGTCTCAACAAAACTAATTCCATTTACTTAGCTAGAAGTGGTTGCAGTTTCTGTATAGAGAATCAAGTAGCGGTGCAAAAAAATAAAAATGTCATCGTTTTAAGGAAAATAAGATAATAAGGTAAGGATAAGATAATGTTCGCATTATCCATTTTTGAAATGGATCTTTGTAAAGTTTTTGGGAGTTCAATTTTAATGGGTTTATGCGAAAAACAATGATAAAAGAAAACGACGTTCAAAATGTTGAAAGCTAAGCGAGAACCTAGTTTTGAAATGTGTTGTTTGATGACGAATGACCAGGACGACGTTCCCTTTCAATTAGCCGGTATCGTCGGTGGGGGGGGGTTATTGCTCGCTCGGGGCGCCCCACAATCACAAGCTGCCGCTTACGCAAATGGGGGACGGTTCGCCGGGCATTAAGACTGTCCAATTTGCAGCCACCGAAAGATTAGGGTACGCGGAGTGATGGTTATTTTATTGACGCCCGACGGCGACGACGCGATGGCGCGATGGCGCGATTGCTCGCTGTTCCTGCAGGAATACATCACCAGTGGTTAACCAGTTTCATAATCTGAAGGACGCCGGTTCGATCATCTACTAGACTCAGTTACTTTTGATCATTGATCTTTTAATTAATAAGTACCTGGTGACCGAGATTTTCTCGGATGGATTAAGACATTTATTATAGAGGTTAATTATCAAAATTAAAACACATTTATTACTCAATGCAAACACAGATTATATGGTTTAAATGAAACCGATTTAATACACCTAAATTAATATAGCATAAACACATTTTTTACCAACTTGCATAAACTCTGATAAAATGTAGCATCCCCGTAGATTGTATTGTAAATTGTAGATCCCCGGACGGGGATCGATCTCATTCCGCTCGTAAATACTCCGCGCTATCACTGAGCCACGGCGTCTGATAAGTATAGCTGTCGTTTAAGGTGTTTTAGCCAACCTCAATTGTTTGAGTTTATCATATACTGTTTATCTATCCATAATCAACTAATTGTGTTAGAAACGGAATGAGGATTGAAAAGCAAAAGAAAAATTTTTATTACAAAAATTGATTTATTATCATTGCCTTCAAGTAATATAAATTGCTTTTATTTCGCATAATTATTTCACTCTTTAATTTTTACAAATTGTTTACTAATTTGATAGTTTTTCATTTATTACATCCATAAAATAAATATTTATGCAACACTTCAATTCGCATATCGTTCACCACCATCTTCAAGCAACAACTGTCAAACGATTATTAACAGATGTTTTGATTTGTATTGTTTACATTCTCCATAAGCGTAATATTAATTTTTACTTTCTCCCCTTGGAGAGAGTATTGATTTCGTCAAAATTTTTGAATTTGAGTTGAGGGTGGATATATCCGTTTTGAGGTCCCCTGATCCAAAAAAGTGGGTTTCGACGTCATGTCTGTCCGTCCGTGTATGTGTCTGTATGTGTGTGCATGTGTGTGTGTGTGTGTGTGTGTGTGTGTGTGTGTGTGTGTGTGTGTGTGTGTGTGTGTGTGTGTGTGTGTGTGCGTGCGTGTGTGTGTGTGTGTGTGTGTGTGTGTGTGTGTGTGTGTGTGTGTGTGTGTGTGTGTGTGTGTGTGTGTGTGTGTGTGTGTGTGTGTGTGTGTGTGTGTGTGTGTATGTGTGTCTGGATGTGTACAGATGCACAGCCTACCCCGTTGGTCCGATTAAGATGAAATTTGGCATGTATGTATATTCACCGGATTCCAGTCGTTTTTTTATTTTTATGAATTTTTTTATTTTTAAGGGTAGTTCACTCTTAAAAACCCTTAAAAACGTGAAAAATACAAATTTCTCAAAAACGGCTATAACGATTATGATTAAAATTTGATAGTTTATAGTGCACAGAGTACTAAATAATTTGACACCACCCTAATGTCTGTAAAAATGACAGTTCAAATGTTATGTGCTTTTAAGGGTCAAAAATGCAAATTTTTAAATTTTTAGCGAATACAATAAAAGTAAAGTATACCTTGGGAGGCACCATTAAAAGCAGCCTAAAAAACTAAACAAATTAGTAGTTTTAATTATTTTTCTACGACTTTCCAGAGAAGAGTTAAATTTACTGTCCACGTATAAGGGGAGAAAGTAAAAATGAATTTGATTCTTATTTTCCAACCGTTTTCCACCAAACTTAGTATGAAGCGTACGGTCAAATCACCCAACAAACCCAACTCAAAAAAGCTTGGTATTACAGGGGGGGGGGTGTTTCCCCCATACAATACGAACAATTAATTTAACTTCGTCTTTCTTGTTTTTATTTTCAGAAATGGAATGATTATTTTTGAAACAATAAATTATTATTAAATGTTATTTAGATAAACTTTGAAGAACTTTATAGTTTTATTACAGACCAGCAGTAAGCCTGTTCTTTGTACGATTTGTAGGATTTAGTTTGAAGAAGAAAGATTATCATACCAAAATGTAAACCTGAAATCCTAATTAAATAGATTAGAACATTTATACCATTATTATAATTAGTTATACGTTAAAATAAATTTTAAATATACATACAGGAGTATGATTTCGAAATGGGTTAAAAATCAATGACCAATATAAACTAACTAATATTGATTTGACAGCTATTTGTTTTATTTATATTAAATCTTTAAACTGCGAAGACAGCTGATTATTACCAGTGGGTTATTCATTGAAAACTGAATCAAAATACGTTTAATATCGTGTAAAAGTGGGTTTTTAAATGCTCGTTATTTACTTTTCAAGGGGCGGCGGGCGATTTCAAGCATTTATAAACCTTCTCTGAAATGTAGAGAATACATGAAATAGTTTTCATTGTAATCAGTTCTCCCATTTTTTCGGAGAAGACGGCGTAAAATGCCTCCTGGAGCGTCACAGACAAACAGACAAACCGACAAACAGACAAAAATTGAGATAAGGCCGGTTCCGGCTTCTCTATCGCACGAAAAGTAAAGATAACTAAAAAATGAATAATTCTGAGCAGTGTACAGACAAAACTCTAATTTTATTGATATAGATTGTCTTTTTTTAAATTTACCTAATGGAGAAAGTATATTGTAGTCAAAATTTTAATTTAGTTTATATATAAATCGTTTTTCCCAATAAAATAAATTTTTGACTATTTTCGTGTTTTTTTTTTGTTTCTATTTTAAATATACGTTGGCCGTTTTGAAATTTCATGTATATATATATTTCACAGTTCTTTTTTTTTGAATTTTTGATTTTTATATCTCACCCTTAAAAAACCTAAAAAAAGTGAAAAATTTTTTTTCTCACTTAACGAGATAAAAATTTGATGTATAGTGCACATTAATAATTTGAAAAGATGTTGAAAAATGCTTCAAAAGTTTTTTTTAATGTCAAAAAATCAAATTTTTATATTTTCAGCGAAAACAATAAAGTAAATATAACTTGACTATTTTATTCAAAAAAACTAAAAAAATAGTATTTTTAATTATTTGTCTACGACTATGGTTGAGAAAATTAAATTTACTAAAGATTGAGTACGTTTTTGAAAGCGTCCATGTTATTTCTTATGAAAATATTAAAATAAATTTCTTCATTTTTTTTTAACCGTTTTTCATGAAACTTGGTATGAAAGTAGGGTCAAATCAAACAGAACCACTCAAAAAAGCTTGGTATTACTATTTTTTACCACACATTCAAACAATTAAATTTAATGTCTCTCTTGATTTTCAGAAATGGGATGGTTTTTTTTGAAACAATCAACTATTAAAATGTATTTATTTAGATCAACTTGAAGAAAAATGATAATTTTATTGTAGGATTGTCTTTTTACCTAATGGAGAAAGTATATGTTAGTCCACTGATACAGTTTATTTAGATCTTAAACTTAATATTACAGGAAACCCGGAATTTTTCTGGACATTATACCTATATAGAACCTATTTTCTACTCGGAGTTCTATTAGTTATTTCCAAAATTTAAATAAATTCGTTAGAGCCGTTTTCGAGATCCTCGTGCAAATATATATATTTTCTTTGACAGTTACAATTTCTACATGTTATATATCTCATTACATTAATCACACAGTGAGTGTGAAGAATGTAATATTTCACTTATATGCACCTTAAAAGACCCAAATATGTTAGATAGGTGTCTCAAGTAGGCTACTGTACAAGAATAAGAATTTGATCAAGTTTGTTTTGTTTCAATGATGATACAAGAAAGTATTATCTTGCAATTTATGCTAAATGAAAAGGAATTTAAATTATTATAAACACTTTAAAGTAAATAAATTATGTTTGATCAAATATGAAAAAAATTAATACTAAGCGAATAGAGATTGAGATTTTATAAACAATAAATGTACTGATTCTCTTTTGTATGTCACATCTAGTTGACCGTAAACAAAGGGTCCTTAAAAATAAATGGATTTTGGTTTAATGAATTCTATCTGAAAGGAAGAGTCTTGTGAGATTTAGTTGTAGTGTCTTTTTACTGAAAATAAAAACCCCGTAGCCTTAAATGATTTACTGTATTTCAAAATCATTGTATACTCTAAGATAGCTACAATGTTGTGAATTTTACCAAACGGTACCTAATTCAAAATATCAGCTTGGTTTTTGTAGGATATTTCGTGTTTGCATGCGGAGTAGTTACCATTGAAGCGGTGGTGGTAGCAGCATTGTGGTCCTTGCGATCGGCAGCCAAATTATATTGTTAGAAACCAATAGAAATTATGTAGGTGCATAAAGTGAAACAAATTTATTTTGGATCATTTTTGGCCAATAGCATCGATTAGCAGTGTCTTTGCGCAAGGCGGCGTTGTTGGCCGTTCAAAACGATCTTGTATTCTTATTCGTATTATATTATGGTGAACACAGTACATCGTATAGTATTAATCCTCTGAAGAATACCTAAACATCAATACTGGAACTCACTTATTTTCTCTTCCAACGTGGGTATGCAAGTACATCTAGTAAATTTTGATCAATGCATTCATATATCCCCCAAATGTAATGTTTCATATGACAAAGCTCTACTTATTGTCCATGTAATTCTGATAGAGAATAGGAATACATTTAGGAATGAGAGAGTTGAGGTCATAGAAGGAGAGGTAGACATAGAATACTCCATACTCAGTATTCTATTAAATTCTCTCTTCTCACGCTAGCGTGCTACGTGCGATCTCTTTACTGACTAAGGCCCCTTTTATGCACGGCGTCGGGCGTCGAGCGTCGAAAGACGGTCGTAATGAAAATACATTGGCGTAAATGTAATGTATCTATTTATGCACGACGCCCGACGGTCGTCGGGCGACCGTCGTCAAAAACACGACGTCGATAGTTAGAGTACGACCGTCGGGCGCTCGTCGAAAATTTGCCTTAATAACATTGTGGTATATGGAGCTATTTATGCACGGCGTCTTTCGTCGCGCGTCGAAACGACGGTCGTCGGGCGACCGTCGGGCGCTCGCCCGACGACCGTCGTTTCGACGCTTCCTCTCCCCTCCTCACCACGTGGGTTTGTTGAGTGGGAGCAGTCCGACAGTTATTTATGTTGATGCTGTTGATGTTTACTGGAAAATTTGAAGTTGGTTCGTGCCAGGGAAAATGGTTGTTATAGACACAGAACCTTTAATTGATGCAGTTAAGTCGAAACCTGAACTGTAGAATTGCAGTAAGGAAGAGTATAAAGAATGAAAAAAACAGATGCATGGAATTTTGTTTGTTGTCTGAATGTGCCGGAATTTGAAGGAAAAAGTGATATTTAAAAAACTAGGTATATTATTTATCTTATGCGACACCATCACGATTTATGTAAACAATGTTTCACGACGTCGGGATCTGGAATCTGATCCGTCCTCGGTGGACTAATATCTAAAACATAGCACAATTAATACTATTCCGGACCCGGTATAAAGCTGAAAACATAATGTTTAAAGCAGCTTTACAAACGAACTACACTAACCATTACACACAGAAACCCACATCCGCTCGTCACGAGACTCGAAGGAACTGTTGTCTTGTTTCTGAAATGTTGTCATTGTCTTCGAGTCTTCGTGACGACGGATGTGTTTGGTTTCTCTGTGTGTAATGGTTAGTGTATGGTTCGTTTGTATTTTTTTTTGATGCTTTAAACTTTTATGTTTTCAGCTTGGTTTGGTCCGGAATTTGTAATTAATTGTGCTATGTTTTAGATATTAGTCCACCTGAGGACGGATCAGATTCCAGATCCCGAACGTCGTGAAAACTTTGTTACATAATATCGTGATGGAAAAATTTGATGAATCTAAATATTTGAATAAATAATGAATTTTTAAAAAACAAAATAGGTATGTTCACTATTATTATAATCAATATCTGAGCCCTAAAACATATCAACTACACAGGGATCCATGACGGAGATCACTGTGAGTCCAACTGTGAGTGTGCGTGAGGTGGTGGACTGGTGGTTTCGTCCGGTCCCACGCTCGCCCGACGGTCGCCCGACGACCGTCATTTCGACGCCGTGCATAAAAGGGTGACATTTTCTCAGCGTCTCACGACGGTCGCCCGACGACCGTCGCACGACGCCGTGCATAAAAGGGGCCTAAGGCTGATATGTTCCTTAGACAGGACTGTTAATTAATTGACAGCCCAACAGCCGATGGTATCTAAGGGATACAGTTTAACGCATTACGAACCGATCGAATACTAAGGATGGTATTTGTGGATGAACCTATTCAATCGTGTGAACATTAATCCACACCAAGGAATTTGTTAGTTAGTTAGTTACTGGAATGGCAACCTGTATCCACAATTCGTTATCTCCAAGTAGCTGTCACTGTCCCAGTCTTGTGGGTGTCGACTTTCACAGTCGATAATTGTTGAAGTAGATCTACAATTTGCTACCGAACTCGATCTATGCGTAAGACATATGAAATGTTAACCCTTTTTGTACCGAAAATAGTATATTATCTGTTGAGTTTATCGGTATCTAAATGTTAATGTACCGTATTAATATTTTAGGCATATTTTTCTGTGAGATATATTACTATCCTACAGGCGTTACCCTCTTAATACTATTTACTTACTGTACTTTACTTACGTACTGGTACTTAACTGTTGCCTGTCATCCGCAGACAACCTCAGTATATATTTTACAAGATTAGGGACTGGCCGCTTTAGAAGAAACTTTATGTAAACAGAATTTTTACACACATCGTTTTACTATCTAATGGTACGAGTGGTTGTGTGGTTTTCCTTATGCAGTATTGTGTAATTTTAGGTTAATTTGGATGATAAATTAATACCAGTATACTTTGTAGAGTATAATAATATCGTATAATAATAATGCCTTAATAATATCAATTAGCAGAGTTATTGGAATTTTTTATAGTTAAACATCTGTCCCAGGTAATCTTTTGTTCATTTTGGCAAAACGTTTTTATTATTTTTGCGTTCAGGTAATGTTTTTCATATACAAGCATTCAATTAAAATTGTTTTGCGTTTAAGTTAAAGCTTTCTAAATTAACTTCGTGACATTGGTAAATAAATCAAATTTCGGTGCATTATTCAATTAATTAACTTGTAATGTTTATGTAATTGTTAAAAAGTTATGTTGTTATAAATTAGATATTTATCTTATAAGTTATAGAAATCATAGATCATATAAATCATCGTATAAATCATTTATTTTTCACTGGAAACATATTTTGTTTTGTGTTCCCTGAACCCCGAAAAGAGGTTATTGAAAGTGATTTGTTTGTGCGTGTCCAATTTATACATGATATGATATGTAGGCGCCACCTTATCTTCATGCATTTTTAACTTTTAATGTGTTATTATAATTTTTTGTAATTTTGCTGTTTAAGAGTTGTTTTCCCCAAAAGCCTTTATCAATAAAAACAACCAAACTTTTCCTAAAGTTATAGGCCCTACGATTTGTTTTATTATGATTTGCTTTATATTGCTTATATTTTAGAATACAGTAGTATGATACACCCAAACTTCCATTAACATGATGATTCAAATGCTACGGTCTTTTGAAAGCAAAAAAATCATTAGTTTTGATTTTTTTCGAAAAAAGGTTTTTAAATAATCTAGATTTTTATCATTTTAACTAATTAGTTTTTGAATTCTTAGTCTACAACTAAAGGTAGCATAGAAAATTTTGATTTATAATCCGGGGTAAATTCAAACAGTAAGAATAATTGTATTCACTTCCCTGTGGCAGGTAGATTGGATGGGTCTAAAGGAATGTTTTCAGATCCTCTACACAGCTGTCCTTATAGCCATATGACATCACTGTTTCAAATTTTTGTCTGACGGATTGTCAATACCCTTCCAGAGCTAAGAAATATGCATGTCAAAATCAACAGTAGGTTCTATCACGAACGAGAATTGTTATTTTGATGGAGATCACGTAAAAATGAATTACTTCCTTATTCATTCCTTCCGACCGGGTTTCATGAAACTTGGTATTCAGCTTAAGTAGTATCAACCAATAAAGCCCAAGCAAAAATTTTGATATTTTTGGGATTAAGATATCAAGTTGGGTTAAAACCCCCACATGGATGAGTCAACATTTCAAACGGTAATCTAGCTGTGGCGGTTGGCCACTTTCTTATAATATATATCCGAATCGGTTGACGCGGGAAATAGTCGGCCGTGTCGCAGTCATAACTTCTGGCAACCTGTAGCGGTCTCCTTCCTTCATCACCGACGAAAATTTTCACCGGCAGCCTGCCTCCGAACAATCCGGAAAAATTAAGCCGTAAATAGTAGAATTAGGATGAATTACTTAAGAATAATTTGGGGGAATATTAGGGATCAGTAGGGAACAGGGAATGCCTCCAACTGGTTAGAAATTTAATGATTAGAATGGTACGCAGGGATTTCCTCCAATGCCACGTGTTGACCAAATCACATCCATCTCTAATCCAATACTATAATACGAGCAAGGTTTGTATATATATATATATATATATATATTTATTTATTTATTTATTTATATGTATGTAATATATATGCTTACGAAATGCATCTCGAAAACGGCTATAACAAATTTCTTTAAATTTTGGAAATAACAAATTTCTGAGTAGAAAATAAGTTCTAGATAGGTCTAATGTCCAGAAAAATTCCGGGTTTCTTGTAATATTAGGTTTAAAATCTAAAAAATTACATTGTGCCTATGGAGAATCAAATGTAAACAATACAAATCAAAACATCTGTTTCTAACTGTTTGACAGTTTTGTTGATTGAAGATGGTGGTGAACAATATGTGAATAGAGGTTTTGCATAAATATTTATGTTATGTGTAGATGAAAAATTATCAAATTACTAAACAATTTGTAAAAACTAAAGGGTAAAATAACTATCAAAATAAAAACGGATAAAAATATTTCCAAATTCTTTCGTGTTTTGATAGAAGACGTATTTATTGCATTGTTTGAAGTCACTGTAACAAACCAATTAATTGGTGTAAGTCAAATTTCTCTTTTGCTTTTCAATCCTGATTCCGTTTCTAACAAAATCGGTTGATCACAGGCTAATATTATGTGTGTGGATAATTAAATAAACAGTATATTATGATCACCTAAAACAATTGAGGTTGGCTAAAAGACCGTAAACGATGTCAATAACTTGTCCGATGTCGCGTCGCAGCTCAGTGCTAGGGCCAAGGTTTCACCTGTCAAAGGTTCCGAGATCGATCCCCACCCGAGTCAATACTTTTGTTCAGTGTTTATGCTATATATTAATTAAGGTGTGATAAAACGGTTTTATTTAAACCACATTAATGTTTCCATTGAGTAATAAATGTGTTTTATTTTGCGAATTAACTTGTCTAATACGTTCTGTATTCTATTTGAGCAAAGCTCAGTCAACATGTACTAATTATTTTATACCCGAAATTACCCAGATAGGCTAGCCTTGCTATACTAAATTTGGCACGCCATCAAAGCTGGCTTGGTTTTGGGATATGTAGCTACGATCGCGCTCTATGTAATATTCCCAGTACCTTCCACCTTGTTTTCATCAAAGAGCTAGTATTATTTCAGTTTAACCATATCTTTAGCATCCATAACATTCAACACTTACACTGACATCTATCTCAGAATTTGTTTATAAAGTTATATCAATCTATACATACACTTAAACATATTGTTTTTGCATACACCTTTCACTCTCTACCTGAGTATGTACATTTCATACATAAAAGGTAGCAATCAATATTCCAATGTTAACTCACAAACGCACCCCCTACCTAAATATTCCCGGGATTCACCTTTAAAATACCCCATAAATACTACATTTTCACTGCATAATGAAACCAAATTTGTCTACTTCAAAATAAGGGGTGATTGTGATTTTTTTGTAACAAGTTTTGTATTTTTTTTTTGTGGTCAGCGTAGATTAAAAAGGTATGCAATTTTTCAGTTTACATAAGGGGAAATGTACGTAAAAAGTCACTATACAGTTTAGAAATAAAACAAAAATCATTTATATCGTTTAACACACAATAACAAGAATATTTCTCACGCAAAAAGCGCTGTACGAGGAAACTAGTCGTATAAACTCCGTGTCCATGGTAAACCAAGCGTTTCATAATCGCTTAGAACAAAACGGCGTAGATGAGTATTCGAGAATGGGAATTTGTGGCGTGAAGCAAGCCATTATGGTCCTAAACACCGGTAGCATGCTCCTAATGTCCAGCGCTCACTCCCGTGTAATGCGGTAAAAAGTATCGTTTAGGTGTTGCAAACTCACTTTCGTGTCCTAATGTTAATGTCACCCGCTAATAATGTTATTACAAATGGAATGCGAGTTTAGGCAAAGTGACGGTGATTATTGTTGCGACACTTTTTCGTCCTGAGAGTATGATGCCTCGAACCTGTCGCATCAACGGGTGTAATAACCACGTTGTCGTAAGATGGACGGTGCCAGGTGACTTCACTACAGAGGGTGTGACCTGTCGCATCAACGGCTATAATGAACACGTTGTGGTCAGATGGACGGTGCCAGGTGACTTCACTACAGAGGGTACGACCTGTCGCATCAACGGCTATAATGAACACGTTGTGGTCAGATGGACGGTGCCAGGTGACTTCACTACAGAGGGTACGACCTGTCGCATCAACGGGTGTAATGAACACGTTGTGGTCAGATGGACGGTGCCAGGTGACTTCACTACAGAGGGTACGACCTGTCGCATCAACGGCTATAATGAACACGTTGTGGTCAGATGGACGGTGCCAGGTGACTTCACTACAGATGGTACGACCTGTCGCATCAACGGGTGTAATGAACACGTTGTCGTAAGATGGACGGTGCCAGGTGACTTCACTACAGAGGGTACGACCTGTCGCATCAACGGTTATAATGAACACGTTGTGGTCAGATGGACGGTGCCAGGTGACTTCACTACAGATGGTACGACCTGTCGCATCAACGGGTGTAATGAACACGTTGTCGTAAGATGGACGGTGCCAGGTGACTTCACGACAGCGGGTACGACCTGTCGCATCAACGGGTGTAATGAACACGTTGTCGTAAGATGGACGGTGCCAGGTGACTTCACTACAGAGGGTACGACCTGTCGCATCAACGGGTGTAATGAACACGTTGTGGTCAGATGGACGGTGCCAGGTGACTTCACTACAGAGGGTACGACCTGTCGCATCAACGGGTGTAATGAACACGTTGTGGTCAGATGGACGGTGCCAGGTGACTTCACGACAGCGGGTACGACCTGTCGCATCAACGGGTGTAATGAACACGTTATCGTAAGATGGACGGTGCCAGGTGACTTCACTACAGAGGGTGTGACCTGTCGCATCAACGGCTATAATGGACACGTTGTTGTCAGATGGACGGTGCCAGGTGACTTCACTACAAATGGTACGACCTGTCACATCAACGGCTATAATGGACACGTTGTTGTCAGATGGACGGTGCCAGGTGACTTCACTACAGATGGTACGACCTGTTGCATCAACGGGGGAAATGAACACGTTGTTGTCAGATGGACAGTGTCGGGCATCGTCATGACAGCGGGCACATCAACGGGTGTAATGAAATAATGTTGTCAGATAGACGCTGGTGCTTGGGAGTCTTGTCTTAAGAGCTGATATCACTATGTTAGGCTTTGCTGTGGCTTAAGTATGATGCAATAAGTTTACGAATGAGGGAGAATGAGGGAGAGTTCGAATTTTATAAGTACGATATATTAAAATTCCTGGTTTGTGAGTTACAGGTTGCTATCTCTATATATAAAATTGAATGTATTTCTGTCTGTATGTATGTTCTTTATGCGTTGCCAAACTACTCATCCGATCGCCATGAAATTTTAGGAAGTTGCTCTACATGTGTCCGGGAAGGTTTTAAGAGTATAAAGAATGAAAAAAACAGATGCATGGAATTTTGTTTGTTGTCTGAATGTGCCGGAATTTGAAGGAAAAAGTGCATAAGTTTCCATTTCATGACGTTTTAAATTTCTAATGTTAACCTTATGTGGATGAACCTATTCAATCGTGTGTGAACGTTAATCCAACAATGAAAACATTTGATTTCTTAGCTACAGCTGATTGGTTTACTTTCCATTAGCAATTTGCTTTACTATCCAATGCCAGTACACATTTATACTGTAAAAATGAACAGCTTTATTCACCACGTTAATAGTTTACGGTTTTGGGGGATTATGTATTTATATTTTTATTTTCTGTCTGATTAAAGTCACGTGTTTATATGATAATTACAATGTTCATATTATTACGTTTATTATAATAATCAGCTGTTGTATATCTTTCGTATAAAAGCCGTATGAAATGTTAACCCTTTTTGTACCGAAAATACAGCTAGTTATCAATAAAAAAGAATATTACCTATCGTCTTTATCTCAAGATGAAGTTTTTGGCTAACATTAAAATTTAAATTCCGGCATATAGGCCTAACAACTGTTTAAATATAGCTTTGTGGTCAACGTTCTTTATTTGAGGTTCCGAAGAAGTACGATAGTTTTGTGCGTTCACGGATGAGTGTTTTATGAGGACAGGAACAATTTAATTGAAGCAAATGACAATTTAGAGAGACACTGTCACAGTAGAAGATACTCGTGTCAAATGTAAGAGCATCGTTTCTTGCCAGTGGGTGTAATGATAGTGAATGTCAGTGGAGCCGGTATTGCAAATAAATGAGTATTGTAAATGAATTTTTAAATTGTAGTGCTTAGGTTAGGCCTTGTAGTACCTCAAGGAAGGACTAAATGTCGTTTAAGTTTTATATTGGCAATTTTGGGTCGTTGTGACGATGTCGAAGCTCGAAAAAGCAAATAGTCATCCGAAAAATTATAACGTGTGTACTACCGTATTAATTTTTTAGGCATATTTTGCTCCAGTCATTCTCAAATCTCCGATATTATACTTATCCACGCTCTTAATACTACTTACTATTTACTTACTGTAGTATTGCATGATCGGCGGAACTAGCTGAAAGCCGCTAGCGTGTGTGTGTGTGTGTGTGTGTGTGTGTGTGTGTGCGTGCGTGCGTGCCTGCGATTTGTGAGTGGAAGGCGATGAGGGAGAGGCGATCCGACAGGCTACATCATAAAATTCGAAGGTGGAATTTGGATCAGTGCTTCCAAATTGGTTGTAAGACAATAAAACAAATAGCACCTATTAGTGGGTGACACGTAGTTGTAAATCGGCTAACGAACAGATTGTTTTCCCCAAAAGCCTTAAACAATAAAAACAACCAAAGGTCCGGCCATTCCTGGGGATCAGGCCACAGTCTAGTGCATGTAGAAACCTATACAGTATGTGATAGCATTATAAAAATAACAAATTACCTTATTTGCAACTTTTTCCAATACAAAATTTGTTGGTATAATTACTAGATGATATTTTTGTATTTTATTTTTTTAACTTTTTAAAGTCTAAAAAATTTCTTCGTTGTTTACATTGCGACTTATTTGAAAGTCAATTTTCATTTATACTTTAAATCTGTTATAAACATTTTTTCCATAATATTAAATTTGACCTATATATTCTGTTTTATAAATTACATCATAATAGGTTTTATAATTGTTATTCTTTTATATGCTTAGATAATATGATTATATGGATGATATTCTCTAGAAGAGTTAAATCGGTATTTGCAACAGCAAACATAACGGTTTTTCAGGGCACAAAGCGTTGACGCACTCTGCTATATTAGTTAGATCGGAAGAAGTAGGCCTATACCTAACATTTTGTCCGAAACTTGTTGAAACACATGCCATTGAAATGCGGACAATATACAAAAGAGCAGAATAATTATACTGTCATAGATAATCTATTACATTTCTCCGAGAAAAGAACGTGTCAATGCGATAGTCAGTATACCCTGGATACAGCTGGAAACAGCTGGAAACAAAAGTAAAGTTGCGTGGAGCATAATAAAAATAGAATCTGGTCACTCTTCCACTCCGGTTGCTGGTCCAAATGCCGGTGACTTCAGTACCTACCTCACATTCACCATCAAAGAGGTGCGGAGCGACATTATTCCTGGTCCTTTAACTACAGCAGAGTTGCTTCATCTTCCCCATGTACCAAACCAACCCTTCGAGTGGAAACCTGTGCTGCCCAGTAATGTGTGTAATGTTTTATCGAAGTTCAAGTGTTCAAAGCTGTGATATCTATGAAGTATCTAATTTCCTTTTGAAACTAATTATAGTGGCCATTTTCATTCCTTTAGGCATGTGCATTAATATAAGTCTGATTGAGGGTTACTTCTATCTAAATTGAAGTGTTCAAGGTCATACCGATCTACAAAAGAGGAGATCGTGAATCAAGCAGTAGCTACAGGCCGATCTCTCTGGTCTCCACTTTTGGAAAAGTTTATGAAGCTATCATAAAACGCAGATCACTACATTTATAAACAGAAAAATCTACTTTCAAGAAATCAGTTTGGTTTTAGAAATGGAATGTCCACGACCGACGCAGTCAGAGAGCTAGTCTCTTCTGTACTTAGTGATTTTGAGTTAGGTTTACATACTGGAACCTTGTTGTGAGATCTTTCAAAAGCCTTTGACTGCGTCGATCATGACATTCGGTTGTATAAAAATTGGAGTCCTATGGCATAATTGGCAATGCAAAGGTTTTTAAATAATCTTGATTTTTATCATTTTAACTAATTAGAAGGTTAATTCAAACATAAAGAATAATTGTATTCACTTCCCTGTGGCAGCTTTTTTCTCATTCTAATCAACGACCTAGACATGCATGTTAAATGTAACTCCTATCTGTTTGCTGATGATGTTACTTTCTATTTTACCTGCCACTCAGTTGATTGGATTTATCTTAAGTTTATTAGCATAATGCAGGAAGCCAATGAATGGTACAGTGCAAACTATCTTTTTATGAATGTTGACAAAACTCAGAGCATGATTTTCTCTTTAAACAACTATCTATGATTACCTTATTCATTCCTTCCGACCGGGTTTAGAAAAAATCGATATGAATTCAAGCAAAAATTTTGATATTTTTGGGATTAACATATTTCAATCCATGTCTGTGGCGGTTAGGCCACTTTCTTATAATATATATCCGTATTAAGTAAGTGTTGACCAAATCACATCCATCTCTAATCCATCCAGGAGCATGTTTTGACTATTGTTAATTTGTACATATTTCAATCCATGTTGCATATAAAGAAACATATAGCTAGCTACACTTTAAACTTACACGTTCATAGATACAATACTAGGACCCGGAATGCCATAAGCAGACCTTTTACTATATTAAGTAAGGTTCTTGATTGGTTGAGCATGTAGGTACTAGATTTTAATAAACTTCCAACTAAGGCTCGTGGTGTTAGTTATAGTAGATTTAAGAAAGTCATGTACGCTTTATTAGCTGATAGGCCTTTTTATGACATTAATGAATTTGATGCCTGTTACACGAGCATGTCAATTTTTTAAGCACGGCATCATTTCTTTTGCACGTAAATTAATCCCTGCCTTTGCTTATGTCTCTCTCTCTCTCTCTCTCTCTCTCTCTCTCTCTCTCTCTCTCTCTCTCTCTCTCTCTCTCTCTCTCTCTCTATATATATATATATATATATATATATATATATTTATTTATTTATATATATATATATATATATATATTTATTTATTTATTTATTTATTTATTTATTTTTATTTAATAATTCACCTGACTGCTGGCTATTTATTTATTCATACTGTAAAAATGTACTTTGATTTTTTATGGTATAAGTAATATAATAATTAGGTTGTACAAATGCCTATACTAGTCAGGATATCCTCGATATACACAAAGCACCAGTAAGTACCATGTTGTACAGATGTGTCAATACGATAGTCAGGATATCCTCGATATACACAAAGCACCAGTACCATGTTGTACAAATGTGTCAATTCGATAGTCAGGATATCCTCGATATACACAAAGCACCAGTACCATGTTGTACAAATGTGTCAATTCGATAGTCAGGATATCCTCGATATACACAAAGCACCAGTACCATGTTGTACAGATGTGTCAATACGATAGTCAGGATATCCTCGATATACACAAAGCACCAGTACCATGTTGTACAGATGTGTCAATACGATAGGCAGGATATCCTCGATATACACAAAGCACCAGTACCATGTTGTACAAATGTGTCAATTCGATAGTCAGGATATCCTCGATATACACAAAGCACCAGTACCATGTTGTACAGATGTGTCAATACGATAGGCAGGATATCCTCGATATACACAAAGCACCAGTACCATGTTGTACAGATGTGTCAATACGATAGGCAGGATATCTTCGATACACAGACAGCAACGGTATACTGTGTATTGTTCCCTGTCACTACTGGGCCGGATCTTAGGACCTGTCCGGACCTCGGTGCCTCGGAGCGGCGGCTTTGCAAAGAGCATGTGCCATCTGGGTGCCTTATTAACAGACTATGGAGTGAATCTTGTCAGTCCCTTATCGGGAGAATAGTGCGGCCGCGACACTCCATACGTTAACCTAGCCGCTGCCACTCTACCATTCAGCCGCTTCGTTTCCATCAATTAAGGGTTGACATGGTCTTACTCCACTTTACAAGTAGGCCCTACTACTTCAACGACTTCAACTCCTTTAATATTGAATAAATGAAATATTTACATTCGCATAGTTATCATGTAAATTGCAAAACTCAAAATAAACTTGTATTAAATTTGAAATCTAACTTGTCATTAATGTTCATACCATTTATTATTAAATGACGTAGTGAGCGGTATAAAATAGTTGTACGCCTTTTCTCTTACCCGCACGCTAGCTCAGGGTTAACACTCTGGCTGGCGACTACTGACAGAGCTTGAGCGAGGACATCTGTCTAGCCCATGCCCATGTGACTCTCACTGCCACGGTACCTCACTGTCAGTAATTCACCACATTGCCCCTAGGCCAACATTAATGGGCAATTGAGGTTTAGTAAAGTATGTATTCTATTTTGAAATGAAACATCGCTGGTAATGTGTAGAAACAACAATTATTACGTATGCTTTTTATAATGATTATATATCAGTAAATTTTACGGCTGAAATATTATTTTAAGCACTCATGCCGTTATACCGGATTTCACCGTAGTCGCGAAATAAGACCATATTCATGATTTATCGGCTCTCGCCAAAATCGTGAATATGGTCATGATCCGATATATCAGCCAGCGTACGTTTTACATTTCAGCGAAAAACACTCATATATATATATATATATATATATATATATATATTATATATAAATTATATATATTATTATTATATATATATATATATATATATATATATATATATATATATATATATATACCAAATAAATGGAAAGGCTATGCAATCCCCTATAAGAATGTTACATATTACATGGCAATAATCTAATTTTGTGTAAAGCACGAGTGAGAAATCTCGTTGGAGAAGGTTGTGGCATCTGCTGACGTCACCTGTTGAGGAACTTCTTTTCGCGCTCCAACCAGGACTTAGCATCGCATGGTTATTGTTTATGTCCGCTGTGCAAATGTATAACATGTTTTATGTTTTGTACGCTCAGGCAAGAAGTCATAAACAACAATCATTCGTTTTTCATTGATTTTACATAGTAGGGTTTTATATATAGGGTGATTCAGGAAGAAATGGTAGGAATTCAATGACGTGATCTTCTTGTGATAATGCTGAAAAAAGTTTATACAAACATAGGTTCGGAAATGCTTTGTTAACGAGTTACAGCTAGTTACACAATATGTCGCCTGGATTTCAGTAGGGCCTATACCCGTTAAAATGAGGACGTACAGGTTTTGTGGACGTTAATTAAAGTGTCAAATATAGTGTAGTTCCTGTGTGTATTGGTCCCAGATCTGTACGTCAAGTTGTTTTAATGAAAACCGGCAAAACGCAATGATCATCTATAGCTCTGTAATCTTAGCAATAAACAAATAAATTATTGGGGTAAAACCTTTACATAGTTTAAGTCAACATTTAGACAAAGAAGAAATTTGTGTAGGCAATAAAAAATAATCTTCAAAAAGCAAGACTTACACTTTTTACTCTATACTTTATAGTTGATTTTCTAAAAAAAAGACTAACTTACAGTTCCGGGGTCAGTTTTATTAAAATTTTAGTTCATTTTACGTAAAATACACAACATTTGACACTTAAATCAAAGCTAAAAACCAGTTTGGCCTCATTTTTGGGTAATAAAATCCAAGCAAAATTGTTCACTAGCCGTAACACACACGCACACACAAACATACACGCTCACTCACTCTAATTTGAAAATTCTGACAAAACAGTACTTTCTCCTTATTTCTCCTTACAATATCGTTCAGTTTCCCACCAACAAAATTAAAAACTAGACCGATTTATACACACTTATAATGAACTTAGATTAGACTATTGAAATGCCGACTGTACCACAAGTTAGGTATTTTAACTGTTTGTTTTTAAGTCTAGTATGAATGAGATACGAGAGTATGCTAAATGTGGCGCGATCTTGTAGTCTTGTTACTGACTAAGGCTGACATGTTCCTTAGACAGAACAGTTAATCAATAGCCCAACAGTCAATGACATATATAAGGGACCAGGGTACAGTTTAAGGTGAAATCCGAAACACTGCCTCTGAATAATTACGAACTGGTCTAATAATTATGAGGATGGTCTTAGCGGAATAACGTAGTATTCATAGTGTGGACGTTAATCTACACAGAGAACACTACACCTACCGACCATCGCTCTAAACTATCCACAATTCGTGACCTCCACATCGAAGTAGCTGGATTACAGGACGATACCACTGACCCAGCCTTATACTAGTAACATTGCTTACGATGCTTCTCTGGTCTGGTGGATTGTAATGGGGTTATGCCCAAGACATCGGCCGCGTGAGTCGATTACGTTCAGCGCTGGCGGTGAAAGGGTTAGGTAGGGTAATAAAATAGTGGGTAGCAAGGTGAAATAAAGTTGGAAAGGATATTAATTTTGAAGTAAATATCTATTACAGTTCCTCCTCTTTGAACCGGGCACATCATTAATGAATTTGTCACAGGCACAAACAAAGAGTCGGAAATGGAAACAATTTCATCATTTACTGTAGCTCCGGGGGGCAGGGCCTATACCGGCTACCGGCACGCGACCGTCATGCGTGTTGGGCCGTATGCGCCAGTTACGGTTTTAATTACCAACTGTCCCTTATTGGTCCGGGTAGTCATCGGTCACCTGTCGTCCACCCTCCACCCTCCACGTCGCCACATGCCTGCAACCTGACGGAGCTGGGAGTGCTGGGAGTGCTGGGACAGGCTCCGGCTGCAGACGCATCACGTGTTTTATACCAATAAATCCCAACGATTTTGTTAGTAACATCATGAGATGGTCACTTTTTATTTGGATTAACTCTCATATTGTTCTAAATGTTCATGACACATTCGTTTTAAGAGACGCCTTCAAACTTATTACATAAATAGTATAAACAGCTTAATCATAATTTTCTACTTATCTGGGCCCTAGAACATCTTTTCAACTTAACTCAATATCACTAGTACTTTTAAAAGATATATTAACTATTAATAATTTTGATTTTAACCTTCTTTTTATAGTCGACCATTTAAAACTTATTTCGTTAATTAACATAAGAGGACTTGTAAACCATATGACATTCATACAGTACGGAGTATTTTCTGGTAGTTTGTTTCTAGCTCAACAAAGTTGTTTTTATTGAAGCCGCATGTGTTTCAACTTAATTCGTTAGTTTATTATTAGCGAGCGCCCGAGAACAAACATCGCCCGGTGTGGTGGTCAGGCACATGGAGCATACGGAGCCTATTTCTGTCCAGCAGAGAGTAGATCCATCAGCCACTTCCTGCGTCTGCGAGCGCAGGTGCGTGCGTAAGTGCGTGGGGCACGTGCGTGCACGCGTGCGTGAGTGCCAGCTGGAGCCACATGTGTCAACAGACGGAGTACTCGCTAAAAATACGCCCGCACTTTGCCGACTCGCCCCTCGAAATGGATATCCTCCGGCACAACATTTCGCCCGTCACCTATGTAAATAGCTGCACGAGACAGAGTGCGGCGTGGGGTGGGTCGGGCCTAGGGTGTCAAGACACGTGTCTGGCGGTAACAAGGAGTAAACAACGAGCGGCACCAAGACCAGACAATCATACAGTACACTTGTATAAATAGTTAAATACAAAACCTACGATTTAGCGGATTCTTATCAAATGTGTTACTTACTTAGTACTCAAATCATGTTTAGTTTCAATATGACATATAGTTAATTAATTAACTAAATTGTTTCAGTATGTTTTAGAGTCGTGAGATAAGCTGTGTGATACGCGACATTTACATAACGTACCGTACCGTATCTCCACTCTCCACCGGCAGCGTCAGTCAGAGGATCGTGACGTAGCCGTAGCCGTTGGTGATCGCCTCCGACTGACGCAAGCACCATCCGCGGCTGAACGGTGAACAATAGCAGGTTCCACCCTTTGCGAAACCTATTACAGATGTCGGCCGAATTAAAAACGACCGATAAATGTTGTGCAAAGAGAGCGGTCGTGAGGCCCGCGGCGGAGGAGGCTCGGTAGCGGCAGCGGGACATGACCTATCCTACGAGAAGCCTACGGTTAATCCGATCCCTGTTAAGAGTCTTCATCAGGGTCGTTTTGCCCTGTAAGAAAAAAATAATTTTTGTGACAGTATTATTTTCCTCGCGATTAACGTAAAAAGATGGTTGAGGTGTCAAAATTAAAAGTCACATGGTCAGACAGTGTATTACAAAATTAGGTTTTATTTTCATAAAAAGACAATCAGACAATAGCTATAGTTGTTCTGTAAATATTATAAAAATATAGCTATTAATCCCCTTAGATGACCCTTATCTCCACAACCAACTCTTTATGACTATCATGTGCCCAGTCACAAAACTAACTATAGCCTACTGGTGTCCGTGGACTGACACATACTTTCTCACTTATATAAGTATATCAAATAAACTATATCAGTGGACTGACACATACTTCCTCCTTTAAGTAAATCTAAAACCACAATCTGTAATAAAACTATCATATTGTTTAAAGTTTATCAAAATATCATTTTAAAATTTACTGTTTCAAAAATAATCATCTAATTTCAGAAAATAACAACAAGAGAAAAAAAGTTAATTAATTGTTATAATTTTATGGGGGAAATCTCCTCCCTCGATAATACCAAGCTTTATTCAGTGAGTTTTGTTGGGTGATGTGAACTCACGCTGCATATCAAGTTTTATGGAAAACGGTTAGGAAATGAGGAAGAATTTGTTTTTTTAATATTCTCCATAAGAATAGCATTGGACGCTCTCAACAATGCTGTCCATGTTAACGCAGTACGCGATAATTTACAAAACCGTTAGTCGTTTACAAATCATTCAAAATACTAATTTGTTTAGTTTTTTAAGCTGGTTTCAATGGTCGTAATCGAGTTATACTTCACCTTTCTTTTTTTAGCGGAACAATTAAATAATGAAAGCCCATAACTTTAAACCCCGATGATTTGAGAAATGCAGGTGGTGTCATTTTGTTTTGTGAGGTAGTACAAATTTATTAACTTTGTGAATTTGTTTGTACGTGTAATTCGCTTGATTTTATTTTATTTATTAACTTGACAATAGTAATAAAATATCTATAAGTAAAACTTTGAATTTAAATGTAATTATCAAGTAGCCGTTATATAACGGGAGGAATTTTAGTTAAAAACACAGACGCCCTGGAAAAGTCCAAAAAAATAATATTAGTAATTAATTACCAAAGAAATCATGAATTTCAAAGATGTGTAACAATTATGTCACAAAATCAACATTGGTATACCGAAACGCGGTATGCGGCAGTCATGCTAACCATACTTAGTTGTCTATTATAGAGAAGTGGGTAGCTAAATTCTAAATTATGGAGATAGTAGTTTTAAAATTGTGAAATTAACGTGGCGTGTGGTTCGGGGGTTATAGTATCCGCTTCATAATCTGAAGGTGAACGACTGGAACACATGTTGTGATGGTTTGATGATAGATCCATTTGTTTTTATTTTCTCTCCCTATAATGGTATGATGGTTTAAGGAGAAAGTATTGTTTTCGTCAGCATTGTAAAATTTGAGTCTCTGGTAGATATATCCATTATAGTGCCCTCTTTAATAAAAAAAGTGGTTTTAGAGTGATGTCTGACCATATGTCTGGGTATGTGTGTGTGTGGGGGGGTGTGCAGAAGTCTAGATATTAGTGCCCCCTGAATCGAAAAAGGGGATTTTAGTGATGTCTGTGTTTGTGGGGGGTGTGTGGAAGCTTAGAGACTAGACTATTGGTCTAATCTTCAAGAAATTCAGCATGTTAGCAATAATCCATGGTATCTCGGGACTTTTTTATTTTTTCGAATTTTAAATTTTTATGGGTATTTTACCCCTTAAACCCCCCGAAAACATGTAAAATGAAGATTTCTCAAAACGGCTCTATTGATTATGATTAAAATTATATGGTTTACAGACCTTTATGAGATATACAAAATAACACTGCTAAAACATTGTTTTTTTTAAGTTATGGGCTTTTAAATGTCACAAAATCATTTATATCGTGAAAACGATAAAGGTAAAGTATAATTTGACCACCACCATTAAGAGTCTTCATTGCCCCCACGAAAAATGCGTTTGTAATCCTGTTTCGGGCGCCATTTTTAACCGATATCTTGAAAATAGTCTTAAACCTTGCAGGAAGAGTGTCTTCTTAACTATATAACATGATATTATTGGAAATGTGTATTGTAATATCAAAGAAGATATTGGAAGTGAGAGAAAATTCATAATATTCACAAATCTTTTTTATTGGGTTTTATTCGTGATATCGACATTTTAAGGTTGTAGGAGCACGCAGGAACTCTTAATATTGTCATGTAAAATATAAATAAATAAATATCCGCTGATAAATAACGACCGAAACAGCATATTAAGAAAGCTGTTAGAGAGAAAACGGAGTATGCGAAATCTTTCCTTTGCAGCACTAATAGCCTTTCTACAAACGTCCTCGTCGCCACTCACTCACGCGCACGCACGATCTCCTATATACAGTACAATGAATTTGATATTTCCGCTCGCATGGATCTTGTGCATTTACAAACACACACAGTCAGGTAACTCACACTAGTCACATCACGGACCATATATCACCTCCAACGTGAACTTAGTAAATTTTGTAGATAGTGGTTGGATAGTTGATTGTGAGCTATTCACTAGAAACGTACTGTTCATTGGAGTCAGAAACAAGTACTGCGCAACATGTCCATGAGCTGAAGCTGAGAAGGAATGCCCTAATCAGTTTTTGTAACAAACCACACCTGTTACAAAAATTTGTCCAGATAAAAACAGATAAATTATATCTGGAACAATGAATTTGTTAATATTTTTTTAATAAGCACTTAAATAATATCTACTTATTTCATAATGTTGTATTTTTGTAAGTTTTCTTAAGGAAGAAAGTATGTGTAAATTCACTGATACCGTTAATTCGATTTCTATATATTTTCTTCTACACATTCGCCATCGATGAGTTTTTTTCTGCCCTTAAAACATTGTTTCTACAAACAATAAAATTATCACGATGGAAAAAAGATTGAAAGACCAGCGGTTGAGTGGTTAGAGGTCGGTGACTTCCTTTATAGTGGCATCAGTCCAATTCCTCATATGATCCTAATTATGATAATTGAATTGGTAACAGTCACACACAACAACAACTGTCGTGCGGTACACGGCCAGCAGTGGCCACATGCTCTCTTGACACGCTCCGGCTGTTGTCGCCTCATCACACAAATTGGCCCGCGTGCCGTGTCCGGCGCTAAGCGATCACATTAGATGATCGCATACGGGTCGCGTCAGCTGGCCTCGACCTGTGCTGATTCATCCTGCACCGCTACCGATATAAGTATTTGGAGGTAATGACTCCTAGCCTCGTGCGAGGCCACGCCACAAACAGGTGGCCGCTATACCATCCGCGTGTCTTGCGTGGCCAATCACAATTGGACCCGATTCGTATTTCAACAGTTGGCAGGATTGGACAAACAGCTGACTTGTTATAACCTTTTTAGTTGTATTCTTATTATGATGTGTAATAAATATGGTTCAAATACGTGTTTATTTCCCAATGTCACGCACGGTACATAGTGAATTACTAATTAGGAAAATTTATTACAATATGTTATTGCAAATTGACCGGGTGCAATTTTAGACTGGGCAATAGAGCCAACCCGTTTTACGGGATTCCATGTTGATATCGATGTTGCATGTTGAGCTCTATGTTGCATGAGTAGTTCGATGATTGTATCCTCATCATTCGGCCATAGTTATTAACCGTCTCAACATTATTATTAATTGATTATTTTATATCGGATCAGTTTTAAATCTTATCATTTACACGTCAAGGCGTCCTAACAGTTTTCTTGAATAACTTTCTCGACCCATTTTAAAGCTGCTCGTGTGGAGTAGAATTGCGCACAACGGTTTATGGAACGTTAAAACATTAGATTTCCTCTTAAAAAAACCAGACTTAATGAATCAAAACAATGAGCGCATTTGTTACAGGCTGATCAAAATCTTGTCCAACAATGAGGTAAATTTCACCTTATTATGCCATATTTTTATTGGATGCCACGCGGAATCACTCTAACATGGCGTAGTTCAGGAGCGTAAAATCTGGCACAAGATTAAAATTTACATGGTTGGCACCTCTCGGAGTGTGTGGGGTGAATTAATGTCCCATGTATCATGGCCGATGCTGCACAGACAGAAATTTATACAGCATAACAAGTTCACGAATAAGGTTGTGTTAGGCACCAACTAATTTACATCTGCCTGCATCTAGAATAAATATTGATCTAATATGTTAATTAGATTAACACATTAGATACATACAAAGAAATAAAATACTCTAAAAACCATACTTATTAGTGAGGCACCGAATCCAGCACAAGGCGGAACAATAATGAAGGGCGTGTGTGATAAATGTAATGGATTACTCTGTAGTTCTTATGTATAACTACTATAATAACAAATCCTCCTCTTCAAACACTATTTAAATTCAATAAAGTAAAAGTAGTAAAAGTAGTCAAACTATTAAAGATCAGGACAAGGCAGACTTGCAGTGTAGCGGAGTAGCGATGTGGTGGTGTAGGCAACATGTGGGGAAAATAAATGGCATAAGTAGTCAACCACACAATTCTTATGTTCCTATGAGTGTTATAATTGTCAAAAACTAGAATTAGTAAATAAAATAAAATATAACGGATTAATTATAGACTTAAAATTAAAATGGAATTTTCGCGTTGATTTCTTACTTTCAAACTTAAGGGTAATTAATAAAATATTTACTATGTCAAACAATTTCTAAAAAAAATCATTAAAACATTATAATTTTCGTAGAACAATACCACTTTGAGATATGGTATTATTCACTGGAGTGGAACATATCCCACTAGTTTATATCCAATAGTAGTTTCACATAAAATAGCCCAGAGGACATTGCGTGGAGAAGAAAAGTATAATATTTCAGAACCTTTATTTAAACAACCTAAATGTCATGCAATTTTCAGAATTGTACTTCCAATTATTTAAAAACATATTTTCATCTGTTTTCCCCAAAATTAACAATAGAATCACAAGATGTTCAGATAATATAAAATACAATAAAATGTACCATATATTTTCAAACAAACTAGTAGGAATCAGTTTCGTTTTAGATAAATCACAATTTTTAACAAGTATAGTAAATTTATAAATTTTAATTAGGAGAATAAACACGCTTGCTTAAAGCACATGCATCCATATGATAAGTTTAGAAATCTGGTTGAATAAATATAATTAATTATTTCATTTCATTTCAAAGAGCTGTAACGGTCTATCGGCCAGCAGTGTAGTTAGGTAGCAATGTAGTGGTGCAGGGCTTGTAAGGGTGTAGCGGTCTAGCGATGTAGGGAGTAACTGTGTAACGGTGTAGAGATGCAGCGGTGTAGCGGTGTAGGGATGTAACTGAGTAGCGGTGTAGCGGTGTAGAGATGAAGGGTTGTAACTGAGTAGTGGTGTAGAGGTATAGTGGTGTAGTTAGGTAGCAATGTAGTGGTGCAGGGCTTGTAAGGGTGTAGCGGTCTAGCGATGTAGGGAGTAACTGTGTAGCGGTGTAGAGATGCAGCGGTGTAGTTAGGTAGCAATGTAGTGGTGCAGGGCTTGTAAGGGTGTAGCGGTCTAGCGATGTAGGGAGTAACTGTGTAGCGGTGTAGAGATGCAGCGGTGTAGTTAGGTAGCAATGTAGTGGTGCAGGGCTTGTAAGGGTGTAGCGGTCTAGCGATGTAGGGAGTAACTGTGTAGCGGTGTAGAGATGCAGCGGTGTAGCGGTGTAGGGTTGCAACTGAGTAGCGGTGTAACGGTGTAGAGGTGTAGGGTTGTAACTAAGTAGCGGTGTTGCGGTGTACAGGTGTAGGGTTGTAACTGAGTAGTGGTGTAGAGGTATAGTGGTGTAGGGTTGTAGCGATGTTGCGGTGTACAGGTGTAGGGTTGTAACTGAGTAGCGGTGTAGCAGTGTAGTGGTGTAGAGGTGTAGGGTTGTAACTGTGTAGCAGTGTAGCGGTGACGACGCGGCAGGTGGCTGAAGGCCGCCCCCTAATGCAGCACATTACACCGAGCCTTTCTAATCGACTCACGAGCCGAGACCAATGTTACTTGCGAAAAACTATAAAAACAAGAAGCGAATCAAATTTGGGTTAAGCCCGCGACACCTACTTATTAACCTGCACCGGTTTTTATGAGACTGATGGTCGATTTAATGCGCAGCGGCAAAACAGCGCGCTACGCTGTCGAGCGTACATTTAATATACTGTAGTTGAGTGGGGCGATGGAGTGGACATGTTTTAGGAGTAACTCGTTTTCTTCTCTTGCGCAATCTTCAAAGGTTTAAAGATTAAATTTAATTTAATTTAACGTTGTCGACAGTTTGTGTAAACAACGTTCATGGAGATAGAGAAATCCTCCTGTTTTCAAGAAATTAGGCCTACATAGAAATTTACATTTAAATAAAACTGTTTTAGTTATTTATAAGTTCAATTCCTATTGCCACATAAACCTAGGCCTAAATATGTCACATGTCTTGCACGGTAACATTTTTTTGCGTCCATGTTGTCCCTGCACGGGTCAAGGAGGGAGCAACTCACTGTGGTGTGCGGTGACGGTGACGACCTCCTGTATTTACGTGGAGTATCTACGAGGCACGCTGCATGTACCTCACTGTGGTGTCCGATGACGGTGATGGTCTCAAGTATTATGTGGATTAGCTACGAGGCAGGCACCACACACCTCACTGTGGTGTCCGGTGACGGTGATGGTCTCATGTATTATGTGGATTAGCAACGAGGCAGGCACCACACACCTCACTGTGGTGTCCGGTGACGGTGATGGTCTCATGTAATATGTGGATTAGCTACAAGGCACGCACCACGCACCACGCACCTCACTGTGGCGTCCGGTGACGGTGATGGCCTCCTGTATCACAATCTATATGGACCAGCTACGACGCACCACGCACCGCACTGTGGTGTCCGGTGACGGTGACGGCCTCCTGTATTATGTTGATTAGCTATGAGGCACGCACCATGCACCTCACTGAGCAAGAGATGCGATGAACTCATAATTATATCTTGGATAGTTGATAATATATTTTTTGAAACACACTCGTTTCTATCATTTAAAGACTACATGAACTAGATCTGAATCTGATACTGACACTGACCTGGGAGTCTCCAGAGTTGCGGGTTGCAGCAAGCGAGGAGGTAGTCGTTGTACGTTGCCAAATTCCCGCGCGTGCTCGCTCTCGTAAGCTTGGTTTACTGCTCATTGTCGGCGCTGCCTGTGACAGTAATGCCCGCTACCGCAGCACCCTTGTGAATATCGCATCCACAACTATCGGCGAATTGATTTTTATCGTGGGTTTTTAACCGCTATTTGATCCCTATCTCCGCCTTTCTAGAGTGGTAGCCGCAAAGGGTTTCGAAATGTAAATTATAGCAGAGCTATTACATCTGTACTCATTGTTGTTTAAATGTATCTAGTAGGGACATACTACACTATATAACTAATGGTTTGAAGAAGTGGTGTTCATGTGAAAGTGTTGGAATAAGGTTCGCCTAAATGAAATATGAACTTTTAGGAGTACAGATATACTAAGTGAAATACCAGAAGCTGGTTAGTTAACTTAATCACAAAATACCAATCACCGTACGGTTATTAATCGTCCTAAAATTATATTCTCTAAATAAAAGTTATTACTATAAGAATTTGTCAAATCAATATATTAGGTTAAATCAATTAGCGGAATTATGTTCCTTTAAAGAGCAGTATTGAAGAAAATGTATTTTCAAAGTATAAAATAAATTATAGACCAGGTGTCTATAGTTCACTTTTTACAAATAATAAACTAACTAGGTAAATAAATCAATAGGTTAGTTTTGTTTTTACAGGTATATTTATTGTTATGATCATAATTCTTTTATTTTATTGATCCATTATTGTATTTCGTGTAGTATACGTAAACCTGAAGTGTGTCAAAAACATGAACTATTTGAGGAATTAGGTCTTTTAGAAACTAAATGTTATTCACTCATTAACTAATCAATACTATTTAAAAGGCTACAATCTAAAGTATACATTTATAAAACCATACAACAGTATAAAAACATTTAAGTATTTTTTTTCATTTCCTCTACGTAAAAAATAGTCTAGACCTTCCTGTATCGTATGATATGTTGGTCACTCTGCCAACATATAAAAATATAGAGTGTTTCATAATAAAAACAAGTTTCCGCCATATTGGAAAGTGAGGCACATTTATAAAAATCATAACTGCAAATTAATATTTTTCATTCGAGGTTTACTGTCAGATGCATGATTCAAAAGACACCAACAGTGAAAGTAAATCAAAATTTGTTGTTTCTCTGCAATTCATAATCGATTAGGAATATCCAAATATAAAAAAGTTCCAAAATTATTTTTACTATCCGAATTACCATAAAATATAGGTTGTTTTATACAAAAAATTAAGTTGACCACAACATTACAAATTGGCGGCCAATAAAAAAAAATTAATGTTATGTTTCAATTTAATTCGGTCCAAAATTGACAGTTGAAACACCATGTATAGTAGTTTAATGAAGTTGATTGTTCTTATTAATATTACGCTACAGACTGGACTCTATCCAAAAATATCTATAAATATGTAAAATACAAACTGCCGAGGGTTATGTTTTATTAAATTTTACTCTGGTTAAGCAATGTGCATGTAATTCTCAAAACGTACGTTTTTATACAGTATCTTATTTATATATTTACTAGCTGACCCGGCAAACTTCGTAACGCCTAACAGTAAATACGTGTTAACTTTCAGATGGCCATGTTCTGAAGTCGAATAGCATTACGACTTCGTTGGGAAAAATTATATATTTTGGGTCGCGGCATAGTTAATAACAATACTGAAACGATAAGACATATTAATAACATTCCCACAAAACAAATAAATCTGTGGATTGTGGACAATTTTTCTAATACAACCTAAAACCAAACAAAACCTAACTGTAATCCGGTCTTTATAGGAAAGATATACAACAGCTGATTATTATAACAAACGTAATATATATAAACATTGTAATTATTTTTTATTTGGCCGACATAATTATAAACACGTGACTTTTAATCATACAGAAAATAAAAAATATACATATTTAATCCCCAAGAACCGAAAACTATTAACGTGGTGAATAAATCTGTTCATTTTGTACAGTACACATGTATACTTCATAGTTTTACATTAGTGAATGATTCAGATGGCATTGGATGGTAAAGCATATTGCTAATGGAAAATAAAACAACAGCTGTAGCTTAAGAAATCAAATGTTTTTATTGTAGAACATTTGTAAACAAACTTAGTCCCCATAAGGTTAACATTAGAAATTTAAAACGCTATAAAATGGAAATTAATTTAATTTATGAAAACTGAATATGCCTAAAGCATGACCGGAGCAGAGACGAATCCAAAAAATCAAAGATCATTAAAATCGGTCCAGCCGTTCTCGAGTTATGATGCGTGTAACTAACACGACTTTGTTTTATATATTTAGATTATACAGTTATATGTCAGTCTTCTAAAATACACCAAGTCGGTTGACTGAAATGTTGCGTAACAGGCATGAGGAAACAGTTTGTCAAACAGGGGCCAATAAGATATTTGTCACCGAGTACCAGGGGGTAGCGATATCAGCTACCGGCCAATTCGTCAAAGTCGTGAATACATTTAAATTGGAACGCACAAGTGGGTCTGATTGGGGCAATTAGTTGTGACAAAAGGCGTACACGGTAGCCCGTGGGACGACTGTTGTATACATTACCCATGGCTCCCGTCTGCAGGGAGACTCGAGTGGGTGGACGCAACTAAGCCGCTGTACCACCATATTGTACACGGTAGCCCCTGGGGGACTGTATACATTACCCGTGCTCCCGTCTGCAGAGAGACTTGAGTGGGTGGACGCAACTAAGCCGCTGTGCCACCACACTGTACACGGTAACCCGTGGGACGACTGTATACATTACCCATGGCTCCCGTCTGCAGGGAGACTTGAGTGGGTGGACGCAACTAAGCCGCTGTGCCACCACACTGTACACGGTAACCCGTGGGACGACTGTATACATTACCCATGGCTCCCGTCTGCAGGGAGACTTGAGTGGGTGGACGCATCTTAGCCGCTGTGTCACCATTCTATACACGGTAGTCCGTGGAAGGACTGTATACATTACCCGTGCTCCAGTCTGCAGGGAGACTTGAGTGGGTGGACGCAACTAAGCTGCTGTGCCACCTCACTGTACACGGTAGTCCGTGGAAGGACTGTATACATTACCCATGGCTCCCGTCTGTAGGGAGACTTGAGTGGGTGGACGCATCTTAGCCGCTGTGTCACCATTCTATACACGGTAGTCCGTGGAAGGACTGTATACATTACCCGTGCTCCAGTCTGCAGGGAGACTTGAGTGGGTGGACGCAACTAAGCCGCTGTGCCACCACACTGTACACGGTAGTCCGTGGAAGGACTGTATACATTACCCATGGCTCCCGTCTGTAGGGAGACTTGAGTGGGTGGACGCATCTTAGCCGCTGTGTCACCATTCTATACACGGTAGTCCGTGGAAGGACTGTATACATTACCCGTGCTCCAGTCTGCAGGGAGACTTGAGTGGGTGGACGCAACTAAGCTGCTGTGCCACCTCACTGTACACGGTAGTCCGTAGAAGGACTGTATACATTACCCATGGCTCCCGTCTGTAGGGAGACTTGAGTGGGTAGACGCAACTTAGCCGCTGTGTCACCATTCTATACACGGTAGTCCGTGGAAGGACTGTATACATTACCCGTGCTCCAGTCTGCAGGGAGACTTGAGTGGGTGGACGCAACTAAGCTGCTGTGCCACCTCACTGTACACGGTAGTCCGTGGAAGGACTGTATACATTACCCATGGCTCCCGTCTGTAGGGAGACTTGAGTGGGTGGACGCATCTTAGCCGCTGTGTCACCATTCTATACACGGTAGTCCGTGGAAGGACTGTATACATTACCCGTGCTCCAGTCTGCAGGGGGACTTGAGTGGGTGGACGCAACTAAGCTGCTGTGCCACCTCACTGTACACGGTAGTCCGTAGAAGGACTGTATACATTACCCATGGCTCCCGTCTGTAGGGAGACTTGAGTGGGTAGACGCAACTTAGCCGTCGAAATATTCCATATTTAAAGCGCGAACATATTCCGATACACACAGGCCCGATCCTTTCTCGTCTGACAATAACTGCAGCTGGAATCCCAAAAAAACGAAAATCCAATACCACGGAACAGGTGAGCTGGATGCTGCATCGCAAACATTGGGCCATTTAAACCAGTGAATGAGCCGCAGGTAGATGCCAGGAATGCCTTTGTCCCGTCCATTCATCCTCTGCACCTAGCAAAACGTTCGCACAAAGAGAAGGAAAGCGCTCTCATAAAAAAGGCTGAAAGAAGATGAAGACCGAATTGTAAGAGGTTGTCACCGGCGCGGCGGCGGAATGTGGCGTTAACGCGTGCCTGGCCAAGGTCGGCGATAAATGGATAAGGGAGGACACAATGGCTCGGTGGACAGGTGCCGGACCTGCATGTGCTGCTGCCGTACGTGGCTCAAGGTAGTCCTCGCAACACTGCCTCAGTCATATTTGTCAGTTGTGTTTATCGATAAGGGAGGACACAATGGCTCGGTGGACAGGTGATGGACCTGCATGTGCTGCTGCCGTACGTGGCTCAAGGTAGTCCTCGCAACACTGCCTCAGTCATATTTGTCAGTTGTGTTTATCGATAAGGGAGGACACAATGGCTCGGTGGACAGGTGATGGACCTGCATGTGCTGCTGCCGTACGTGGCTCAAGGTAGTCCTCGCAACACTGCCTCAGTCATATTTGTCAGTTGTGTTTATCGATAAGGGAGGACACAATGGCTCGGTGGACAGGTGATGGACCTGCATGTGCTGCTGCCGTACGTGGCTCAAGGTAGTCCTCGCAACACTGCCTCAGTCATATTTGTCAGTTGTGTTTATCGATAAGGGAGGACACAATGGCTCGGTGGACAGGTGATGGACCTGCATGTGCTGCTGCCGTACGTGGCTCAAGGTAGTCCTCGCAACACTGCCTCAGTCATATTTGTCAGTTGTGTTTATCGATAAGGGAGGACACAATGGCTCGGTGGACAGGTGATGGACCTGCATGTGCTGCTGCCGTACGTGGCTCAAGGTAGTCCTCGCAACACTGCAGTCATATTTGTCAGTTGTGTTTATCGATAAGGGAGGACACAATGGCTAGTTCTGGTTCGGATAATTGAGTTGCCTATGTCAGATTTTATTGGTACTGTCCACTTAGTGCTGCGTCCTCTCATCTCTATGTTTCCTTGATACGTCCTACGCACAGCTATGTGGCTGGGAAAAGTATAGTAAAATATGTTGCCATCCTCTTAAACTCTACCTAATAGCTGAGGGCAAATAAATTGTATAGATTAGCAAAATAGTTTTTAAAATGTGCAAGTGCATAATGGACGTTATTATAAAATACGGTAATGCTATTCTCTTTTAACTGTTACCAGTGTCTTTTAAATTCGTTAACATGGACATGAATTCATCATCAAATAATATTTGTACTTTGGCTTTATTATGTAACGGTTTAATAGATTCATTATACGCTAACATGACCTCATTTGACTAGTATTACACCAAGTTTTTGGAGCAATTATATGAGGAAGTTCAATAACATAAACGGATATTAATGTAATCCTGGTTAGCAGGCATACACGCAGACGCAGAGGCGCCCAACATTTCACCACACCAGTGGGTTGAGTAACCTTCTTTTAATGTTTAGCTAATTCCAAAACTCAATTCCTTTGAGAGGAGGTCTCGGGTTCAAGTTTCCCTTTGAATGGTGGGTGCCCGTCTGTGGGAACGCAACCACCTGCCCGCTCGCGCTCACAATGCCACCTTGTCCCACAACACTGGTCTGCAATGACCTCGGCGCGGGGGGTGTCTGGAAAATTGCGTACTTCTCACGAGTTTTTAATTCCTACCATTATTACTAGAGGCTCACTTATTTCCTTTTGTTAGACTTTTTGAATTTCACTCTTTCCCGCTTTTTATAAAAGTAGACTAAAGTTTAAGAACACTAGATCACCTGGGACGTAAATATCGTATGGTACTTTTCCGTTATACCGACCTCATCTATAAATTGACTGACTAGTTACATTGGTGTTCTTGGATGTAGCAGATTATTGTTGAGCGATCATCAAAGGATAAACATCAGGTAATTTCTAAGACATAAAGATATAAAAAAAAACCTAACTAAACTCCGCAGAGCTCTGTATATCGGCAAAATCTCGTTTATTAGAATGCAACGCAACGTGTATTGGTCGCCGGCATACTGGGCTCTGGGGAGTTTAGTTAGGGTTTTTTATAGTATAAGATATTATTAATGAGATAAAAATATCAATAAAGAACCGAACTGAACTCCCCAAAGGGCTGCATGGCGGCTGGGGGCAAGGATCCGTTGACCACGCTCTTCACCGACATCGCCGACTTCTGGGTGGCAGAGAAATCACGAGATCTACAGCAAAATTGGTAGTACGTTTGTTATTTTGTTCAAAATATGTTTAATTTTCATTATATAGTGTCACCAAACACGCGTTCACTATTCATTATGTCTATTCAACTGTGGTCGGTATAACGGAAAGTACCCATCGTATGTATAGTCTGTATTTACTTTCTGCCCCTATACGATAGTATAAGGAGAAAGTATTGTTTTCGTATGAATATTTTAATTTGATTTTCTTGTGGATATATCCATTGAAATGTCCCCTCAATCAAAAACGTGGTTTTCCGGGTGTCTTTGAATGTGTGTGTGGGGATGTGCAGAAGCTTAGATATTAGTTCCCCCTGAATCGAAAAAGGGTTTTTTAGTGATGTCTGTGTGTGTGTGTGTGTGTGTGTGTGTGTGTGTGTGTGTGTGTGTGTGTGTGTGTGTGTGTGTGTGTGTGTGTGTGTGTGTGTGTGTGTGTGTGTGTGTGTGTGTGTGTGTGTGTGTGTGTCGTGTGTGTGTGTGTGTTGTGTGTGTGTGTGTGTTGGTGTGTGTGTGTGTGTGTGTGTGTGTGTGTGTGTGTGTGTGTGTGTGTGTGTGTGTGTGTGTGTGTGTGTGTGTGTGTGTGTGTGTGTGTGTGTGTGTGTGTGTGTGTGGATGTAATCAAGGCTAGCGACGAAACTGTTGGTCCAATTTTATTGACATTCGGCATGCAGGTAATACATAGCCCACGGTATCGCGGGATTTTTTAAAGAATTTTTTATTTTTAAGGGCATTTAAGAAAATGCCCTTAAAAACACGTGCCCCAAAAAACACCTTAAATGTAAATTTCTCAAAAACGGCTTTAACGGTTTTGATGAAAATTATATGATTTATAGTCCTTTATTGAGTAAACAAAATGACGTGACCCGCATTTTTCATAACATCGGGGATTTAGAGTTATGGGCGTTCAAAAGTAAAAGTTCATTTTTTTAATTTTCCAACAAAAGCGACAAAAACAACAAAGGCAAAATATAATTTGACTATCACCATTGAATCTAGCTTAAAAAACTAAACAAATTACTATTTTTAATCATTAGTCTACCACCAACGGTTCCAAAGAAATGTAAAATTTAATGTCCGTAGTAAACACAGTACATAGTCTGAGAGCGCTTAATGTTATTCTTATGTAGAATATTTAAAAATCAATTCCTTCCTTATTTTCCATTCGTTTTCCATCAAACTTGGTATGCGGCGTTAAGGTCACATTACCCAACAAAATCACTAAAAAAACCTTGATATTAGGGGGTGGCGGGATGGTCTCCCATGAAGTTCTAACAATAAATTTAATATTTTTTTCTTGTTGTAATTTTAAAGAAATAGATAATATTATCTTTGAAAAAATATTAAAATTCAAATTATTAAAATGGTATTTAGATAGTTAAATAATATTATGATTTTAATCAACATTGTCGTTAATGAAGAAAGTTTGTCAATCCACCGACATCGTTTATTTGTTAGAAGTATTCAAATCTAACGTATGATAACAAAAAGTAACTAGATATTTTATCTTTTTTAAATGATCAGACCTTCGCTTTCTTCAATGGTTTTTAGGAAATTTGCAAGAATACAGGTATGAACGGTAACTCGTTTTTAATTTTATTTCATTGCCGAAATAAAGGTGATTGCAATAGGATCACCTGCGCATTGAATATAGCGTTCTTTATAGTTACAACCCATTGGAGTTGAAAGCAAAACAGGAGTAACCAAGCACACGCTCATCGATTAGTATTTTTGATGGTACAACATATTCCCTATATTATCACCGTAGAATTCTCGCGACCTACGAATTTCTAAGGGGATCTTCCCACGCACATCCATAAGTAAGAAGAAACACCAGCTCGATATATCTGTATCCTTACAGGCCGACAGAACAAGAAAATGCACCTCGCCGAGACTCGAAACAGCACATAAACTGGGAGAGGGACTCGCGCGTCACTGATGTTCTGTGGAGGCGTCGCGTCTCGTGTCGTAGCGCTCCGCGGCGATATCTTAATTATGTGTAAAATATGAACGCTATGAGGTGAGGAGGAGGTTGTAGCAGTATCGAATAGCGCGGTAGAGATACTTAGACCAGGTGGCGTGGCGCGGCGGCCGCTTGTATAACTCCTCGTTATTTCGGCAGTACGGTTGTAAGATAACTAGCAGTATCGATGTGTTTTCTAATTTTACCCATACAGTAAACACTTTCATTATAACTTGGTTTTTGTAAATTGATCCCGATATTGACATCTCTAAATATTTATGTTGTATGCTCATTTCACAATGCCACGGCAGACACTTTCCACTTAAGTCTACAAGTATTGTAAAAGAAATCCAATATATTATAGTATTTGGATCTGGAAGTATAGATCGCGTGACCTTACTTTGAGGTATGTGCCTAGAATCAAAGGAATAATAAGAATTAATAGCAATTTTGATAAAATCATGAAGCTGAATCATTGATCGTTTATATAAGCGTTGTTAAATGCACAATTCTGTATTTCCTCACATTGAGATGTCTCGGTAGCCGCAGCGCAGGTAGTGTCGGGCCGGATGCTCGTGTTTGCTGGGCTCCTGCGCTGTCGTTGCGTCGACGCAGCACCTGTGGGACCACTCTGTAATTTTCTGTTTAAAGGGCAGCTTCCTGCGGCACCCCGGGTCGGGTTTCTGAATGGCCCAGCCTGGGAAGCGCCCCCTCGGCCGATTCTCTGCCGCCTACGCGCATAATCACACGGTGATGACAGTGATGCAAACACTGGCTCGCTTAATCACTGCGGTTGTGATGAATCACCGCATCACCGGGCGAGATATTGTATCCGCAAACTGAACCCGCTAGATCGCGGGGCATTCCTATAAGTATGTTACTTAATATACTTGACATAAGATATTCAAAGTGAAAGATCTATTTCCTCGGGACAACTGAAAGTATGTTTTACTTCAAATATTTTTTTTCGGTGCAGTATATAAAAAATAATTATTTCTTTTAAAAATATAGCTTGTATATTTTTATACTCTCCATTACAATACCCACCGACGTATTAAGGTCAACCACTCATGTTGAGGGAGTTGTTCAATGTTTACTCGTTTCCTTCTCCGCAGTGTTTGCCGATAACAACTATAGTTACCGTGGTTGCTGGCGTCACACACCGGAGTCACCTATGTTGTAATTTATATAAAATATAGCATGTATCATGTTATACTCTCCATTACAATACCCATCGACGTATTAAGGTCAACCCCTCATGTTGAGGGAGTTGTTCAATGTTTACTCGTTTCCTTCTCCGCAGTGTTTGCCGATAACAACTATAGTTACCGTGGTTGCTGGCGTCACACACCGGAGTCACCTATGTTGTAATTTATATAAAATATAGCATGTATCATGTTATACTCTCCATTACAATACCCACCGACGTATTAAGGTCAACCCCTCATGTTGAGGGAGTTGTTCAATGTTTACTCGTTTCCTTCTCCGCAGTGTTTGCCGATGACAAATATAGTTACCGTGGTTGCTGGCGTCACACATCGATTCATCTTTGTTGTAATTTAGTAAAATATATCAAACTACTTAAAATGTGATTGCAGTTGAAAATAACTATGGTGTAAACAATCTTTGTAATTCAATTACGTTTGTATTTTTTATCAATTAATCGATTAATCATGTTGCTTTTCCGACACCATAATTTATATGATCAGATGTGCTAAAAAGTGTTTCGTGGATCATTTCCTTCACCACGCCTAAACCTCTTAGTAAACTATATTTAGTGGCCAGTTTCTATTGTTTAAACCGTAATTATTGTTTTATTTCATTTTTAATATGTGATAAATAAGTTTAAATACATTTTAGCGAATTTCCCACAGGGAAGAAGCTATTACCATAGGTCTCATGGTAAGACTTAAGCCCGGGACCATTTAATTTTTTCGTCTTTAGGTGCCCAGAGTCCAAAAACAATAGTCGTTAAAATTTATTTATATAAATATATATGTATATGTATATATGTATATCTGTTACACGATAACTCTCGTAAAAAGGTCAACAAAATTTGAGAGACGTGTTATTCCTACATTCTCGGACGAGTTCGATAACCAACATATCGGTCAATACCGTGGTAGTTTGGGGGGTTTGTACCCCAAAATGGGTTTTTTTGCGTTTTTCACATGTATAAAATTTCTAATTTTATCTTTCACCATTAGAATCAGCTTAAAAACTACACAATTAGTTCCTTAAAGTTTTTCTCTATCTCCAATGGTTACCGAGATATTAAAAAAATCTAATCACAGTACGTTATATTTTTGGGCTCCAATGTTAATCTTGGATGTGAAAAAATATATTTCCCATATTAATGAATATTTTTGGATAAAACTTGATATTTAGCTTCATTGTTGAGATCATCCATTATGCTTATCATAGTTTATGTGTTTATCATGGCAGCAAACCTGCATACTCTTTTCCCATGATAATCATAAAGGGAAAAGGCAAACTCCTTTATTTATGGACAGATGTTGATGAAAGTTGGTATAAATGTTAAAAAATAAAAATTATTTATGGTAGAAATGACTACTTTCAGTGTTCCTCACAGCAGCTAACCTGCACACTCTTTCCCATGTTAATCTTATGGAGAATAGGCAAATAATTCTCATGTTTATGGACAGATTTTTATAAAACTTGTCATATTATTATTATTATATTATTGATTTGGAAATTCGCTGAGTACGCAGGTCTGCTGCGACAGGGGTATATATATATATATATATATATATATATATATATATATATATGTGTCTGTTAACACGATAACTCTCGTAAAAATGGTCCGATCGAGACAAAATTTGGTAGAGACGTGTATTCCTACAAATGCTCGGACGAGTTCGTAAACCAGACATATCGGTCAATGGGAACGGGTAGTTTGGGGGGGTTTTGTACCCCAAAATGGGTTTTTTTGCGTTTTTCACATGTAATTTTTTAAAATTTCAAATTTTATATTTCTCCATTGGAATCAGCTTAAAAAACTACAAAATTAAGTTCCATAAAGTTTTTCTCTATCTCCAACGGTTATCGATATATTAAAAAATCTAAACACAGTAAATTGTATTGTGGGGCTCCAATGTTAATATTATGGAGGATAGGGAAAAATTAATATTTCCCATATTAATCAATATATTTAGATAAAACTTGATATTTAGCTTCATGTGGTTAAGATCTATCCATTCATGCTTAAAAATCATAGTTTATATGTTTATCATGGCAGCAAACCTGCATACTCTTTTCCCATATTAATCATATAGGGAATAGGCAAACTCCTTTATTTATGGACAGATGTTGATGAAAGTTGGTATAAATGTTAATATAAAAATTATTCATGGTAGAAATGCCTAATTTCAGTGTTCCTCACAGCAGCAAACCTGCACACTCTTTCCTATGTTAACCTTATGGAGATTAGGCAAATAATTCTCATGTTTATGGACATATTTTTATAAAACTTGTCACATATTAAATTATTGATTTGGAAATTCGCTGAGTACGCAGGTCTGCTGCGACGGGGGTATTATTTGGTGGTGCTAAAATATGACAAGTGGTGTTGTTTGCCAACAACTTAAATATTTTTCAATAATTTTTTTCGTTATAATTCTAAGCTATATGTTGATATGAAGTGGGAATACGAGTTAGGAACAGTATGATGAAGCATCACAGTACAGCCAATGTTTTAAAATGTGCCTACTGTTTTAAAAATTGATATTCAATACAAACTGAAAAAAATGTGACGTTTGCTATTTTCTTAGTTTTTTGTGATTTTTCAACAAAGTTTTTTTTTAGCTTTGTTTGAATTTTCTGTGTTTATCAACACCAGTGGCGTTTTTAAAGTTTTAATAGGGTACGATTTGAACCCCAATAATACTAAATTATCGAACAAATATTTTATAATCAAATGAGATCGCACGCAGCACGCTGGCGTGAGAAGAGCGAATTTCATTCCCTTTCAACTTTTATTCCCATCATAGTAATCCAATAGTACTAAGTATGCAGGTTTGCTGCAATAAGGGTCGTTTTACATTGTGTACATAAAGGATGTTAATTAAGGAAAATCACATACCATTTTTTTTTATTATGCTGATAGTTAAGCGAGTTATACAAAATTATCTATTCTCCATTAGAATTACATAGGTAATGAGGACGTAGTTTTGCTGAAGAAAAATTAAATTTGGGGGTTTTATGCATTTATTGATAAAACGTAACTAGAAGGACTTGCATTCCAAATTTTGAAAGAATATTGAAGTAAAAAAGTGAGTTATTGATTTTTAATTATTCTTTAACAAAATTATCTCTAGACAATGTATTGTGTTTACTATTTTAAATATATCAGTATTTGTATTTTGTGTTTTTATAGGCCGGAGGCATTTTTTGACGTCTTGATGTGGAACGGTCCAAACCCCGGTCTTGTTACTACCTAACGTTGACTTGTTAGGAAGATTAATAGCCCAATGACAAATGGCGACTGGGTCCAGATTCGACCCCTTCAGGATTCGATCCGGCGACCTTCAGTTTTGAAAGCGGGTATTATAACCACTACACCACCCATCAAGTAATCAATTTTCCTAGTCATGATTGAAAATACTAAATTGTTTGCTTTTTGAGCCAAATGCAATAGTAAAAAGAAAGATTAGTTTTTTTCGAATATTATATATAAAAAATTGAAACCCCCATTTTTAGGGTGCAAAACCCCAAAAGTGCACATAATGTAGTTTGATCACGTTGCCTAACGAACTCATCCAACTTTTCCATAAGAAATTCGCTAATCTTTATCTTTATTTAATGTTACAAGTTATTCTGTTACTCGTAATAAGGCATCCAATTGTATAAGGAAGTTGTCTAAAATATTTGAAATCTTCTTCATATTTACGTTTAATAACCACTCGAACGACTGTTTTCGTACTAGCCAGAAAGTACGAGCGTGTTTGGCGAGATGTGCTTTTCTTCTCATATTGCCTCCTAATAGCTAGCTGTCTTTAACTCGTATAATGTCCGACGCGCTGCCGGCAGAAACAAGAGGTTTACGACAGCTAGCCACCTGCGTCTAGCAATTACGATGGATTTACGACAATGCTAAAATGTTATAAATTACGACTAAGCTGTATAGAGGCGCCTGGCTGCTGCGCTCACTGTTTTTGTCAGTTTAGATAGCAATCCTGGTATATAATTGTTTACTTTTGGAAGATAACTGTGCAGGTTTATACCTCAGAATAAAGTTAGTACTTAAAGCATTTGAATAAATTTTGTTAAGGCATAGGAAATATTTATCATGCGAACAAGGTGTGATCACAGTTTCATTAAGGAACTAATTTTCCATACTGAAGGCTACGCTCCAAGATGCTTTTGTCAACCGAATATAAAGTTTGAGGCTTTACTGCATTCCACTTTGGGCGTTGAGAAGCTTTGACGGGTTCAACAGGTGGTTAACCGGTGTTAACGGGGCGGGTATAACGGAGCACATCCGGGGTGTAGCACGCGCCCTTCCGTTCCCATCTGGGTCAAGGGTGCAACGGTATATCAAGCAAGCCTGAATTTTTGTATTTTTTTGTATAAAATCGATTTTATAGAAGGTTGTTTTGTTAAAACATATTTAAAGGAGAGTGGTACGATTATTGGTAGGATATAAAACAATGAAATAGTATTTCACCGTATTTAAGAAAAAAATAAATTTCTCCTAGACTAAATAGCCCCGTCACAGCAGACCTGCGTACTCAGTGAATTTCCAAATCAATAATATAATATAATAATAATAATATATGACAAGTTTTATTAATATCTGTCGATAAATATAAGAATGTTTTGTCTATTCTCCATAAGATTAACATAGGAAAGGGTGTGCAGGTTTGCTGCTGTGAGGAACACTGAAAGTAGGCATTTCTACCATAAAGAATTTTTATTTTTAACTTTTATACCAACATTCAACATATGTCCATAAATAAAGAAGTTTGCTTATTTCCTATACGATTAACATGAGAAAAGAGTTTGCAGGTATGCTGCCACGATAAACACATAAACTATGATTTTTGTTTCTAAACTATTATCAGAAGGTATAAGGTTTAATAGACACAAGCTTAGATACCAGTAGTTTTAGGGCTATTCAAAAAACTATCTAACGGTAGACATTGAACAGGGGGGATCAAAGGACTTCTATATAAATATATTTAAATGCAGACAAGAAAATGTCGTTCCACTTTCAACTACACACGCTTATTCCTTGTGTTGTACTGTAAACATCGCAATAAGGCAGACGAACTCCTATCGAGAATTTTGTCTAAATTGATAAGAAAAATGTTCGTAATTTTCGACCAATTAATGGACACTGAAAAGTAATACTGCAAATAAAAGGTTCAGGCACATAATAAGGACATGAACAATTATTTTAAGCTATCGGCCAACGTGATTATTTTAATTTATTTATGGCCCTTCGCTTATAGTCCGTCTGCGTCGTCTCACAACTCAGACGGCCAAGTAGGGCGACTTTCGGCACGAACCTAACGGTCCGACCAATTGTCGGTTACTGCGGACAAAGGTCCGAGTCTCTATCACCCCGTGAAAAAATCAATCGGGAAATGTGGGGTCAGCCGTTTTTGTTTACTGACCCTAAATCACATTTCATATTTTTGTCCCGGTGTCCATTAAATTTCACTCCGCCATATTTATTTTTAAGATCATAATTCAACCCGAAACCTATAACCGAGGTTAACGGTCGTGTTTATGACCGCAAGTGCGATGCCCTCTCCTCTCGCTCGCGGGTTGTTCTCGGGTCCTGCGCTGACCTCCGACCGCGGATGTATACGGACGGTATGTGTTGTGTTCTAAACTCAGAAACGCAGCCGGGAAGTATTTAGTACTATCCAGTAGGCCTACATTATTGCGTGAGCATGATCTCCTGCGAGATGGCCGTGCACGCTCCGGCAGCCAGTCGCAACCACAACAGAATACAGTAGGCTACACCTATACTGTTTACCTCTAGGATCTTGTACACTTAGAACAGTGGACAAGTGGACAATCTTACAAGATCACGCTCATATTTTATTCTTATTAAGTTCTAATAATACTAATGATCTCGTAATAAAACATTACAACAAACTATTTTAAAGTTTTCCATAAAAACAGGATTTCATAATCGGACGCGGTGCAATTTTTTTAGTTGAATAATAAATTATATAAATAGTCAGTGACTGTAATTTACGTCTCAAAACATTTCCTGGTCAAAACAAACAAAATTAGCTATAGACCACTTGTTCATTTGTGACTATACTGTATTCAGGATTCCATCAAACTACTAATTTAAAGTCTCCTTCTTTTCCAAAGTTACACCGTAGATTGCATGAGTAAAAACAAGTTTTAAAGTACGAATCACAAAGGTTTTGGAACTATTATAGGGTTGCGTACAAAATATCACTCACAAATGGCTAAAGATTGAATCGTTATGTCTCTGGTCAGCAATATTATGTGACCGATCTGAGCAACTTTTATGTTCTGCCTACACGGATCTCTCGTGTTGAAAGTCGTCACAAAAACTCATGCACGCAAATTTATGTCCAATATCGCTTTACTACTCTTTTACGACAAATTGTTGACCTCAGGACCACTCGGAGGCTTTCTCCCAACGTAAAACGTGAAAGGGCATTGTCGGTTCGAAAAAAACATTGGGATTTAGGCCTACTTTTAATTTCCGAAAAAACTTTAATCATTAAATTGTTTTTACAGTTTTAAAAAGTTGACAAGACAGTTGTGTAAGGTGTTAAATATAAAAAATTATGAATTCTATTCTATAACATAACGCACAATATTTGTAGTAGGATAAAACAATATTTTGGGTTGTTTCTCCACACTGAGTGGTTTGTTTGTAAAATGAGATACAACAACCAGAAATATTTGTTGTCGGTTATGGTTTACTTACGAAAGTGTGCTTACAGTACTCCATAAGGCTTCCTAGTTTCACGAGATAAATCAATCAGAATAACTAATATTATCTTATTGGACGTTTTGAACGCGTCTGTATTTTCAAGTGATTACCCAAGAATTTACATTTTAATAAACCATTTTTGGTAAAAGATATTGGAGTCCTGTTGTCAACAAATAAAAATATACCTATCTGTCATGCACAATACACAACCTACGTAAATCAACCACAACACTCCGCCTCCGCCTCAGAGCTAGCGGGGCAGAACAAGGCAGCGAGCGCACGGTCCGGGGGTCGGAGCAATACTGTATTGTCCTTCACAAATATACCTATCTGTCATGCACAATACACAACCTACGTAAATCAACCACAACACTCCGCCTCCGCCTCAGAGCTAGCGGGGCAGAACAAGGCAGCGAGCGCACGGTCCGGGGGTCGGAGCAATACTGTATTGTCCTTCACAAATATACCTATCTGTCATGCACAATACACAACCTACGTAAATCAACCACAACACTCCGCCTCCGCCTCAGAGCTAGCGGGGCAGAACAAGGCAGCGAGCGCACGGTCCGGGGGTCGGAGCAATACTGTATTGTCCTTCACAAATATACCTATCTGTCATGCACAATACACAACCTACGTAAATCAACCACAACACTCCGCCTCCGCCTCAGAGCTAGCGGGGCAGAACAAGGCAGCGAGCGCACGGTCCGGGGGTCGGAGCAATACTGTATTGTCCTTCACAAATATTTATTTTTTGTCAACAGGAATGGGTTTTTATTTAACTAAAACACTTTTAATTTAAATATAAATTATTAGGTAATGAACTAAAAATGGGAGGAGTTTCACCGGCTCCTGAAATGTTGTGAACTGTAGTTAAAACATAGACGCATTGGAAAGTTCTGACTACTGGACTTGAGATCTCTTCGTCATAGATTGTTTTAAAATTTTCACAACTTACAATTGATGGCGGCAGAATCCCAATTTTACTTTCCATTAGTTCCGAGGACATTACGTCAGCAGATGCCGCGTATATTAATTCATCTTTAACTCAACGTAAATTTCGGTATGGCCTCAGAAGTAGACCCGTCCTGTCATCACCCATGGCCCAAGACTTGTTCGCCACCTATTAAGGAAAGACCGGGCTCATGAAAAATGTGTAACTTTATAACGGGTTATTGATCATCACGTTAAAATGCACTCAATGTCTTTCTTAATTCGATTGACATTCGTTCCATATTAAGCTAGAATTATCATTATTAAAAAATTTTTAACAGACTTATATCCTCTGGATAATATATCAAACTGGCTGACCCGGCGAACTTCGTAACGCCCTACAGTTATATATGTGATAACCTTAAGATTGGCCATGTTCTGAAATCGATAGCATTACGGCTTCGTTGTGAAAGATAAGATATTCTGAGCCGCGGGCTAGTTAATAACAATACTGGAACGATAAGACATATTAATAACATTCTCACAAAACAAATAAATCTGAGTAGGTTGATTCACAATTTTCTAATCCAACCTAAACTCAAACCAAACCTAACTGTAATACGGCTTTTATTATAATACAGCTGATTATTATAATAAAAGTAATATACATAAACATTGTAATTATTTTTTATTTGACCAACATATAAACAGTGACTTTTAATCAGACAGAAAATAAAAAATACCCCCGTCGCAGCAGACCTGCGTACTCAGCGAATTTCCAAATCAATAATATAAAAATAATATATGACAAGTTTTAAAAAAATCTGTCCATAAACATGAGAATTATTTGCCTATTCTCCATAAGATTAACAAGGCAAAGAGTGTGCAGGTTTGCTGCTGTGAGGAACACTGAAATTAGGCATTTCTACCATAAATAATTTTATCTTAACATTTATACCAACTTTCATTAAAATCTGTCCATAAATAAAGGAGTTTGCCTATTCCCTATATGATTATTATGGGAAAAGAGTATGCAGGTTTGCTGCCATGATGAACACATAAACTATGATTTCTAAGCATAAACGGGTAGATCTTAACCACATGAAGCTAAATATCAAGTTTTATCCAAAAATATTCATTAATATGGGAAATATTAATTTTTCCTTATCCTCCATAAGATTAACATTGGAGCCCCACAATACAATGTACTGTGTTTAGATTTTTTAATATCTTGGTAACCATTGGAGATAGAGAAAAACTTTAAGGAACTTAATTGTGTAGTTTTTTAAGCTGATTCTAATGGTGAAATATAAAATTAGAGATTTTTAAAAACTACATGTGAAAAACGCAAAAAACCCCATTTTGGGGTACAACACCACCCCAAACTACCCGTTCCCATTGACCGATATGTCTGGTTTACGAACTCGTCCGAGCATTTGTAGGAATACACGTCTCTACCAAATTTGGTCTCGATCGGACCATTTTTACGAGAGTTATCGTGCTAACAGACACATATATATATATACATATACATATATACATATATACATAAAAATTTTAACGACTATTGTTTTTGGACTCTGGGCACCTAAAGAAGAAAAAATAACATGGTCCCGGGCTTAAGTCTCACCATGAGACCTACGGTAATAGCTTCTTCCCTATGGGAAATTCGCTAATATAAATACCTAATCCCCAAAAACCGTATACTATTAACATGGTCAATAAAGCTGTTTATTTTGTACAACACATATTTACTTCATAGTTTTACATCAATGAATGATTCAGATGGCATTGGATAGTAATGCATATTGCTAATGGAACGCAAAACCAAACAGCTGTAGCTTAATAAATCAAATGTTTTGATTGTAGAAAATTTGTAAACAAACTTAGTCCCCATGAGGTGAACAATCGACATTTAAAACGCCATAAAATAGAAACTTATGGAGTTTTCGAATTTTTTTCGCTAAAACCATCCCGGACTCCGGACACATATAGAGCAACTTTCGAAATTTTTATGGGGATCAGATGAGTAGTTTGGCAACGCATAAAGGGCATACATACATACATACTGATATACTTACATCCATTTTTATTTATATTTAGAGATAATGGAAAAATAAGATACCAAGAAAATGTTCAGACCGTTGATTGGAACAAACTAAAACTAAAATAGTCTGAAAGAATGGCGTCTATGGAGGCGTAAAATACTTTACGCCCAACAATTAATAAATATTTGTTTCCTTACTGTCATAATTCTCAGCATTACTATCACGTTGCAACAGGGCTCTTGAATAGGTTTACTAATTTCGTCGATAATGATTAATGAAAAAACATACATAATAATAGATAATAATTCTTAATATTTTCATCAAACAAATCTGTTGTTTATATTTGTTTCATAGGTAAACTACTTAGTCCATACGGTCTTTTTGAAACTGCCCTTACATTACATTACGTTACATTACACAAAGGGGCGGAACAGAGTTCCTGTCGCACGTCAGCCATGTGGCTTTTTGCGCACCCCTGTAGATTGAATGTCTCACGGACCTTCCAAGTTTAAAAACCTGATGAACTGCCGTAGTCTCCCCACCAGCTCCTCCCGGGGAAGGTGACAACCCCTCTCCATGACGCCGAGAGTGGCAGCTCTCACCCCGGCAAGCTCGGTGCAGTCATACAGCAGATGATCAGCAGTCTCCTCGGACTGCCCACACTTCCTGCAGATTGGATCTCCGGGGAAGAGTCCCATGCGAGCAAGATGTTTCCTCATATGTCCGTGTCCCGTGATAAGACCTACAATGAGTCTGAGTTCGGACCTACCTAACTGTAGAAGATCCTCTGCGATCCTCGAAGAGGGAGAGCTGAGAGACAGTTTACTTACTCTCAGGAGGGGAAGCTCCGCCCATCTTCTGCGGTGACACTCACGTGCCCACGTGTTGATCCACATGCGCCCTGGAGATGCCAAAGAAGGGTTGTGGGCCCACGAATGGGATCAAAGCGCCATCGTTCGCCAGACGATCAGCTATTTCATTGCCCGTAATACCTGAGTGTCCTGGGACCCAGCAAAGGGTAACGTTGTTGTGACTGCCAAGAGAAGACACCGCGTTGCGGCATTCCCACACTATCTTGGAGTCGAAGGTACAGGTGTCCAGAGCCTTGAGAGTGGCTTGACTATCTGAGAAAATGGTAATGTTCTTGTTCCTGACATCTCTGTTGAGATTGGACAGAGCACATTCCATACTGGCTGCCACTTCTGCCTGGAACACTGTTGGGAAATCCCCCATGGGAACGCAGAGCGTTACCTTATCTTACGCCCCCAGTATCCCAGCTCCAGTTCCCTTACTTCCCTTAGAGCCATCCGTGTACCATTCTGACTCACAGGGATGTAGAGGTCTGTCTCCATCTTGCCAGTCAATCCTTGGTGGAATCACCACTGAAAATGACTTACCGAAGGCGTATCTAGTGTGAAGATTGTCAGAAGGCATGTCAAGGGCCTCACATCTAACAACTTGCTCAATTCTGGTGTGACCTACCGAGGGTACATTGAAAGTCATCCAGAGATTCTCACATCGGAGGCGATATGCACATTTCCTAGCTACCGTTCTGATGTAGACATCTATGGGCAGGATATTGAGCATACAGTCCAAGGATGCTCCAGGGCAGGAACTCACAGCCCCAGAAATCATGAGGCAAGCCAACCTCTGGACCGCCGCAAGCCCCCGCACCGATGCACCGAAGTTAGTCTTTGGCCACCAAACTAGTGAACCATAGGTCATGGCCGGTCTCACCACAGCAACATACAGCCAGTGCAAAAGCCTAGGGTTCAGTCCCCATGTAGTACCAACCATTCGTCTGCAAGTCATGAGTGACCACTTACCTCGGTAAATCCCCCTTTGCAGCTGCGGCTCCCACCTCAGTGTCTTATCAAGTACCACACCCAAGTACTTGACCTCGTTCTGCAGATTTACCTCTGGGCCCTACTGGTTCAAAGGTCCTAGCCCAAGCAGGTACCTCCTTCTTGTGAATGGCACCGCCACTACCTTGGAAGGGTTGATGGCAAGACCCACCTCCTTGCGCCAGGTCCAGTGCTCCGTTCATAAGTTCTCTGATCGTGTTGGTGAACTTGCCAATAACCAGAATTGCAATGTCATCAGCGTAGCCCAGCGCTAGGACACCAGAATCATTGAGACGCCTGATGAGATCATCAGCTACGAGATTCCACAGCAGGGGGGAGAGAACTCCTCCCTGAGGGCAACCTCTTGTGGACAGAGCAACTAATTCCTCACCTAGAAGTGAAAGAACGACTTTCCTGTCGCTCAGTAATGCCTCGGTCCATCCGCAAATGACTCCGCTAAGCCCATGGGCCCTAGCGGCATTCACCACCACCTTTGTGGAGGTGTTGTCGAAGACCCCTTGGATGTCAAGAAAAGCACCCAGTGCTATCTCTCCATCCTCCAGTGTCTTCTCTATCCTGCCTACAAGATGATGGAGGGCAGACTCACATGCCTTACCAGGAATGTAGGCATGCTGGTTCCTATGTAGTGGGTGATGCCTGAGAGCACCATCCCATACGTACCTGAAACTGTCCTTACTCTTTCCGCTCGCTTTCTCCTACTTTTCTTTAAAGCTTCTTCGTTAAAAGGTTCATTATCTCTTTAGGGTTTAGCGGAATCAGCTTTCAGTTGGTCAGAAACATATGCAGTATGAAAGCTCTTCGTATGCACCAATACAATAGGATTAAGCAATAAAAGGCTCCGGTGTGAGTACATCCTTGTGAGTAAAGCATTAGCAGGTGTTTATGAGATGAGGCATCTACGACGTTTAGGCTCCCTCCGGTGTGAGCATATCCATGTGAGTGGAGCATTAGCACGTGTTTATGAGATGAGACATCGACGATGTTTAGGCTCCCTCCGGTGTGAGCATATCCATGTGAGTGGAGCATTAGCACGTGTTTATGAGATGAGACATCGACGACGTTTAGGCTCCCTCCGGTGTGAGCATATCCATGTGAGTGGAGCATTATCGCGTGTTTATGAGATGAGACATCGACGAAGTTTAGGCTCCCTCCGGTGTGAGCATATCCATGTGAGTGGAGCATTATCACGTGTTTATGAGATGAGACATCGACGACGTTTAGGCTCCCTCCGGTGTGAGCATATCCATGTGAGTGGAGCATTAGCACGTGTTTATGAGATGAGACATCGACGACGCTTAGGCTCCCTCCGGTGTGAGCATATCCATGTGAGTGGAGCATTAGCACGTGTTTATGAGATGAGACATCGACGACGCTTAGGCTCCCTCCGGTGTGAGCATATCCATGTGAGTGGAGCATTATCGCGTGTTTATGAGATGAGACATCGACGACGTTTAGGCTCCCTCCGGTGTGAGCATATCCATGTGAGTGGAGCATTAGCACGTGTTTATGAGATGAGACATCGACGACGTTTAGGCTCCCTCCGGTGTGAGCATATCCATGTGAGTGGAGCATTAGCACGTGTTTATGAGATGAGACATCGACGACGTTTAGGCTCCCTCCGGTGTGAGCATATCCATGTGAGTGGAGCATTAGCACGTGTTTATGAGATGAGACATCGACGACGTTTAGGCTCCCTCCGGTGTGAGCATATCCATGTGAGTGGAGCATTAGCACGTGTTTATGAGAGGAGACATCGACGACGTTTAGGCTCCCTCCGGTGTGAGCATATCCATGTGAGTGGAGCATTATCACGTGTTCATGAGATGAGACATCGACGCTTAGGCTCCCTCCGGTGTGAGCATATCCATGTGAGTGGAGCATTAGCACGTGTTTATGAGATGAGACATCGACGACGTTTAGGCTCCCTCCGGTGTGAGCATATCCATGTGAGTGGAGCATTAGCACGTGTTTATGAGAGGAGACATCGACGACGTTTAGGCTCCCTCCGGTGTGAGCATATCCATGTGAGTGGAGCATTAGCACGTGTTTATGAGAGGAGACATCGACGACGCTTAGGCTCCCTCCGGTGTGAGCATATCCATGTGAGTGGAGCATTAGCACGTGTTTATGAGATGAGACATCGACGACGCTTAGGCTCCCTCCGGTGTGAGCATATCCATGTGAGTGGAGCATTAGCACGTGTTTATGAGAGGAGACATCGACGACGCTTAGGCTCCCTCCGGTGTGAGCATATCCATGTGAGTGGAGCATTAGCACGTGTTTATGAGATGAGACATCGACGACGCTTAGGCTCCCTCCGGTGTGAGCATATCCATGTGAGTGGAGCATTAGCACGTGTTTATGAGATGAGACATCGACGACGCTTAGGCTCCCTCCGGTGTGAGCATATCCATGTGAGTGGAGCATTAGCACGTGTTTATGAGATGAGACATCGACGACGCTTAGGCTCCCTCCGGTGTGAGCATATCCATGTGAGTGGAGCATTAGCACGTGTTTATGGGAGGAGACATCGACGATGTTTAGGCTCCCTCCGGTGTGAGCATATCCATGTGAGTGGAGCATTATCACGTGTTTATGAGATGAGACATCCACGACGCTTAGGCTCCCTGTAGCATATATACATACGTGAGTGGAGCCAGCTATCATATGACTAAAGGCTATATCTCCTGTGAGCATTCCATTGAGTGAGCAATACAATTTTATGAGATGAGACATCGACGAATTAGGTTTTATATCCATGAGCTAACTGTGGGAAGACATGTTTTGTTGTGAGGTGTGATTAATGTCAATCATGAGTGAATTCACGTGTTTATTTAGAGAAGATTAAATTATTTCAGACTTTAGTTAGAAAAGTGCAAGATATCCAATACATATTTGAAAAGTGTTTATGAGATGAGACATACCCGACGTTAGGCTCCCCTACGGTGTCTTCTCTTATTCGAGAGCATTAGCACGTGTTTATGAGATGGTGACGACGCTTAGCTCCCTCCGGTGAGAATAAGCATTTATTATTTATAGTTTAAAACACATTTCTCATGAGAAATTTTATGTGGATGAACTCGACGGTTAGACTTGAGGACATCCAATGCTACGAGGTTATGAGATGAACGAATGTTTAGGCTCTTTTCCAGCAAAGCCGATCATATACTGTTGAGATTACATCCGTATTATTCCTGTGAGCACTGTATATACGGAATGAGGATTGAAAAGCGACGTTTAATACATCAATTAATGTGAGTGGAACGTGTTTATGAATACATCGACGTTTTTTAATCCACGGAGTTTTGGAAATACATCGCTTTTATATCGCATTATGATCCTTAGTTTTACATTTGTTTAGTAACCGATATTTTACATTTAGTACATTACATAAAATAAATATTATGACTCTATCACATATTGTTCTTTGCCGTCTTATCAAGATGTCAAATTATAAACAGCTGTTTTGTTTGCATTGTTTACATTTGATTCTCCATAAGCGTAATGTTAAATTTTAGATTAAACTTAATATTACAAAAAACACGAATTTTTCCTGGACATTAGCCTATCTAGAACTTTTTAAGAAATTAGTTATTTCAAAATTTAAAAGAAAATCCTGGTTTAATGTGTGCAAATACAGTTGATTACTAAGATGAGAAATTTTTTAGATTTTAAACTTAATATTACAAGAAAACACGATTTTTAATTTAGAGAATAGAATTATTTCACTTTCGAAAAGTGTTTAATATTTGAAAATGTTTTAGACGTGTGCAAATATATATATATATATATAAACTATATATATACAAACCTTGCTCGTATTATAGTATTGGATATGTGGAAGAGTCTTCAACTTATACCATAGCAGTTATACCAAATTTTAAATTAAAAATACTGCTAGAAAATATAGGTTTTACATTTTTTTGAAAAAGTCAGAGGAATATTATTTTAATACTATGATTATTTTAAGCATATTTCAGTGAGTTCCAATAATCCACAAGCTGTGGTTATGTTTCAAGAGAGTTCTGAATACTCTAATGATATGTCTCGGTATTCCTGAAAGGTAATCATGAGTTCTCTTGATGTGAAGCGTTGAAATGCTAGGTTCATCAGCAGAACACTCGCCTTTGAATATTCATCGCCCCGAGGAGGTTAACGACAACCACAACAAAGCATGTTCTTGTTTTATTGGTTAAATATCAATGCAAATAGTAAAATCCTTAGTTTACACTGTCTAGAATCTCATGTACAAGAAAAGTCCTGCATAGCGATTCCGAATATTGTAATCACCCTCATGGGACTGAGTTCCTGGTGCCTATAAAATACTGGAGCGATCGAGGACAGTTCCACAAACCATTGATTACTCCGGGCTGGCATGACCTTGATATTATTCTCTTTATAGACGTATGGAATTTTAAATTTGCTATAACTTCTGTAAAAATTATAATTTGTGCGCTATATTTCACTATTTTAATTAATTTACAATATTTTAAATATGCTTAATTACTATCGGTAAAAAATACTTCATTCAATTATAAACGTCAAGATACAAACATTGCAAGTACCAAGTTCAAGACGTGCCCATAATTAGATAGAATGAGCACAATGCAAATAAAACATGCTGATTTTAATAATTAGTATGTTTATTAGCGAATTTACTACGGAAAAGAAAGCTATTCATATGGTCTCAGATGGCCCATCGTCTTAATAGAACAAGATACAAAGAGTCTACTTATGTCACTATACTAAAATAAAACCATAGTCTGGCATGCTGGTTCAGTCTGTTCGTATATGTAAACGGATTGTTTGTACAATGTATTTTAATAGAACTAACTGTGGTTGCGTGGATTTAAAATAAAAAAATACAACTAAATGGTTTAATACCTTCTGTAACGTGATTCTGGTTGTAGTTTTTCACTACCGCAGTTTCAACTGCTTCAGGTGTCTAGGACGTCAAGATCATTTGTGGACTACGTCAATGTGTATATTAGCATAACACACGAGATCACAAATACGTCGACGACTAATAAATACGTAATGTCAAAAACCTTTTCTCCGGTACCGGAATTACAACAAAAACAAGAATCGCGGGATAGAAGGTGTTTAAACTATTTATTATTTAACTGAGTTGATTCGTAAGGCTGGTATCATGATGAAAAACACAACTACTGCAATGTAAATTTTAATGAGTTTAGTTGGGAAATTTATATTATAAAAGGTAAAAAAAATGTAAATATAGTGATGCATGATAAAACATCCATTCTATTGATAGTCAGTTGATATGTCTTTCTATTCCAGCCAGCTGTCTACTGAAGCGAACTTTTTATGCTTAATAATGTTGTACCCCTTCATTTTAAAAACAATAGCAATAACGGTCAAAAATATTTAGATTCATAAATAAATGCTACAGTGCAGTTCATGGAATGAACTATCTCCATTTCACTGTGGCCGAATACCAAACTCATAGAGAAATAAATATCGCCGAGTCCTAAAACGAGGCCTGGGCCACATGTTAAGGGCGTTTGCGGCATTCCGCGGCCGTAGGTCAACGTCTCGACACTCGACACTCGAGCCCCGGACGCCGTAGTTCTCTATGTCGGTCACCGCGACACAATCTTATCCGAACCAGAAACCTCTTTCTGAGTTTTGCCAAAGCGACGAGTTATGTTAATGCATATATCTGGGGACTGTCCCCCAAACGTATCGGAGGCCGGTGCGATACCTTAGCCTCAACGTACGGCCCGCGTCGCCGTCGCCCGCTCCGTAACCTGAGCTCCGATAATGGAATGATCTTTGACATGAGCCAGTTCCGCGGCCGGCGATAACACATTTACATACGTCGGAATGTGAGCAGTGCAGCCGCGTCAACAGGTACCACCAGTAGACTACCTGCGTATTCGGAAGTGAAATAAGTGGAGACATGTCATAATGAGTCAATTAACATGTGATATATTGCATCTAAACGTTTCATATTTTTGCACTCGGGTGATAGGTAGCACGTATTCCAAGAACTCGTAACAATTATTAGTAAAAATAATAATAGGCGTATGATAAGCTAACATAACTAATAACGAATACCTAACAAATGATACAATTACACTATTAAAAATTACTTTTGACAATCCTTGTTCGCCATATAATCACGTTAAACATCTATAAGTGTTTCTTACTTCCTTTTCTTTAATTACATAAAGACCAGAATTTAATTTGTCAGGATTAATAATAATGCCCACCATGCAAAATTGCTCGATTCACACTCATAGTTCGTTATTCAGTAGTTGCTAACTTCCTATTTTTCTGCAGGCCTTTTTGACGTTTAGCAGCAATATAAAATTATTAAATACCGTAATAATAAAAAATATTAAACCAAATTTAACTTGGTTTAAATTAGTAGGTTTATTTAGTATATGTGGTTTATATATACTAAGTATTTAACTCGTCCGACCACGGGACGACATACTTCAGTACCACCAACTCGAAGTTGGCCTGCCGTCGCCCACGTTAACCATCCTCGGGCGACCGTAGCCCGGTCGTATACCAGCCTCTGGGCACCGTAGTCCGTGCGATACGCGTTCAATTGGTTTTGGTTTATTTGCTCTCGCAACGCAGTAGGCGTGATGTCTGTGTTTGCATATATTGTGAAAGTAGAGCACCCGATGCGGAGGTGCGGCGACCGCCCCTGGCGGCGACTCTATGGGCTTTTGTTTCACTTAATATTATTGATAGAAGAATAGGTGCAGGTGGATTGTGAAATGTGATTTACTACAGAGTTACCTAACAGTAATTTACACTCTGGTCAGCTGATTGTGCGATAACACTGTCGCCAATTGTTTAGCCGTCATGTTAAATTTCCCAACGTCGAAAACTGGTCCACTGTAATTGGTATACTGCATATTTTCTTTTCGAAGAGAAGTTGACCTGCTTTTCTTGCTTTTTTGGGCTTTTCTTAACTTATTGTTGTACAATGAAACAGCAATAACGGGGCTGAAGGTTTGAAACCTACGTAGTATTGTTTTGTGGTACGATGAAGTAATAACATTTGTGGTTTGTTTTTGTGTGTGTTAAATTGAACTAAGAATTTCAAACAGAGTTGTTATGAGTAACTCTAGTAGATAATTTCTTGCGATACCGATTTAATAAAATGAAAAATTTACAAAAATGAAGTTTATAAGTAAATAGGTTTGAAAACTTTTATATTCCTGGTGTTAAATTTTGTCTTACCCACATGATCGATTTACTACTACTTGTAGTAGTACTATAACAGACGTTGTGAAAATGTTAGATAAACTATATTATGCCACAAAATGATAAGTGATTATTTATGTATCACTGTAAAAGTAATATAACATAAAATACTACGATAATAGACAATATAAAAAACATAATACCATAACAACAAAAGTGATGATTAATCTACAGTGAAATAGGATTATAAATCTTGCTGTACATTTTGTACCCGCGGGACTGAGACAAGCGGTGGTAATTAGAGAAATCGACAGAAACTGTAGCGTCGCTGGAACTGTGAACCACGTACGTTTTTTTGAAATTACAACTATCATTACAGGCGATTGAATCTTACAGCTCATCGTCCCATGTGTCAATTTTTTATTCCAAATGTGCTTCTAGTTTTGTAGTTCTAAGGTCCAGCCTTTGCCAAAAGGTCCTTAATGTATAAATGTTCTTATTAAAATTTTTGCATTGATATTGATATTGACAAGTTCTGTATAAACCTTTCCTCTAACAATCCTAATAAAGGGATTATTATTTTCCAATGAAAGAAACATTTTAGACATTCGCAATAAAATGAGGGGAAAAAGAAAGCGGTGCTACCAGTGTGGTCCTACTCGAGCCGGATTTGAATAGCAATAAAGTACAAGTGGACATCGCGTCCGATATTTGCACAGATAAGGGGCTTCGCGAAGACCACTTATATGCGGCCAGCGTGGGCGAGGGCGGTACGGCAGTGCGCGCCCTCAGTGTAGGCCCTGCCCTCCGCTACACTGAGGACGGTACGGCAGTGCGCGCCCTCAGTGTAGGCCCTGCCCTCCGCTACACTGAGGACGGTACGGCAGTGCGCGCCCTCAGTGTAGGCCCTGCCCTCCGCTACACTGAGGACGGTACGGCAGTGCGCGCCCTCAGTGTAGGCCCTGCCCTCCGCTACACTGAGGACGGTACGGCAGTGCGCGCCCTCAGTGTAGGCCCTGCCCTCCGCTACACTGAGGACGGTACGGCAGTGCGCGCCCTCAGTGTAGGGCTACACTGAGGACGGTACGGCAGTGCGCGCCCTCAGTGTAGGCCCTGCCCTCCGCTGTAGGCCCTGCCCTCCGCTACACTGAGGACGGTACGGCAGTGCGCGCCCTCAGTGTAGGCCCTGCCCTCCGCTACCTAAACAAACACTAATTAGTCATTTCTTTATTTTTAACTCGTTTTCAATTTGTAACAATAGTTTTTTTTTATTATTGTATGCAATTTTTCTTACAACAAATATGATTAGTTTATATTGTGCTTGTGTTTATATTGAAACTCTGGAATCCGGGTTTAAAAATACGAAAATACGTCTTAAAAATACAGGGAGGTATCCCAAAGTATTTCATATTATTTCAAATAAAATTAATGTAAACCGTATTATAGAAAATAAAATTTAATCCTGATTACAAAATATCTGAAGAAAAAAGTTGGGATTTCTCCAAAAGGTCGTTAAGTGGTCACTACTCTACGTTAGCTTATGCATCTTGGCTTATGAGAACCGTCTATGATTTCATTTCTTTCTAGGAAATTCTATGTCCTCATATATGTGTGGAAATAACAACGATTTAAAATATCAAGGAAAAAAGCATTTTCACAAAATGGTCCTTATTTTCGCGTCTTTTTTAAAAGTCCACTTAAGGTAAGACAATCAAACAAAACTATTTTCAAACAGCTGTCACTACAGGTATATTATAAAAAGATCGTAAGCATAAAAAATTGTGTAGTATAAATTTATATTGTACCTTAGTAAATATCAGGTTGGAATATGCTATTGTAGCGTGGGGTGGAAGTTATCGTTCCATTAAAAGATCAATCGAGAATATCCAAAAGCGGTATGTTAGATTAATGTTAATGAGGAATTCCAGAGAGCCTTCCATGTTTTACAAGTTTGAAAACTTTACCGCTAAGATGTATGTATGTAAATAAATAAATATATATATATATGTATATATATATAAAGTTTTAAAGGCATTTTTCCGAAAAAGTGAAAATTTACCTACAAGTAGTCTATAAATTCTTTTAGACTAGATCTTAGAAATGCATAAAATTTTCGGGTCCCCAAATCAAAAATGTTTACAAAAATATTTAACTAAATTTTTAATAGGAAAAATTTTAAGAATTATTAATAAATTGGCCCAAGACATTAGAAATATTAAGAAGATTCACAAATTCAAAAACAAAAAAATTGGCTTTTAAGCATGAGCAAAGATGATGTGGAGGAACTTGTTGGTGTTGCTCGTCAGATGTGATTGTGTCCCTTTATCATATCTCGATCCTGCTTATCACAGAAACTATTATATACTGTAGTTATTAATTTTGTAAAAATTATGTACTTGAATTTTATAAATAACTAGCTGATGGTAGGCTATATTTTTTGCACCAAATTTATTAATTACTAGCTGGCCCGGCAAAACTTGTAACGCCCAACAGTAAATACATGTTAACTTTAAGATTAGCCAAGTTCTGAAGTCGAATGACATTACGGCTTCGTTGTGAAAGATTAGATATTCTGGGTCGCGGCATAGTTAATAACGATACTGAAACAATAAGACATATTAATAACATTCCCACAAAACAAATAAATCTGAGTGGATTGATTCACAATTTTCTAATCCAACCTAAACCCAAACCAAACCTAACTTTAATAAGGCTTTTATAGGAAAGAAACAATTTTCTGTATCGTGGCATTTTTTGTAATTATAGGCCTACTCGCGTAAACTAACATTCATTAATTTTAATCGCGCAAAACAAAAAAAGGAAATAATAATTACACTGGGACAAACAAACCAAACAGTAATATATTCTTTCTTTAAACAATCACAAACATTCACATAATCTTTTAATCAGACAAACAGTAAAAAATATAAATACATTATAATCTCCAAAACCCATAAACTATTAACGTGGCGAATAATGCTGTTCATTTTGTACAGCACATATTTACTCAGGAAAGATTAAATTTTCTTAATCGCGGTATTTTTATAATAAGCGTAATTTAACAGCCGTTTTCGAGTTATAAACTGTGTAACCAACACGACTTTGTTTTATATATTTAGATTATTATAATAAATGTAATATTTAAAAACATTGTAATTATTTTTTATTTGGACTACATATTAACGCGTCATTTTTAATCAGATAGAAATCCCCAAAAACAGTAAACTATTAACGTGGTGAATAAATCGGTTCATTTTGTACAGCACATATTTACTTCATAGTTTTACATCAATTAATGATTCAGATGGCATTGCACAGTAAAGCGTATTGCTAATGAAAAGTAAACCAACATCTGTAGCTTAAGAAAACGAATGTTTTGATTGTAGCAAATACAAATTTATTGTTGTAAACAAACTTATTACAAAATGTTATAAAGATAACATTAGAAATTTAAAACGCCTTAAAATGGAAACTTATGAATTTTTGAAAATTATATCTCAATAAAACCTTCCCGGACACATATAGAGCAACTTTTCAAAATGTCATGGCGATCAGATGAGTAGTGTGGCAACATAAAGGACATACGTACAAACATACATTTTTGTATACAGAGATTATTATATTTGGATGATTTTGTAGAGATATTGAGACTATTATGTTTCTAAATAATATGTTTTTATTATTTTAATGTAACCCATGATGGATAAGTTTTGTTTTTGTTTTTTATTGAAAGTTGATTATGCCATGAAGAGTTCTGTATACTATTTTTATGTTGACCCTTTTGTAGTTAGTGTATTTTGTCAGCCACCGCACAATCCTGACGTGTGAATAATGTTAAATTTTGATGGAATCCCTAATTTGGCATTGCCTTTAGGACCCTATTTTCCTCAAATAATGTATTTTTTAGTTCAATTAATTAAAAATAAATGTAAGATGTTTCGATATTTTTTACGTAAATACTCGTATGTTTAATTGACGGAGTGAATAAATCATTTATTTAATATTGACTTTCGGAAACCACCGAACATATTAAACGTACAACCTTCTGGTCTTTGTCCCTTACGCTGACTAAGGTCAGTTAGAAATTAGGTTTAGACCGTTCCCCATCAAAACAATAAAAAAATCTGAAAGGCATAGTAAAACCCAAGATAAAAAAATGAAAAAATCTGAAAGGCATAGTAAAACCCAAGATAAAAAAATGAAAAAATCTGAAAGGCATAGTAAAACCCAAGATAAAAAAATGAAAAAATCTGAAAGGCATAGTAAAACCCAAGATAAAAAAATGAAAAAATCTGAAAGGCATAGTAAAACCCAAGATAAAAAAATGAAAAAATCTGAAAGGCATAGTAAAACCCAAGATAAAAAAATGAAAAAATCTGAAAGGCATAGTAAAACCCAAGATAAAAAAATGAAAAAATCTGAAAGGCATAGTAAAACCCAAGATAAAAAAATGAAAAAATCTGAAAGGCATAGTAAAACCCAAGATAAAAAAATGAAAAAATCTGAAAGGCATAGTAAAACCCAAGATAAAAAAATGAAAAAATCTGAAAGGCATAGTAAAACCCAAGATAAAAAAATGAAAAAATCATAGTGAGCAAATGATTACCGAATTCTTCAATCAGTAATTTAATTTGAGAAATTTATCAATTTTTAATAGCATTCTTCCCTTGATTTATATACTTGGAATAACGTTAAAATATCTTTATAATAATGTCACAATAGTAATGAATCTATTAAAACAGAAATTTGCGACGAGTCTACGTAAAAATAATTACTTTGCATATACTAAATCGCGCCTCACCGCGCCTGACAGGTTGCGCCGTTAGACTGCACAATGCAATCCGCAATACACTTTTCTACCACTATGCTGGAGTTCCACTTGTACACAAAGGTTTTTTGACTTTACGGCTGGTAGTGTGTATAATAGTATATGTTTTGTTAATGTATTAGTGTCGTTTATTTCTTACGTCTTACACAATACATTAGCTAAATTTCATTGACTACATTACACTTAATTGAAGAACTTAAGATTCTTAATTACTTAAGAAATATGGATAATGAGCATCGATGATGGTTCTGTATTTTTATTCCGAGTTGTGCTTAATGGAACGCTAGGTCACTAAACCTGCCAAGGCCAAAACACTTCCACTTCTCCCTCTCCCGCCTCCCATTTGACCTTTTTCTACAGGTGCCGTTTATCTCTACCTTTACGGTTCCTGTTTAATGTTTTGACCAAAGACCGTCAAAACGTTTTAGCGTCACGATAACTCGAATCCTAATTTTCGTTCGGTCTGTTTTTATGTTGGGTCACAGTTATGGTTTATGAGGACATACAAATATGTTTACTGCTCATTAAAATTATATATTAAATAAGTTTAACTCCAGTCTTTTATTTTTTTATTGGGACCGTCATATGTAATATTTGTATCGTTAAATAAACTATATTGATACCAGGCCTCAATGTTTACTATTTACATTTTCGAAAACGAATTTTATGGATTAAACAACAATCAGTTCTTATAAATCAACATACTTGGTATCATATTTGAAACCAGCAGTAAGCCAGTCCTTTGTATGCGTTGTAGGATTCCGTTTAAAGAAGAAAGATAATCATACCAAAATGTAAACCTGAAATCCTAGACAAATCAGTACAAAAAAAATCAATACCCAGCTTTATTATTTAGTATTACTTACAATGAAAAAGATTACAACGTGTATACCATTATTAAAATTAGTTATACGTTAAGATAGATTTTCAATATAGTATGATTTCGAAATGGGTTTAAAATCAATGACCAATATAAAGTAGTATTGATTTTAATTTGACAGCTGTTTATTTTCTTTCTATTATATCCTTAAAATACAAAGACAGCTGATTATTATCAGTAGTTGATTCATTGATAATTGAAAGTAAAATGTGAATAATATCGCATAAAAAGTGGATTTTTAAATGCTCGTTATATACTTTTCAAGAGGCGACGGACAATTTCAAGCTTTGAAAAACCTTAATTGGAATGTTGAGAGGACATTCATTAAGATTCATTGTTATCAGTTCTCCAGTTTCTTTCAGAAAAGACGCTGTAAAACCTCCTGCAGCGTTACATACAAACATAAGTACAGACACAAATTAAGATAAGACTTGTTTCGGCTTCTGTAACACACGAAACGTAAAATTAAGTAAAAATTGAATAACTTGAGCAATGTACTAACAAAACTCTAATTTTATTTATATAGAAGAAGATGCCTATTATGGTTTTCGTGAAATTAGGGATAGAAAAAACTTAAATTATTGAATTTTTTAAATATCAAACTCGATCCGAATCGTAGGAAGAGAGAGGTGGCGTCGCCGGGCGAGGAGGACGCCCGGATACGAGCCGTGTTCACGCACGTTGCGCCCAAACTATTGCCCGTTTCATCAAAAGGGAATAAATTTCATTTACGCGCCGATTTACTGCGCACGCCTCCTAATCGCCGATATTAAGTCATTTGCCGTCTCGAGCGCGCATGCGTAGCGACCGGCCGTGCGCACTTGACCCTTGCTCTCTGATTCGGCAACGCTCAAATCGCTCATCTCAGGAATATCGAGCCTTGATACTTCCTGGATGATAGCCACTTCTCTACATCTTGCGTTTTAAACGGTATCCCGATAATTTTACAATTGTAAATACAAAATATTCAGGTCGTTCTAATAGATACCATACATATTTACATTGTGATGCATGATAGAGGAGTCAGCAGTCGTAGCACCAAGTCAAGTGGTTCACTGCGTGATTTGAAGAAAGAAACAGGTTTATCACCCAAGTTTTTGTACAGGAATGTCCCTTTTAACATTTTCTTGGTTTTAAGTACTTAACGAGAGGGATCATAGCAGAAAAGAAAATTACCCCCGTCGCAGCAGACCTGCGTACTCAGCGAATTTCCAAATCAATACTATAATAATAGTAATGATGATATAGTGTCGACAAATATGAGAGTTATTTGCCTATTCTTCATAAGATTAACATGGGAAAGAGTATGCAGGTTTGCTACTGTGAGTAACACTGAAAGCAGGCTTTCTAGCATAACAATTTTAATTTGCCCATTTATACCAAGTTTTATAAAGCTCTGTCCATAAATAAAGGGGTTTGCCTATTCTCTATATGATTAATATGGGACAAGAGTATGCAGATTAGTTGCCATGATAAACACATTAACTATGATTTTTAAGCATTTTAAGGGTAATATCTCAACCACTTGAAGGTAAATACAAAGTTTTATCCAAAAATATTGATTGATAAGTGAAATATTAATTTTTCTTTATCCTCCTTAAGATTAACACTGGAGCCCCAAAACACAACTTACTGTGTTTAGATTTTTTTAATATCTCGGTAACCGTTGGAGATACAGAAAAACTTTAAGGAACTAAATTGTGTACTTTTCTAAGCTGATTCTAATGGAGGAAGATAAAACTTTTAAAATTACATATGAAAAACGCAAAAACCTAATTTTTTGTACAACTTCCCCCAAACTACCGTTCCGATTGACCCATATGTTTGGATTACGAACTCGACCGATCAAATGTAGCACACACACACACAAATTATATATATATATAAATTTTAACGACTATTGTTTTTGGTCTTTGGTCACCTAAATACGAAAAAATAACATGGTCCCGGGCTTAAGTCTTGAAGTCTTACCATGAGACTTTAAGACGGTAATAGTTCTTCCCTGTGGGAAATTCGCTAAGAAACAAAACAAAATTTATACTCAGTTAAGTTAATAAGGGTTGTTGTGTATGCCTAATATTACAGTAATATTACAGTACAGTACAGTAGAAAGGAGCATTATTTAGTTACACACATGAGATTTTCTTACTCTTGCCCACAGTTACCGTGGGAGCCGGAGACACTGTCCAAAGTTTAACGTCTCGTTTTAATATCTTAATTTACTCCCACTGACGAGACTAATCTGTAATTAGTGACTGTTCGGCTTTGTTGGGCCCACGCATTTACACGGGACCTACACTCCTCTGGGACAGGTAAATAGCAACATGATTGCGGACGCTGCGAGATTCCATTCATTCTAAACTTTACATTTTTTAGAGGTGAACATCTTATTAAGTCAGGCTTTACTGTAAAAAAAATCGTTAAAGATTAAACAGGAAGGCCATAGGGTTTCGTAGCTTATTTAAGAGTTTGTAAAATATATTTTAATCATGAGGTAGGGTGTAACGATTGTAAGTCGTTGTGTAAAGTCGATTGGGCTGTAGACCTAGTGCCCAGTCATCGTGTTGTCTCACGAAGCAGTTTAGATCTACCGGTATCATAACCATACGCTTTACCCGACACTCGAAAACTGAACCCCAAAAACTGAAAATCTCTGTACATTTAAAAATAGTTCCGATCTATCTATACTGATAGTTCCACTTGATCATTGCTTGAATACGAATAGGAAATATTTAATTGATATCCGACTCAACAATATTATCAAACTTGACCAAACCACATTGATTGACCCAATCCGCTCCGTAGTTACCTTTAATAATTGATTGTTTATCATCTTTGTTAATGGGATTCTACGAAATGCAATTCCAAATTTAATTCTAAGTGATTAGCATATACCAAAGCTTTTAGGTTTTTGTAATAAGAATATTACGTAATATACTAGTTCAGTATATTATTATTGCTGTTTACCATACTATTGCGTTGTTTCGGGAGCGGGATTACTATGAGAGTCTAGTACACACGTTTCTGATGTACTCTACTGTATTTTTCACTACTACACTAACCTAGATAATGCTCATTGCTTAAAATATTTCCTCCTGGTTTCAAGAGTTAGTTGTCATGTTTGTGTTTACACAATCAGCCAATTACTGAAATTAGAATTTGTTTGCCAATAGAAAACTATCCTCGGACAGCTTTCGTAAACCGCTGTTTCCGTGCACGCACGGAGGTTCATTAAAAGTGAGTAGTATGGATTAATGAATGTTAAAACATATGGAAATTGTAGGTTGTAATAATGTACACTTAAAACTCACATAAAGTAGATTAATACAAGTAATAACTGAATGATGGTCAGAAGAAAAATGTGAGTTGTATTACGCAAATATGTTAAATTTAAACTCGTGGGTTAAATACAAAAATAAATACAAATAAACTGTATCAGTGGAATGACACATACTTTCTCTCTTAAGTAAATTTAAAATACCCCCGTCGCAGCAGATCTGTGTACCAGCGAATTTCCAAATCAATAATATAGTAATAATAGTAATAAAATATGTGTTCACAGACACACACATATATATATAAATTTTAACGACTATTGTTTTTGGTCTCTAGGCACCTAAAGAAGAAAAAATAACATGGTCCCGGGCTTAAGTCTTACCATGAGACCTACGATAATAGCTTCTTCCCTATGGGAAATTCGCTAAAACGAAGAAGTCGATCTTTACCAACAGCAGATTCTTTATGTATCTTAACAAAAAACCCCATGACATTAATTCAACTCGCGTGTAAAAAATGTGGTTATTCACGGTGACTTACTGGAGGGTGGAGCAAAGTGGGCGCATGGGCATGCGCATTGCTCATTGCGCATTGTTCATCTTGGTGTACATCACGGATGCTAATAACGAGGCTGTGTTGCTCGTAATGAGTCACTTCACGCTCAGTCACTTCACGACGTGGTGGCTGACTAATCCTTGCCACTCCACCAGGTCCCACGATCAAACACGGTATTAGTTAATTAATAAATACTGTACCGGTACTCAATTAGTCATGGAAGTTAGCCCGTTTTAAAGACAATTCGGTTATAGTAACTGTAAGGTAACTCTATTAGGTGTAATCAGAAAGATGTCCCAGGCTGCACAATCCGAATCTAGGGTGCAACAAAAAACATCGTAAAATCCCAAGGTTTACGGGTTATACTCTTTGTCTGAAAGACAAATTACACATTCCTACTGACACTCAATCCGTATTTCGTCCAGCAGTTCCTCTGTTTCTCACCAACACCTGAGGGAGACCAGGAAAGTTCCGGTCGGCGACCGCTCGCGTGCCCTCTGCTCTCCTCTTCTTCTTTAACCTCTCATTACTCACTTTCACCTTCTCCCTTCCGCCCACGTCTTTACTGGTATCAATAAAATTTGTATCACTCTGAAGAATCTTTACGTTCTAAGTCCAAGTTCATATTCCAAAGTAGCAGTCATATTTTCTTTCCTTATCTATTGTCCGATTTTGGCGTTGCGTTAAATTTATTGTGTTTCACCAAACGAATGCACAAATAATTTTTTGCTTAAAATGACGGACAAACCCTATAACTTGAGGATTATCTTTGGACAACCGGCTGTAGGGCTAGTACAGGCAGCGGATCTCGACCTTTCAAGCCTTATCGGTGGAAAGATAAGTGGAAACAGAAGGTAATCAGGTTAATGTAAGGTTGCCGATTGACGGATCGATGCATATTTACAACGTCTATGACAGTTGACATTCACTGCCAAAGTTGCCACGGGGGGTGCTAGAGTCGTGAGCATCTCGGTGAAAGGCCGGGTTTGGGACTCATTAGACCTACCTAGTACCTAGTAATCTCTACATCTGGTAATAGAAACCAATGATGGTATAGGTAAGGAAAGATACGCAAGGCAGTAATTGAGATAGTCTCTCCAGCTTCCTGAGTAATATATCGTAGGCATATGTCTCTAGCTAAAACAAAAATTAATTCAAATTTATTGAGTTGCAATTTCAAGTAGGCAAGGGGAATAGTCCTAAGGCAGATGTCCAGTCGAGACTCGGGCTTTCTAAATTAACCAGGGAAATAGCCTGTTCGGGCTTCCGAAATCACGTATTCCAAGATATAGTCCTCCGGACATCCTGAGTCGAGTAATTCAGAAAATAGTTTTTCGGGTGTCATTAGTCACACACAGCAGGGGCATTCGATCTAACTGAATGGCAATAAATCAAATGTTCGGTAATGATGTTACAGTAAAATAAATCACTATTCAAATTTGAAAAAAATATTCATTAAAAATTATATAGTTATTAGTTTACCGTAAAATATAATCTTCCGATAAAACTAAAATTAACTAGGGCCTACAATTTAATTGAATGTAACAAAGTAACAATCGTATCAATAAATTCAGTAGCAGCTTTCGATAGTTGACGACTTAATCAGATGACAAGTGGAAGTGGATCGACGAGATGTGACGAGAAGGAATGTGTCAGATGTTGGCGCGCGTGCCGAGTGTGCGTGAGTGTGCGTGCGCGTGCGAGCATCGCGAGAATGTGTTGCTCATTCGATCAATCAGTGTCTTTTCACCTCTCGGCGCTGCGTCTCCGAGCTATCCTAATAGCTGTCTTTCCACAGGAGGCGGCCAATGTCTATGTCTCACGTGCGATGCCGATGGTCAGATAGCTGCTGAGTGCACTCAGGGGCCGACCAACACCCCTGTATGTCTCGTTCGTATTTTTTTACAACGTACATTTTACTTCTATTTCATTTTTACTTTTTCCCCCTAAACGATAGTACAAGGAGAAAGTATTGTTTTCGTCAGAATATTCGAATTTGCGTTTCTGGTGGATGAGCCCCCTGAATAAAAAAGTGGTTTTAGAGTGATGTCTGTTAGTGTGTCTGTGTATGTGAGTGTGGGGATGTGCAGAAGCCTTGAGATTATTGCCCCCTGTATAAAAAAGTATATTTTTTAGTAATGCTTGTGTGTGTGTGTGTGTGTGTGTGCGTGCGTGTGTGCGTGTGTTTTGAATGTATGTAATAATCCACGGTATCTCGGAAAATGCTTTTGAATTTTTGATTTTCGAGGGTATTTTACCCTAAAAATCCTCCAAAAACGTCAAATCAAAATTTCTCAAAAACAGCTTTAATGATTTTGGTGAAAGTGTATGGTTTATAGTCCTTTATGAGATAAACAGAATGATACTACTCGCATTTCTCAAAACATCGGGGTTTAAAAGTTATGGGGTTTTAAAAGTAAAAAAATCACTATTTGATTTTCTGAAAATAAAGAATAATTTACCACCATTAAAAACCAGCTTAAAAACTAAACAAATTAGTTTTTTGAATCATTAGTCTACGACTAACGTTCCAGACAAAAAGGTTAAATTTAATGACCGTGGTAAACTCTGTACATTGTCTGAGAGCACCCAATGTTGTTCTTAAGGAGAATATTAAAAAATCAATCTCTTCCTTATTTCCCAACAGTTTTTCATGAAACTTGGTGTGCGGCGCAAGGTCACATCATCCAACAAAATCACAAAAAACTTGGTATTACGGGAGCGTGGGTTAGTCCCCCCATGAAGTTCTAACAATTAGTTTAATTTTGTTTGTCTTACTGTTATTTTCAGAAATTGAACGATCATATTTGAAACAATAAATTATTAAATGATATCTAGATAAACTTTAAAGAATATGATGATTATGTTAACGATTGTCGTTTAAATTTACTAAAGATAGGAGGTATGTGTCAGCCCACTGATACCGTTTACTACATTTTACATTCGGCTAGGTTGTGAGAACCTAACTGATTGCGGAAAAATAACGCCTGAATATATTTAGTTTTAACTGCTTTTGAAACACTGACATAATTAGAAATAGATATATCATCAGTAGAACGATCTATAGTGCAGAAAACATCGTTTATACATCGAACATGTAAAGAGATCAAATATAATTAATACGTTTAACTTTTTCAACGACGTTATCAAAATATCTGTTAAATAATACTGTAATAACCGATGGTCACAACATGTAATGGACGCAATTTATTATTGTTATTACTACTATTATTTATAAATAGGCTACCATCTATCTTTATTGTCAGTAGACCTACCTGCGGGCAGCTACTCCGCAGCTGTATGTGTAGTCATCAAATGAGGAACCTTTCATTGTGATTGTCTCGTGTGACCAAATTGTCAGAAACTTTCTCCGAAATTACGACCCGAAAAGTTTTTCACTTTTTAACTTCTGGTTTGGGAAAATGAAGTATAATTGTTTATAATCTAATTATTAGGAGCTTTTATAAAGAACTAGCTGACCCGGTGAACTTCGTAACGCCTCACAGTAAACACATGTTAACTTTAAGATTGGCCATGTTCTAAAATCCAATAGCATTACGGCTTCATTGTGAAAGGTTATTCTGGGTCGCGGCATAGTGAATAACAATACTGAAACGACAAAACATATTAATATCATTCCCACAAAACAAATAAATCTGAGTGGATTAATTCACAATTTTCAAATCCAATCCAAACCCAAACGAAACCTAACTGTAATACGGCTTTTATAGGAAAGATATACAACAGCTGTTTATTATAATAAACGTAATAATATAAACATTGTAATTATCATATAAACACATGACTTTAATTAATCAGACAGAAAATAAAAATATAAATAGCTTAATCCCCTAAAACCGTTAACTATTAACGTGGTGATTAAAGCTGTTCATTTTTTACAGTACACATTTACTTCATAGTTTAACATTAATGAATGATTCAGATGGCATTGGATAGTAAAGCATACGGTATTGCTAATGGAAAGTAAACCAATCAGCTGTAGCTAAGAAATCAAATGTTTTCATTGTAGACAATTTGTAAACAAACTTACTATCCATAAGGTTAACATTAGAAATTTAAAACGCCATAAAATGGAAACTTATGGGGTTTTCGAAAAAATTTTTTTCACTAAAACCTTCCCGGACACATATAGAGCAACTTCCTAAAATTTCATGGCGATCGGATGAGTAGTTTGGCAACGCATAAAGGACATACAGACAGACAGACAGACAGACATACATTCAATTTTATATATAGAGATAATTATTTATTAAAATGCTCCTGGCCTTTCCCAGTTACTGAGTGTATTACGTTAATTATTAATATCATCATTGTATCGTTAATCGTTGTATGTTAATCGTTTCATAAACAATAAACGATTATATGAGTATGTTTTAAAACAACATACTTAGTAAAAATAATATTAGAGTAAGTTTTCGGCGCTTCTGTTGTTCTGTTGTTGTTGTTGTTGGAGACGCCTTGACACTTGACAGGTGTTTGTTGTTGACGAGTGAGATCACCGTGAACGACTCGTCCAACTCCTCGTTAGGTTCAGGGACGTTAAGAGGCAATTTAAAAACTGTTACAGGAACATTTTATATTATGAAAGAACACCGTTAAAGTCCGGGACCATAATTAAAATTCCAATAATGCGGAGAGCCAAAATACGAGGGCGGGCGGAACCCCGTAGTGCTACAAGGCAGGCCGTGGCCGTCAATAAACGGAGCTTATGGCAGCCGGGCTCATCAAACCGCGCGGAACTGGGCCGCGCAGTCGCACACGCAGCAGACCTGCGTACTCTGCAAATTTACAAATCAATAATATATGATAGGTTTTACTATATCTGTCGATTAACATGATAGTTGTTTGTCTATTGTCCATAAGATTAACATGGAAAAGTATTCAGGTTTGCTGCTGTAAGAAACACTGAATGTAGGCATCTCTAGCATAAACAACTTTTATTTTGATATTTTATACCAAGTTTCATCAACGTGTGTTCATAAATAAAGGAGTTTATCTATAGTGTATATGATTAACGTGAGAAAGGATTATGCAGGTTAGCTGCCATGATAAATTATAATTTTTAGCATAAATGTATGTACTGAACCACATGAAGCTAACTAAATACGAAGATTCATCCAAAAATATAAGTGAAATATTATTTTTTCCTTATCCTCCATAACATTAAGTTCCGTCCAATCAATAGATTTGTCTGGATTACGAATTCGTCCAAGTAAATGTAGGAATACACGTTTCTTCCAAATTTGGTCTCCATTATTTACGTTATTTATCGTGTTCACGAACACACACACACACACACACATACATACATACACATATATATATATATATATATGTGTGTGTGTGTGTGTGTGTGTGTGTGTGTGTGTGCGTGTGTAGGTGTGTGTGTGTGTGTTCGTAAACACGATAAATAACGTAAATAATGGAGACCAAATTTGGATGAAACGTATATTCCTACATTTACTCGGACGAATTCATAATATATATTATATATACATATATATATATATATATATATATATATATAATATTAACACCTCAAAACGAAAAAGTAAGGCTTAAGTCATGAGACCTACGGTAGTATTTCCTATAGGAAATTCGCTAAAAACGCAAACTTTCAATATAACTATTGTATCCTTAAATGCTCATTAAAATAACACTCTCCAATTTTGTCATTTGAAAAAAAAATTTAATTTCATCCCCACACCCTCATGCCGCATGTTGAAAATTGTTTGGGAGAACTAACCTCCCCCTAGGTAATAAAACCATTTTTGAAAGGATATTATTGAGTGATTGAGCCATAATCGTCATATTAATAATTATCATAAAATGCGGTTTAGAAATAGAGAAGATACTGTTTATTTTTATTGATCTACTTGACTTAAGAATAACATTGAGCGTTCTTAGACGCACTGTTTACCGAGGATAGAAACTTGAACTTTTCTTTCGAAAGTTTAGAAGTAGATTAACACTTCAGACTTTAATTGTAAGTTTTTGAGTTGATATAGATGGTGAAAGACCATTTTATAAGTTTATTATTTTTCCGCAAAAACATAAAATACCATATTGTTATATGGGCAAAATGTAAATGGGTTATGGTAAAAATGCCTACTTTCAATGTTCCTTACAGCGGAAAACGTGCATACTCTTTCCCGTATTAATATTATGGATACTGCAATAGGCAAACTCTCTTATTTATTGACAGATATTGATCAAACTTGTCATATTATATTCCTAGTGTCATATTATTGACATAGAAATTCGCCGATTACGCAAGACTGCTCCGACGGAGTATTTCTGAAACGGTGCTACCTACCCATTCTGAACTACTTAGTACGTTTCACCTAATCAACCCATCGTCCGGAACCGTTTACGCCTACTGTGCAGCGGAACTAATGTACGGTAACAAAAGTCATTGATTATTGTCGGTTTTTGAACACAAGTCAGTTGGTACAAAATCACTGCACAAATCTAAGGGTAGAGCCTCCAAACCTATATACATATTGCGGAAATTAAAATAAATAATACATCATGTGTTTAAACACACACTAAATCCTCATTTCTTTATTGTTTTAGCCTTAAAGAATTTAATCCTCAATAGTATAACATTTTATTGCCTTGAAAAACAACATTAAATAAATATACTGTACCTGGTGTGATTACGAGATTTATGGAGATGCAAAGTGATTATAATGACCCAGACGTCGATCTGTAATGAAGTCAATGCGATACGAGAAGTAATGAGTGTAATGCAGGTGTAATGAAGTGTAATGCAAGGTGAGCCACGCCGTGTGAGGTGCATTACCATAGCCGAGAGTGATAGGAGCCAGGAGTCATTACAATGATGGCGAGCCGCTACCCGGCCAGCAGCTCCGCTTCCTCTGACCGGTGTACGATCCATTCACATGCCATCTTCAGATTGTTTTATTTTATTTGCAAATTTCTCCTTTTTCTGTATGTTTAATCTGTGGAATCGACTAAAGCCAGACATCACTTAAGTTCTTCTATTTTAATTTTAACAAACCTTTGTTATCACCGCCTATCAAGAATAATTTTTACCAAGAAGTTTTACATCCTTATTTTTCTCTCAATATTTATAACATTTAAAATTATATCCATCATAGGCAAATGTTCACCTTTTGTATGAAGTATCTTATTTACTGATGGGATAGCCTATCATCGTATTTAACCAATCAACTAATTACACTTGTAGACGGTGGCGGTTTCCTCGCTACCAAGCTGTAAGGACCACGCGGCTGACGCCTCACTCACGCGACAGGATGCGGAAATGAGTCGTCTATTGTGTGCCTGACGCAGCGGCGATGACAGGAGGTGACTCAGTGCGTGTAATTGAGTTTTCTCCGTAATGGACAATTATTTAATGGCCACACCCTGTCAATAAATAAGACATTGTTTATCAGACCGCAGGTCCCGCATCGGTGGCTGAGGATACGCCCTCTCCGTCCAGAGACTTGGGCATGCTCCGGGAAACAGTCTTGGAGGATCGTCGGGTTTGTGTATCTGCTGGACATACCATAACTTGGGATCGACTAAAACGGGGTCAGGCTGTCACCAGGGTGGAGACATTCAGATCATATTCATTTATGCAAGTTTCCATTAACTGTATAAATACTTCAGTATACATATAATACCCCCGTCGCAGCAGACCTGCGTACTCAGCGAATTTTGAAATCAATAATATAATAATAATAATATTATACTGAATAACTTCTTGATTAGCATTATACGTGTTGGTTTTATTATAGGATAAAGTAAAAACTCACGACTTCCAACACAACTTAATATATTTACAAATAAATTGTAATTAAATACAACGGTAAATATCCTACAAAATCTGTTAAATTGGCGATCGATTTCGTCCAGTTACAACGAACATCATCAGGCCCAAATGGAGACTGGAGTCTCCATTTGGGCCTAAAGACTATTGTTTTTGGTCTCTGGGCATCTAAAGACAAAAACATAACATGGTCCCGGGCTTAAGTCACCATGAGTTAACCATGAGACCTACGGTAATAGCTTCTTCCCTATGGGAAATTCGCTAAAAATACTATAAATGTAAAACTAGGTTCCAATGGTAAACCTAGGTGATTTTCAGTACACTCCCTTTTAATTTCGTCCTTCCATGCTACTAAGAAATTATTTTTTCGTACAAAATGATTAGTGAAGTATATTGTCGCAGATCTACCGAAATCAGGCTTCATTATTAGCCCTGATTTATCAAAGATTTCTAATAAATATACACGATTATATTATAATCGTACTGCAATAAACTTTATGAATATCTTCACCTCCAATAATTAATTGGCATCGTATAGAGAATGGCGCGGTGCGGGCGGACAGGCTCAGCAGGTCGTGTGGAGCCCCTGCGGGAAGCTGGTAGGCAACATGAGTGGTGTAGTCAAGTTGCCGGTACAACTGTTCAGGGGGCGTGGTCTCCCGCTCCCCGCGCTCTTAGTACTACTATAGTAGTAGTTGATTCAACAGAATAGTTAGGTTTAGCGAATTCTATACGATACAAATTATTTAAAAGGGAGTGTTTTACAATATTTCGAAAAAAGTTTAATTATAACCACGGGATGTGTTTATATTTTTTTCAGTTCCGGCCATGGACGATTCAAACGTTCACAATGTGTGTCCCTCGTGTGTAAGAAGGATGACGAAGCCATTCAGTGCGGAGCACTTTGCACTTTTTGTTATCATCGTAAGTGTATTAATATTAATCAAAAGGAATACGAATACATGAACTTTCTGAACGAAAAATCCAAATAGGTATGTGGACCTGACAATATCTCATGAGAAATTAGATAAATTCTTAACATTTGACAATAATTTGGTGAAGGGGATAATTGACTGACAGTCGGAAATCATTGCTCTCCCTACTACCAAGACAGTTAGGAAAAAGTTAGACAGGATAAACCGTTGAGTGAAGAAATTTCAAAGGTGAATGAAATAGAGGTTAAACTAAACGAAGGTGATGTCGAGGGAGAAGTTGGCACACCTGCAGGTAAAAGTTACTGTTCTGTTCTCAAAAGTAACGTTAAAAAGAATAGCGGCAGTAAAGTTGGTTCCAGTGAAATTAATTCACAGCTCATAGCAAACTATGAGGAAGAAAGTAATTTTATAGAAGTAAAATCGAAGAAGTGAAAACAAGGACTATCTAACTCTGACCCAAGAGTTGCTCGATGGCAGAGCAATAATCAAAAAGGCCGTGGAAGTGGGAGGCCAATGTTTTTAACTCGCAAATGTCAAGGAAGTGGTAACCTCAAACTTGCAAATCGAAAAGAATCTCCTTTCGTTTTCAACCACAGTCGAATGTATTAAATCTTTCATAAAAGACAAAACAAACATTGAACCAAATGTGAAAAAAACTTAACTCCAAGTATCCAAGGTTAGACTTAGAATTTCAGTTTTAAAATATGTTTTTAAAGGAGAGTTTTGGCCGTAAGGTACCTTTGTAAACAAATTCATTGTGAAAAAGCGTGATTTAAACTTCAAAGAGAGGGAAAAAACCAATAGTTACTAATTTGGGTTTGGTTAATACTGAAGATACCAGTGACCTGGTAAGAGCAACAGAAAAAAACAACCTAAAAGCAAGGCTGAGAGGCTTAAGATGCTTTAAGAGCTTTTAACAAAGAAGTTAAAAAAATGAAGTACTTAATGAAGCTTCAACCAATAAATGTAAAGCGGTATGGTCAGAGGTAAAATCAGCGGCTGGGAGAGCAGCACAGAAACCCCTAGGAGTCATATCCCCAGAGGAGTACAGTGATTTCTTTGCAGATGTAGTGAAGGAGATCAGTGAAAAAGTTAAGTTTTCTTCATCAAGATCGTCACAGCTTGTAAATAGTAGTTTTAAGCCTAGTATTAAGTTTAGATTTTCAAATGTCTCTGAAGATGAAGTTTTTAAAATTATTATGTCTTTAAAGTCTTCCGATACACGAGATGCTTTTGGAATGACTAGTAGCTAGATAAAAATCTGTCTCATATATAATTTTAAGTCCACTTACTTTTTGTATTAATAAATGCTTGAATGAGGGTATCTTCCCGGAATGTTTAAAGCTATCAAGAGTGCGAGAGATCGAGTTGTATATAAGCGTCGAGGGGGATCAGGGGGAAGGGCGCTTCATGGGGAGCGAGATGGGGGCGGGAGAGGCGGGGGGTGGAGGGGAAGCTGTGGTGGGGCGGTGAGAGTGGGGTGGGCGCCGTGGAAGGGGTGGGGGGCTGGCGGGGGGGGCGGGGGCGGGTGTGGGGTTGGGGGGGAGGCGGGGAGTACATCGTGGTAAAGATATATATAAAAAGGGTCATGTTGACTTACCTTCAAGTTATCGGCCTATTTCTTGTATCCCAACTTGTGCCAAGATATTGGAGAAGGTATTAAATAATCAGGTTTGTGAATATTTAGAAAATTTCAATATTTTTAATGACAGCCAGTTTGCCTCGTAATGTTTCATGTGGTGTAACAATTTATGCAGATGATACCACTTTCTTTAGTAGTCATAAGAGATTTGTTAGAGTTAGCTTGTCTAAAGGAACATACTTTGAATGAGGCCACAGAGTGGTTCTCCGTTAATGGATTAATGTTAAATTTTGATAAGACCGACAACCTAATCATCGCATTCAAAGAAATATTAGATAGTAAAAAATGTAAAACTTCTAGGATTGAAAATTGATGATAATTTGTCATGGAGACCACAAATTGAGTCGGTCTGTGCAAGATTGTCAAGGGTAGTATACCACTTGGTATTTTAAAGAGACAAGTAACTTATAGATATTTAAGATTGGCCTATTTCTCTTTCTTTGAAAACATATTAAGGTTTTGAATTGTCATTTGGGGGAATGGGTCAGGAAATGAAAATGTTGTTAAAATTACAAAAACAGTCAGAATTATTGCTGGAGCCAAAAAACTTGATCACTAATAATAATAATAATAATAATAATCCTTTTATTGCCATATTATACAATATTTAACAATTGTGTAGCAAACGTCATTAAAATATGAATAATTTTGACATAATTTTACCTATATTAATTAAAAGATAAACATAAATACACATAATACATACATAATATAAAAATGAAAATGAATAAAAATGATAATCTCAGGTCACCCAGTGACACCCCCATGGGCACAGTCACCCTACCATGTGTGGTCCATGAACTCGCCCACATGGTAAAACTCTCCCTGAACCAGGAAGCGCTTAAGGCGATTCCTGAATCTCCTCGAGTTTCCCTCCTGCCTGATGTCTTCGGGGAGATTGTTCAAGAGCTTAATTCCTGCTTGAGACGGCAGATTCAAGGCAGCTCTGGACCTGTTCTGGGATAGCCTGTACAACTCTCTACCTCTTGTGTGGTGGTCGTGTACGTATGCACCTTGAATGGGCATGCACTTAAATTTGCAGAAAGAAGTTGTTAACTATAAACCATTATTCATTGAAACTGATATACTGTCTGTCAATAGTTTTTATGCCTATCAAGTGTCAATTTTGGTAAGAAAAATTTTTCAAGTTATGATAAGCTGGAACATATTCATAACTACTTAACAAGATATGGCAATGACCTTAACATCAATAGAGTCTGTTTATCAAAAACCCAAAGTTACCGCACTTCCCTTGGAATAAAAAATTTTAACAAATTTCCAGTAAACTTTCTCTAAGGCTCTGTTCGCTTGGTGTCAGAATAATCCTTATTACAATATTAATGAATTTGTGAATGACAATCTTGATTTCAAGACTTTGTACAAATGATTGTTGTGTGTTGTTAGATCAGTCTGACGAGGTTCTTTGGAGCTGATTGTACTACTGTATCAAGTGACTAATCAACGGCTATACAATCTTAAATGTGATCATTTATGTGATATATGTTTTAAGTAGGCCTTATGTATTTAAATGTTTATTTGACAAAATCTATTTTGTAAAATATTTTAAGTTTTTTTTAACTATACCATTTTTAACGGTTATAGTGTGACAAATTCCACTAATTATGAAGAAAAACTACTTTACTAATAAAAAATCAGCACCTACTGCAAACATTGTTAAAAGAATTATTGAGGTGAATGTTTTTTATATTTATTTACTATTTTATGTTAATATTTTGTCACACTACTGGATGTATCTTTCTACAGAACATTGAGTCATACAACACATACAAGTAAACTAAGCAAATCAGTCAAACAACACGTACAAGTGAACTTAGTGAACCAGTCATACATATAAAAGTGAACTTAGTGAACCGGCATACATATACAAGTTAACTTAGTGAACCAGTCACGCAATAAGCACAAGTGAACTTAGTGAACCATCATACATATACAAGCGAACTTAGCGAACCAGTCATGCAATACGCACAAGGGAACTTAGTGAACCAGTCACGCAATACGCACAAGGGAACTTAGTGAACCATTCACGCAATACGCACAAGGAAACTTAGTGAACCAGTCACGCAATACGCACAAGGGAACTTAGTGAACCAGTCATACATATACAAGTGAACTTAGTGAACCGGCATACATATACAAGTTAACTTAGTGAACCATTCACGCAATACGCACAAGGAAACTTAGTGAACCAGTCACGCAATACGCACAAGTGAACTTAGTGAACCAGTCACGCAATACGCACAAGGGAACTTAGTGAAGCATTCACGCAATACGCACAAGGAAACTTAGTGAACCAGTCACGCAATACGCACAAGGAAACTTAGTGAACCAGTCATACATGTACAAGTGAACTTAGTGAAACGTCATACATATACAAGTGAACTTAGTGAACCATTCACGCAATACGCACAAGGAAACTTAGTGAACCAGTCACGCAATACGCACAAGGAAACTTAGTGAACCAGTCACGCAATACGCACAAGGAAACTTAGTGAACCAGTCACGCAATACGCACAAGGGAACTTAGTGAACCAGTCATACATGTACAAGTGAACTTAGTGAACCGTCATACATATACAAGTGAACTTAGTGAACCGTCATACATATACAAGTGAACTAAGTGAACCAGTCACGCAATACGCACAAGGGAACTTAGTGAACCAGTCACGCAATACGCATAAGGGAACTTAGTGAACCAGTCATACATGTACAAGTGAACTTAGTGAACCGTCATACATATACAAGTGAACTTAGTGAACCGTCATACATATACAAGTGAACTTAGTGAACCAGTCATACAACACACATAAACAAACCTCTGCAAGCAAACGAATTACTAGATGCAACTTGTGTGACGGACGCCCTTCCAGCTTAAACGACTATATTTTGAAATTTACAAAATAATATTACAATTATCTGAAGTTATAAATAAAGTTTTAGAATGATGTGTACTCGTATTGTTGAGTTATAAATTGGAATTTGAACAACATTTTATTACGTATGTTAATTTTATATCTTTACATGGGTTTAAAGCTTCTTTGTCACCTTTCTATTTCATTTTTTCGTAATTTTTTTCAAAAACTTCATACTTGTAACACGGATGACAATCGATGAGCTCAAATTATAGGGCCTACTATTATTTAAGAGTTTGTTTCTCTCTTATTTCAAAGAGCTTACTTGTTAGTAGGACGCTATCCACGGTTATTCCATGTACCGGCCGAGATCACCTCAGTTCCTCGGACATCTCAATGGTGCATCTGATCAGTGTCGTCGTGGAGTGCAAAACCTTTACTTTCACCTCTCCCTGTGCTCAGACATCAGCGGCGCCTTACAAAAACTGAGGAACCCGCCGCCGTGACCGCTCCCGTGCAAACTTCCCCACTCAGGAGACTTTGGCATCCCTCTCACCAGACACTTGCGGGCCATTCACATGCAACTGCGACATAGCCGACAGATGTTAATAGCGAAAGCAATCGTGTATCAAGCCTATGTTTTATGCAGATGTCAGATGTTATTGAAAGGTTTAGGGGATCAATTAAGTTTTCTTTTCTTTTCCATATCTCCGAAAAAGAATCATTGGTGACAATAATAGTAACGTTTAAACTATTGAATTGAAAACCTGTTATTGGTTTATTAATTTTTCGTGCATATGGAAGAATTTTATATTGAAATCCCAAAACGATAAATTATTGTTTTGAGGTTGATAATTATTGGTTCTATATTTAGAAAATAATTATGTTTAACGAAATAAAATAAACATATACAATCATATTGTCAGTAGTTGTTTAAACCTGAAACATGCACGGATAAAATGTAACACAATTCAAAACCTTATTTATGAACCGTGGGGGTTGGTAAAAACCCGGGACGGCTGAATAATTTATGATTAACTATCCTACAAGAGTAAATATTTTCAAATTGAATTGGGACCTAAAATAATACTTTTTAGCTTATTGCCGACTATCAACCTCAGATGAAGGACAGCCCATGTGTACGAATCATTAAAAAGGAGCATAGCATGAGAGAAATATGGCAGCCATTTAAAGATGGCTTGAATTCAATATTTGAGGTGTTGAAAAGTATTGACTAATTTAGGTTTGGTAATTTATTAGGTATAAGAGTAAAACTTTGCTAATTTAAGTCCCAAGCTACACAAGCTAATTTGACGTCGTTACCGACTCTGTTCTTCGAATTGGAGACTGCCCACAAGAAGCACAATGCCACAAATTTGACTTCAAAAGGACGACCGAGTCCGAAATCAGACATTTAGGAATGGTTTGAATTTTAAATTTGTAGGTGTTCCCAACGTGTCTTGGGCTGTCCCCCATGTAAGGTATTAGAGTTGGGAACAATGTTAAAAATAAATCTGTAGGTGCTTACTGACGTGTCTTAAGCTGTCCCCCATGGATTTTCAAAGTTTTACTCTTGAATAACTAAACATATTCAACACTTGTTAGCGCCTAAAAATCTCAAATTAAATCCTTCTTTAAATGCCTATAATTTTCAATTCGGTCATTTGAAGTTGGTCTGCGGCTCTGGTAAACCTAATTTGACCTTAATATTCACGTCAGCACATAATATTCATGTTCAGATTTAAATACCCTGAAAATTTGGTCCCAGGCTCAAGAAATGATATTATAATTAATTGTACTTCTAGCATTTAGAGCTCAGCACTCTTCATAATATCTTGTGCTCCTATAACATTTATTTTGCTTAGTAATTCCAAAAGTAGTTATTAAAAAACTATCGACAATGTTCTGCATTGAGTCAAAATTTGTAAGTGACAGTGAAGAACTGGTGCATGTGCTTCCAAATAGTTTTTAATTCATTAATGCAACAATGTAATTGGGCGTAAGCCTGTTTTGTAACATTTCAAATAATAAATAAATAAATAAAATGCTTGTTACAGGGTAAATTACCTATAACATTTTCTAGTTGCATATAATATTTGCATCGCCTTTAGAACAATGTAAATTCTTGAATACTTAAATAATTGAAAACATTTAAAGATGTCTTAAAAGTTTTGTCGACCTTAGTGGTATACTAAAACCTAATTTTCACCTGAGTTTTCTAAAAACTTCTTATATTTCGTTTAAATATTTCAGGAATAAAAAGGTATTATACTGTAATAATTCTGAAAAGAACATTAAGAAGACTGGGAATAAGTTAAAGTATATACAAAAGTAGGGAAGTAATTTTCAATCAGTTCCCTGGGTGATTATATTTTTATAGTATTTTTAAACTTTAAAAAACAAAAGTGTTTAAAAACTGTCCCATAAGTTTTCTTGCAGAGTACAAAATACTAATATATTAGGATTAGGTTACGTGATTATTTTTATAAAACACAACTGTCTCAGTTGCTACTAATCACTGTCTATACTATTTGAAATGGTACTAATTCCATTTTCCCTAGATCTCAATATTTACTGCGGAGATTTTCAAATCACCTATAAAGCCACTTAGGGTCAGAACCCGCATGTCTGTGTGCGCACATCAACTACTGCGGCCGGATACCTTGTTTTACAAGCGGCAGTAAGCTTCAGCCACCTCCTCCATTAGCCCCCATCAATCCTCCAAATCGTCCAAATTTCAGGGATTCCTCGGCGTCTCACCGCTCAGCGCGAGCACGATGCGGTCAATCTGCGTGTTTACAACCGCAGTAAGCGGAAAATGTGGCGGTTCGCCAAGCTCACTCACTACACCTAGGTATTAATAACATTTATATTCAAATTAAATCTTATAAACAATATATATACATTGTACGATATTCAATTAGTTATATCAATAGGAGTAATACTTTTTGTTTAGGACCTGCAGATATTCAGTGTGATAACCAAGAGTTTTCATGATTTTTCATTCTTGTTAAATAGTTTAGTCTCGTGTACATTCTGGCCAAGGTCTAGTGTTAGTGCACATGAACATGGAAGATGGAACACTCACAGGAACACATTATACTCTCAATGAACATATTATAGACACTAGCCACGTGACCTAACGACTTTTTATAGCCGCGGCTACGGCATAATGTCCCTTTCGAAGCACAGTGGCAGTCTGAGAGAATAATTTTTATCGCATGACCGGGAATCAAACCCGGACCTTATAGGAGGTAGGCCAGAGCTCTACCCATTCAGCTATGATTGCCACTAAATTCTTGTAAATAACATGATCTCTAAAACCCATTGCCTTTTCAGGTGACTGTAAAATATCCTCTCGAGAGGCATGCATAGCAGCATCCAGAGTTTTCTGGTTTTAAACATGAAAGGGTCCATAAAACAGAAAGAATATTAAGCGATTGTGGCCGATGTAGTGCAATTTGTTTATGATATTTTCCACATGAGAAGTGGCGTGCCATGCTGTGCCGCTCATCCCTCACATCAGGGTCAGTAGAAAGCAGAGTTCGGCAGGTGGAAGAAGACGATCACTCTTGTTCCCAGCGACCCGTGGAAGAGGTGAGAACACTGCACGCACTCGAGTAGGTCGGTGGGAACAGAGAGGGACCGAGGAGCGCACCTTGCGGAGCACCTGACCCCGTCCAGCGTTTAGTCTCGGTCGACCGGCCACAATGCTCCTAATAACAGGGCCGTTCCGTTTCACGCCAAAACCATCAAAATCGCACCGGCTCATTAAACATGCTAAAATATGCACTATCGCAGATGCGAAAGAGTTCAATTCCCTACCTGCCAATTTCCTTTGCCCGTATGATTCCATTCAATTACCGGAGGATCGTAAGCTGGAACGCGCGCCTGGAGGAAGTTCGCGCCTATCTTCGCACTAACCAAACATCGCCGCATGTTTTCACTTAAATAAAATATCGCACAGAGGGCCTTCGTGACGGCCCCTCGTACAAGTCGAGACACGAAGTCCCTGAAGGCACCTTATCTTGTAGTCCCAATTTTATTATCTCTTCAGAAATTGCGTGTTTTCTTCTTTAAGAAAGTTTCACTGAACAAATATAAAAACCTTAGTCTAGAATTTTTGAAATGTAATTTAGTGTTTGGTTTATAATTTAAGTAAATCATGTCTTTAAATATAAATTACAGTGTAGATATTTCATCCAAATGCATTATTATTGGGAAAGAATCCTTCATAGAAAGAAGAAAGAGATTAAAAGAATTGATCTTTGAAAACTCCTAAGCGTTTATAAAGAGCCGCTATCCCTGCAACCACTTTCATATTTTATTATGTATGGATTTTAATGAATGTTATTTCAAAGATACAACACAATGTCATTACATAGCCCTCCCAAAAAGAGTCGTTTGTTACAAATAACAAGATATTAAAACGAATAATCTATTATGTAACTATAATTCATTAAAGTCTAAAGGAATTACAAAATAAGGCAAAATAAAGTATAAATTACCATCATCTCTTGGCAATTAGTAAATCAAAATAGAAGATCGGGAGATCCCCAGAATTTGGAAAGTTAGACGCCTCCGACCCAACAATGCGAGCGTGCGCGACCAGATCTGCTGTCGGTCACGAGCAACGGGGACGGCGATCGTTGGATGGAGAGGACGCCGCTCATTTCGAAAAATGGATACATTTTAGCGAATTTCCCATAGGGAAGAAGCTATTACCGTAGGTCTCATGGTAAGACTTAATGCCCGGGACCTTGTTATTGTTTCGTCTTTAGGTGCCCAGAGACCAAAAACAATAGTCGTTAAAATTTATATGTGTAATTTATATTTATATGTGTGTGTCTGTGAACAAGATAACTCTCGTAAAAATGTTCCGATCGGGACCAAATTTGGTAGAAACGTGTATTCCTACATTTTCTCGGACGAATTCGTAAGCCAGACCAGAGTTTGGGGGGTTTTGTACTCAAAAATTAGTTTTTTTGCGTTTATCATATGTAATTTAAAAATATTTTAAATTGTATCTTCAACTATTAAGATCAGCTTAAAAAACTACACAATTACCTTAAAGTTTTTCTCTATCTCTACCGTTTAAGAGATATTAAAAAATCTAAACAAAGTTAGTTGTATTTTGAGGCTCCAATGTTAATCTTATGGAGGGTAAGGAAAAATTAATATTTCACTTATCAATCAATATTTTTGGATAAAACTTGATATTTAGCTTCATGGGGCTTAAAAATCATAGTTTATGAATTTATCATGGCAGCTAACCTGCATACTCTTTTCCCATGTTAATCATATAGGGAATACGTAAACTCCTTTATTTATGGACATATGTTGATGAAACTTGGTATAAATTGTCAAAATAAAAATTGTTTATGCTATAAATGCCTACTTTCAATGTTCCGCACAGCAGCTAACCTGCATACTCTTTTCCCATGTTAATCATATGGAAAATGGGAAAACTCCTTTATTTATGGACAGATGTTGATGTAACTTGGTATAAATTGTCAAAATAAAAATTATTGTTTATGCTATAAATGCCTACTTTCAGTGTTCCTCACAGCAGCTACATCCTGCATACTCTTGCCCCATGTTAATCATATGGAAAATGGGAAAACTCCTTTATTTATGGACAGATGTTGATGAAACTTGGTATAAATTGTCCAAACAAAAATTGTTTATGCTATAAATGCCTACTTTCAGTGTTCCTCACAGCGGCAAACCCGCATACTTTTTCCCACGTTAATCTTATGAAGAAACTTGATATATAATATTATTATTATATTTTTGATTTGGAAATTCGCTGAATGCGCAGGTCTGCTGCGACGAGGGTATTTTATAATACTTACAGTTATGAGTGATTACAAAGTTGTTTTTTTTAAACGACAATAACGGTGAAAGAACTTAACATCATAAGCTTTCTTACGGGGCAATGATAAATAGTTCAAAGCATCGTACGTACGCATTGAGAAGTTTAAATCTTCATCAGTGAGCATTGCATCGTAGCATTGTATTGTTCACCTTGAGCCTATGTATGCTTGACTGTGAACGGAGCCACCAGATCTTTCCTCCACTCGATGAATGGATCATTCGGCTCTTCAAAGTCCACTGATACTTGTACGTCTCTGTTACAATAATATTCGCGATGGCATGAGTGAGCCTGGCTGGATATTCGTCCGTGTTCAGCCACGCCAAAACTTCTCGTCCTAAGCAACAGTACAGAGTTTATCTCAAGGGTTCAATAAAAATAAACGATCCTTTATGAAATGAAAAATCAAAAATGATAAATGAAATTTTTATTAGCTCTATATTTGAATCGACCTGGTAATCATCTAGTAATCAAAATATCAAAACCTCCAATAGGCAATAAAGTATAACCCCCAATAACAATAAAGTATTTTTATGATTTTACTCAATAAAATATAGACATCTATTTTTACAACATGCCAATAGTACTACTTGGTATACGGATATAAATGACTAAAACAAGTAATAAGCTAAAATCCATCCAATCATACGGATCATTTTACAGTGATATGTCTTTAATGAACATCGGAGGTCATACATCGTACCTCATTGCTACGTCTCACTTAGTAGGCCTACTGCAGTTGTCGATCCTGTTGTTCCTGCGGAGACCAACCGTGACGTGATAACGTTTGTTCACGACAGCAATGCGTCAACTTGCACTCGGTAAATAACGTTTACAGACTAATGGCGGCGACCTTTGCTCCCGGCTCACGAGTTTGTCCGGATAAATGAAGTATCAATACAGTCTGGGTTGATGGATTACTCTAAATTACAGCGGTGCGGAGTCGACAATGCTGGACAAATGATGACAACGACCAACAGAGATGCAGTAATTACTTAAACTGCCGTTTGTAAACAGAAAAATTGTCTATTTGTAGTTATTAAGCATTTATCCTTGGAAATGTAATAATTCCTACTGATTAACCTTCAATGCGAATAAACTATTATCTATTACTACAGGTTCTCTTTAAGATCGATCCTCTCTAACCTGAATATTTATGAAAAGGTTCATAACCGAACATGTTTAACCATTATTGTGATATGTCACAATAATAGCGTTGTGATTTTGGTTGTAGTTATCAAACAAATTTAAACTGCGACGAAAAGGGTAAAAATAAACCCACTATAAACATATTTAAGACCGCTTCTCTCAAATTGTTATAGCTAATTTAAACCAGTGAATAGAGAAATATTTACTAGGATAAAGTATAGCAAGCTGTAAAATGAAAACACGTTCGAACACGTTAACATCATATTTTGTGTAGGTTATCACAATACGAGTAAAATAATAATTTTGAAAAGCAAACAATGGTTTCTCGTGAAATTTCACATTAGTGAGTTCTAATATGTTTTCATTTGACATTTTTGGTCTTTCTCTATTCTCGGAAATATTTCTCAATGCTCTACTTAAAACAAACAACTAAATTGAACTAGAATTGGGGTAGAGCGGCCCTGAGAGGTAGAAGGTTTTTATTGTTCCAGACTAACTTAAAATTATGTATTCATCTAGAAGCAATTATTGTGTAACTACAGATTTAGCTTTTAGGTTATAGAAATAAAATAATTACAAAAATAAGATTTTATAACTATTTAACTCCTTTAATTATTTATTTTGAAATGGACACTTTGTAAATAAATATAACTGAATTCACCATGTGCTTCAATCTAAATATTATTTTGAATTTTAGACATCTGTAGAATTCGGTTATCATCATTATAAGAAGGAAGTTTCCTGCCTCCGTAAACAATCAAGAACATTGAAACAATACCGGATACATATGGCAATCAGATTAGGTTAGATAATTGAAATGGTGACCATACCGAAAAGTAGGTATTTTAAGCCAATTGTGAATGAGGATTGAGTGTATGATGATTGTGGCATGATCTTGTAGTATTGTTACCGACTAAAGCTAATATGTTCATTGGACAGGACTGTTAATTGATAGCCCAACAGCCGATGGCAACTGAGGGACCTACAGTTTAACGTGGCATCCGAACCACCGCCTCTAAATTACGAAGTGGTCTAATCATGAGAATGGTCTTTGCGGATCAACGTAGTATTCAATAGTGCGGATGTTAATCCACACAAGAGAACACTACAACCGCCAACCATCGCTCATAACTATACACGATTCGTGACCTCCAACCAGCTGCATTACAGGGTGACGCCACCATATAATCGTTAACCCCAATAATATGGAACGATAAGAGTTCATTAATGGTTGTCTGGGGGAAGCTTGGTCGAAGTGTGTCCATCATTATATAGCCTACCAAAGCAATCTCATGCTAATGAGAAGTAAAATTCAAATATCCACAGATAAAACTTCAAGGTCACATCGAAATAGCGACAACATGTGATTAAATAGAAAATCGAGCAATAAGCCAGAGGGTGTGACCAACAGGAGGTTTTTCCCCATTGTTTGTGGTTGTAAAACGTTGACGGAATTCCGCGCATGCGTATCCCTGCGCCGTGGGTATTACCCGTGGCGAAGGCTGAGCTGAGGACACCGCGGCCCACGCCCAACACCTCACACATCACATCCCTGCATCGTGGACATTATCGGTGGCGAAGGCCGAGCTAAGGGCCCCACGGCCCACGCCCAACACCTCACACATCACATCCCTGCACCGTGGCTATTATCCGTGGCGAAGGCCGAGCTGAGGACCCCACGGCCCACGCTCAACACCTCACACATCACATCCCTGCGCCGTGGGCATTATCCGTGGCGAAAGCCGAGCAGAGGGCCCGCCACGGCCCACGCCCAACACCTGACACATCACATCCCTGCACCGTGGCTATTATCCGTGGCGCAGGCCGAGTTGAAGACCCCACGGCCCACGCCCAACACCTCACACATCACATCCCTGCACCGTGGCTATTATCCGTGGCGCAGGCCGAGTTGAAGACCCCACGGCCCACGCCCAACACCTCACACATCACATCCCTGCACCGTGGCTATTATCCGTGGCGCAGGCCGAGTTGAAGACCCCACGGCCCACGCTCAACACCTGACACATCACATCCCTGCGCCGTGGCTATTATCCGTGGCGCAGGCCGAGTTGAAGACCCCACGGCCCACGCCCAACACCTCACACATCACATCCCTGCGCCGTGGGCATTATCCGTGGCGCAGGCCGAGTTGAAGACCCCACGGCCCACGCCCAACACCTCACACATCACATCCCTGCTCCGTGGCTATTATCCATGGCGCAGGCCGAGTTGAAGACCCCACGGCCCACGCCCAACACCTCACACATCACATCCCTGCACCGTGGCTATTATCCATGGCGCAGGCCGAGTTGAAGACCCCACGGCCCACGCTCAACACCTGACACATCACATCCCTGCGCCGTGGGCATTATCCGTGGCGCTGGCCGAGCTGAGGGCCCGCCACGGCCCACGCCCAACACCTCACACATCACATCCCTGCATCGTGGACATTATCGGTGGCGAAGGCCGAGCTAAGAGCCCCACGGCTCACGCCCAACACCTCACACATCACATCCCTGCACCGTGGGCGTTATCCGTGGCGAAAGCCGAGCAGAGGGCCCGCCACGGCCCACGCCCAACACCTCACACATCACATCCCTGCTCCGTGGCTATTATCCATGGCGCAGGCCGAGTTGAAGACCCCACGGCCCACGCCCAACACCTCACACATCACATCCCTGCTCCGTGGCTATTATCCATGGCGCAGGCCGAGTTGAAGACCCCACGGCCCACGCCCAACACCTCACACATCACATCCCTGCACCGTGGCTATTATCCATGGCGCAGGCCGAGTTGAAGACCCCACGGCCCACGCCCAACACCTGACACATCACATCCCTGCTCCGTGGGCATTATCCGTGGCGCTGGCCGAGCTGAGGGCCCCACGGCCCACGCCCAACACCTCACACATCACATCCCTGCTCCGTGGGCATTATCCGTGGCGCTGGCCGAGTTGAAGACCCCACGGCCCACGCCCAACACCTCACACATCACATCCCTGCTCCGTGGGCATTATCCGTGGCGCTGGCCGAGCTGAGGAGCCCACGATCCATCGGTAGTGCACTTTCCGGTAATCGCGGAAAGTGAATTGAGTATAAGCACGTACTGTGTTTACCATTTTGAAATTCTCAGTAACCAATTGATCTAGTGTCATGATTAAAAATACTAAATAGTGTGTTTTGAGCTAAATACAACGTTAAAAGACAAATTCGGTTGAGTTGTCCCTTTCTGTAATATCTTTGACAATTTCGTTTGGCAAAGCAATCGCACTAAATTAATTACACTTTTGGGGAGATTTTGCAGCCCAATTAATTAATTTTATATAATTTTTTAACAAATCCAATTTTCTTTTTCACCATATTATTTAGCTCAAAAATATTATTTAGTATTTTTAATAATGACTCTAGGTCAATTGGTTACGGTACTGAGAATTGCAAAATGGTTAGCACAGTACATTACGTAAGTTAATTGATGATAGAAAAAATCAATAACACACTTATTTACAAAAATATTCTTCTAAAATTTAATATTCAAGTCCATATAGTTAAGTTTTAAAATCAATACAACTATAAAAACCCCAACGTTTCTTACGGCAGCAAACCTACGTGGCCTACGTATATTCACTGCCCATGCAATTCTTACAGAGAACAGACAAATTAGTATAACTCGCTAGTTATTGACATAATATTATAAAATTTTATATGTTTTTACTTGGTGAAACAGCCTTGATATCCACATTACCACGTAAAACAACCCTTATAGCAGAAAATCTGCATACTCAGTACTATGTTATTACTACAATCGGAATAATATATATTCTATGAAATTCGCTCTACTCACGCTAGTGTGCTGCGTGCGATCTCGCTATTGTATTGATTGGTAGGCCTACTGCATTACAAATTGATCAGAATATAAACTTTACACCTTTGATCAGAAACTTGAAATAGGTCTGCAATATAACTGTATAGGTAGGCACGATAGGCGTAAACTTAAACATTTTTCATGGTTTCCATCGGCAATCTTGTATATTTAGTGAGGCCAGTTTGGGCCGTGTATCGTGTAGCGTGTAGCGTGGGCGAGGACCCAACAATAACCTACGTCCCACATACGAGTATTTTCTACCTGCAGCATTGTTGTACCGTACACTACACCGCAGCCGAACCCACTCCACTCCGGTCATCTTAGACATCTTAATATCCCCCTCTATGGTGCCAATACATAGTAATGGCTTCATTCTCCTGTTTCAGTATAAGGGAATGTTTCCTCTCGAGTAGGGGTCAACAAGTGACTATTCTGTGGCATGAAGCTTAAATAAATAATTTATCAATTTTTTTATGCTATTCATTTTTTGTGTAATGTAGATATATTTTATGTTGTATGTGTTGTAGTGTGTTTTTTAATGTTTAACTCTATTGTTTTTATGTGCAAATGACGAATCAAGATTTAGAGGATACGTTTTTGAACGACCTGATGATGAAGATGACCTGAAGATGAAACCATGAGCTTTCGAAATACGTATTGATGTGTATAAAATAATCGAAATGTTGATGGAATAAATGTATGTAACTTAGAAAATTAAATAAATAAACTTTTTCATTAAAGCTACTCTAAACAAGCACTGTCCGAACAAACTTTATTTTTTGTCCAAAAATTCAATTTTTTATGTAATATGAGGTATTTAGCCATGAAAAATCGATTATGGACCTTTTGACATTGATATATCTTAGCTTTGGGGGATGTTAGCAATTCATATCCATGATCTAACCTATTCCCCACAGGGTAAATAAATACAAATATTTTTGTAGCTGCAGGTAATCAAAATAGCTGATAGTTTTTACTTCCTTCTCTTATACATGTATTTGTAGAAAGTATTGTTTTCGTCAAAATTTTCGAATTTTAGTTGAGAGTGTATATATCCGTTTTGGGGTCCCCTGAATCCAAAAAAGTGGGTTTCGACGTGATGCCTGTCCGTGTGTGTGTGTATGTGTGGTGTGAATGTTGATGTGTTGCAAAACCAACTCAAAAAGGTTTGGTATTACCGGGGGGGGGGGTTCCCCATACAATGGCGAATAATTAGTTTAAATTTGTCTCTCTTGTTTTTAGTCAGAAATAGGATGATTATTATTGAAACAATAAATTATTAAATTATATTAAGATCAACTTTGAAGAACATGATAGTTTTATTACAGATTGTCTTTTTTAAATTAACTTAAGGGAGAAAGTATGTGTCAGTCCACTGGAACCGTTTATTATTTTTCATAGTAACATTTTTAAACAATGCATGTTTCTATTTAGGTTAGTTAGAAAGAAACGTCTTAAATAATAGTAACTTTTTTAAACATATTTAGTTTGGTCTGATTTTACATAAACAACTATGAAGGATAGTTAAATTTAGTTTGATTTATTTTTACAAATGTTTATGTAGTTAAAAGTTTTCAAGAATAATTTTTATGATTAAAAATGAACCGCGACAGATCTTGAAATGTGAAACAAATGGAAGTTGAAATGTAAAACATCTATTTATTAAGGTGTATTAAAACGTTTTTTTATTTAAACTGTCTTTACATTGAGTGCATAATAAATATGTTTTAATCTAGCTAATTTTCTTATCTTATACATGGCTTATTCTATGCGAGCAAAGCTCGGGCTCGGGCAAAGCTCCCGGTACTTTATATTTAAACCTACACGTTGATAATCTTAAATTCACTATCAGTTAACTCATATATAATTAATATTAAAATCCATTTAACCCAGTCACAAATTATCTTATCTGAACCAATACATATGAAAGCTTTTTTCACAAAATATCACAATTTGAATCAAACAAACCAAAGTCTAGGGCGCGTCGATCAGGTGTAATTATATTATGATCGGGTAAGACATAATTTATCAACATTATATTATTATTCTGCTAACCTTACGGTTAGCGTCTTTGACTTCGGTGCAAGAGGTGACGGGTTCGATCTCTCCGGGATGTCTAAAGAATTTGGATGAGCAAATTCGATTAAATAGGGAACTACGAGGCTACATAGCTAAGATAGGCCTGCCGTTATCAAAATTGAATAAAAATTGTGGACACTCATATTATTTTCAAAATATTATTCGAATAGTTAAGTATCAGAAAAGTCCACGACCATATACCCTTTATGGTCCTATTAACATAAAGAGCTATGAGTATTCATTAAATCTTTAAATTCTATGCAATTATTCATTCTCACAATGTACTATTATATTCATTAAATAAACCTTAAATTTATCCTTATTGTATGGTCACGGATTTTTTATTCAAGCTAAAATAAGGAGTAAACAAGTTACCAAATCATGCATATCAATTCAGAATAATCTAATAGTATCGAAAGACTTAAATGGCATTAAAAATCCTAATTGAAAACAGTTAATAATCCCAAGCTTAATCACTTCAACCACCGCTCGGATCTAAACTATAATATGGATTCAAACAGATACTAATATTGCTTTCGGATTACCATTCCTATATTTATTCCAGATTCGCCCGATAAAAAATGAATTCGTGGTTCTCCCAACCTCCGCGAACCGACCACCTGTTGGGAAATGGCTTTAAACATGCCCAATGAAGAAACAAGTGAACGAGCCGAGCCGCCTACACCAAGGCCCTGGGCTGCCGATCACTTTCAAATTGGGAGGCTCCGGACGGTTGGGAACTATCCGAGTTACCATTGTACCGTCACGATCAGATACGACGTGGGAAGACAATGGTTCACAGCCTCTAGCACCGGGCAACCACCTTGTCCTAGGCATACTCGTCACCATTGTACCGATACGACGAGGGAGGACAATGGTTCACAGCCTCTAGCACCGGGCAGCCACCTTGTCCTAGGCATACTCGTCACCATTGAACAGATACGACGAGGGAGGACAATGGTTCACAGCCTCTAGCACCGGGCAACCACCTTGTCCTAGGCATACTCGTCACCATTGAACAGATACGACGAGGGAGGACAATGGTTCACAGCCTCTAGCACCGGGCAACCACCTTGTCCTAGGCATACTCGTCACCATTGTACAGATACGACGAGGGAGGACAATTGTTCACAGCCTCTAGCACCGGGCAGCCACCTTGTCCTAGGCATACTCGTCACCATTGTACCTATACGACGAGGGAGGACAATTGTTCACAGCCTCTAGCACCGGGCAGCCACCTTGTCCTAGGCATACTCGTCACCATTGTACAGATACGACGAGGGAGGACAATTGTTCACAGCCACAGGCAATGGGCAGCCACCTTGTCCTAGGCATACTCGTCACCATTGAACAGATACGACGAGGGAGGACAATTGTTCACAGCCTCTAGCACCGGGCAGCCACCTTGTCCTAGGCATACTCGTCACCATTGTACCGATACGACGAGGGAGGACAATTGTTCACAGCCTCTAGCACCGGGCAGCCACCTTGTCCTAGGCATATCCTTTATATATAAAACCTCGTTATTCTAAATGAGGTTTACAGTAACTTCTATTTTATAATGCAAATGTTTCAGATCTGAGAAGTGCACGCTATCCGGGAAGTATTGTATACCCTCGGGACCCGGTAGATACCATCTCCATCTCCACGTGTCGACCTACGATTCATCACAGCCAACTGCCTCCAGCTTTCAAATTGAATTTTAATGGGATGTGGGAAAATTATTAATCATGTATTAACGGCAGTTTTCACGCGCTATACTCCAAGGTCAGGTGCTCTTTTGTAAGTATTGCGTTTTGTTTCCTCTGATACTCGTATTTAAATTATTACCCTTTGTAAGGAGTGTCTGTACAATTTATATACTTATTAGCGTGAATTTTCCAAGCCAGCGTGGTGCGTGCGATCTCGTTCTTATTAGTCATTTTTATTACTGTAAAAATAAATACCCCCGTCGCAGCAGACCTGCGTACTCAGCGAATTTCCAAATCAATAATTTAATATATGACAAGTTTTATAAAACTATGTCCATAAACATGAGACTTATTTGCCTATTCTCCATAAGATTAACATAGGAAAGAGTGTGCAGGTTAGCTGCTGTGAGGAACAGTGAAAGAAGTCATTTCTACCATGAATAATTTTTATCTTAACATTTATACCAACTTTCATCAACATCTGTCCATAAATAAAGGAGTTTGCCTATTCCCTATATGATTAATATGGGAAAAGAGTATGCAGGTTTGCTGCCATGATAAACACATAAACTATGATTTTTAAGCATAAATGGATAGATCTCAACCACATGAAGCTAAATATCAAGTTTTATCCAAAAATATTGATTAATATGGGAAATATTAATTTTTCCCTATCCTCCATAAGATTAACATTGGAGCCCCACAATACAACGTACTGTGTTTAGATTTTTTAATATCTCGGTAACCGTTGGAGATAGAGAAAAACCTTAGGAAACTTAATTGTGTAGATTTTAAAGCTGATTCCAATGAAGAAATATAAAATTAGAAATTTTTAAAAATTATATGTGAAAAACACAAAAAACCCCATTTTGGGGTACAAAACCTCCCCAAACTACCCGTTCCCATTGACTGATATATCTGGTTTACGAACTCGTCCGAGCATTTGTAGGAATACACGTCTCTACCAAATTTGGTCTTGATCGGACCATTTTTACGAGAGTTATCGTGTTAACAGACACATATATATATATATACACATATACATATACATATAAATTTTAACGACTATTGTTTTTGGACTCTGGGCACCTAAAGACGAAAAAATTACATGGTCTCGGGCTTAAGTCTTACCATGAGACCTACGGTAATAGCTTCTTCCCCATGGGAAATTCGCTAAAAAGACAACCTGTTATAAAACTATCATTTTCTACACAGTTTATCTAAATATCGTTAAATACTTTATTGTTTCAAAAATAATCATCTAATTTCTGAAAACAACAACAAGAGAAACAAAGGTAAATTAATTGTTAGAATTTTATGGGAGATCCCCTCCCCCCGGTAATTGAGTAGGTTTTGTTGGGTGATTTTACCTTACGCTTCATAAAAAGTTTCAGGGAAAACGGTTGGGAAATGAGGGAGGAAATGATTTTTTAACATTCTCCGTAAGAATAGCATTGGTCACTTTTAGACAACGTACTGCGTTTATCATGGACAGTAAAATTTAACTTTTCTCTGGAACCGTTAGTCGTAGACGAATAATTCATAGAGCTTATTTGTTTAGTTTTTTAAGCTGGTTACAATGGTGATAGTCAAGTTATGCATTACCTTTATTGTTTTTGCTGAAAATTAAAAACAATTTTACATTTAAAAGCCCATTAATAATAATGAACGTGATCGCATAGTCTGTGTAGTTAAATATCTGAAAATGTTAGTTCAATAGTGAAATAAACCAAGTTAATTATAACGATTTGGCGTCCTGTGTGACGAGGAATCCTTTCGCCATCTAAATGAAAACCGGAAACAGCGGAGGTGTTGATTTTGAGGAAACATTCACTAGATAAAATATCAGGGAACAGCAGCGGTGTATTCCCAAACGATATTCTGTCGGAGTGAAGTATTCGGAGCAAACATTTACCAGATCATTTCAACAGAGAATAACGCAGAACGTTAACTACATTACAAATCGAAAGTCGCACAATTCAAACTGAGATCATATACTTCAAAAGAAGAATTGCCTGCAAGAATAAAATTTTGAAAGAGAAAAAGTAGAGAGATCCTCGTGATGGAGTGTGACCCAGACTGGAGCCAGAGGGGCGCTGACGTAGTGACCGTTACCTGTGTCAGGTCCTTCATTGTCCTTAGGACACCTTTGTCCTGCCGCGGCGCGTGGGTGCGAACATTAGTATTGCGTGACAGACACGCAAATGGACCGTCAAGGTACACAGGCGCACTTTATGTTTACATCATCGACAACCTAATTTACCTAACATTTAACTTACCGTCTTATTTTCATGACTGTCGGCATTGTCATAGCCTGCGTTGTCATTGGTTTTATGAATTTCGCCTACAAATTCCATACATAACTTGCTCAGTTTTTACGTACCGGATATTAGGAAGTTGCTCTATATGCATCCGGGGAGGTTTTAGTGAAATAAAATTCGTGAAAACTCCATAGGATTCCATTTTGTGGAGTTTTAAAGTTCTAATGTTAACCTTAGAGGGAATAAGTTTGTAAATTAATGTAAGTTTGTAATTGTTTGTTGTGTTGTAAATTTCCTACAATAAAACGTTTGAATTTACTGCCCTGTGGGAAATCGGTAAGATCATGGATATGTCTAAATGGAATGTTTCCAGTTCTTCTAAACAACTGTTCTTATTCTTATACATGAGATGGCTCAAATGCATTCTTAAATCATAACAAAACTTTTCATGTAAATGAATTACCATCTTCTACATCTACCTGCATAAACAATGCATTTTAAAAGTAAGTAATTTACCCGAATCTCAAACTTTAGCTGCCTCCTCCCCTCAAAAATGTTATTTTTGTGGGAAAGCAAGCAACCCAAAATATGCCCCACAAGAGAATCTCTTTGTAAATCTTGTGGTAAGTTGGGTAATTTCTCTGTCGTTTGTCATTCTAGGAATAAAAGTGTTGCACTAATATTAGCAGACTCTGGGCAACAATAAAATACAGAAATTTTATCTGTTATAGCTCCATTGTATCTAAAAAAATCCATTATTGATGTAAATATCAATGGGGTCAATTAAAAAGCTTTAGTTGATAGTGGAAGCTCTTCAAGCTATATTGATGATCATTTTTCAAAAGACATAGGATTAGTTTTACATCCGACTTCAAACAAAATTTCAATGGCTTCAAAATCACTATCTTGCTCAATCAGGAATAATTGCAATATTAATCTAAAAATTAGGGATCATATATTCAATAATGTAACAGTCTCTGCACTCCCCAATTCATGTGTTGATTTTATATTCTACAAGAATATGAGAAAGTAGTAATTCAATTTTGAGGAAATAAACCATCACTTGAGATTTGTTTCACCACGGCCAATGTTCCTGATGCAAAGTTATTTCAAAATATGTCTAGAGACTGTAAACCAATTTCGACCAAGAGTAGGCATTTTTCTGTTAATGACAGGAAGTTCATTGATGCAGAAACACAACGCCTCTTGAAAGGAGCCATTATTGAAGAGAGAAGTTCTCCTTGGAGGGCTCAAATTGTAGTGGTAATTAACGAAAACCATAAGAAGCGAATGTGTATAGATTACTCACAAACCGATAACAAGTACACATTTTAGATGCTTATCCTTTACCCAGAATCGAAGAAGTTGTAAACAATGTTGCTCAATATTCGGTGTTCAGTATATTGATCTGTGTAGCGTGTATCATCAAATTCCGATCGGCAAAAGTGACAGACCATAAATATACTGCTTTTGTAGCAAATAGAAAATTGTATCGGTTTTATCGTTAACAAGTTTTGTTGTTAACAATTGTCGGATTCCTTTTGGGGTTACTAACGGTGTACCATGCTTCCAAAGATTTATTGATGACCTCATAAGAACCGAAAAGCTTCAAGGCATTTTTGCTTATTTAGATGACATTACTATCTGCGGTAAGGATCAGGCTGACCATGATAATAATCTCCATGCATTCATGCAGTATGTGAAAAAGTACAATCTAACAATAAATCAATCTAAAAGCAAGTTTTCATCCTCTTTTATAAGTGTTCTAGGGTATACTATCTTGGACCATGTTATCCGTCCTGACCCGGAAAGGCTGAAACCTCTTCTATAATTCCCAATTCCGAAAGACACTGCATCTTTGCGGAGAGCACTTATTATGTTTGCTCACTCTTCGAGATGGATTCCTAACTTTTCTCAAAAAATTAGACCACTCATCGATAGTAAACATTTCCTACTTGACAAAACAGCGGTCTCAGCTTTCGAGAATGTAAAAAAATTTATTGCAGATTCAGCAGTGCATTCAATTGACGAAACTGGCACGTTTGTTGTTGAAACGGTCGCATCTGATCACGCAATTGCAGCAACACTGTCTCAATGTGGACGTCTAGTCACGTTCTTTTCTAGAACATTGTCACAGACAGAACAACGTCATTCTACAGTCGAATGGGAAGCTTACGCTATTGTCGAATCTCTCAGGAAATGGAAACAGTACCTTTTGGGAAGACACTTTATATTAATCACCGATCAACGGTCGGTGATTAATGTTCGGCTTTTATGTTTGATAGTAAACACTAAATTAGGATTAAAAATGACAAGATTTTAGGATGGAGACTGGAACTTTCTAATTATCACTTTGACATTGTCTATAGACCAGGGAAAAACAACACAGTTGCTGATGCTTTTTCTCGAATTTGTGCAACATCAACTGATTCAAATGTCCCTTCTCTTCAAATACTACATGAGAGAATGTGTCATCCTGGAGTAGCTCGCATGTACCACTCCGTACGTTCCAAAAATTTGCCGTTTTCAGTGAATGAAATATGAGATCTAACGAGAAACTGTAAGATATGTTGTGAAATAAATTCCCGATTCTTTAAGTTTGAAGGCAAACTAATAAAATCAACTTCAACCTTTAAACATCTCAACATTGCCTTCAAGGGACCTATTCCGTCAACTACTAAAAATCGATACTTTTTAACAACCATCGATGAATATTCAAGATTTCCTTTCATCTTTCCATGCTCAGATCTGTCTTCAACTACTGTAATAATCTGCTTGCAACAGTTATTTTTTTTGTTTGGGACTCCCGACTTCATTCATTCTGATCGTGGTTCGTCTTTTATGTCTGCTGAATTGAAACGGTTTCTTACAAATAATGGAGTATCTTCAAGCAGAACAACTGCCTATAACCCTCAAGGGAATGGTCAAACAGAACGGTACAACGGAGTGGTCTAGAGAACAATACTACTGACTTTAAAGACCAAAGGCCTTGAAATGAATCAATTGGAATCTGTGGTAGGTGAAGCGCTACATATATACATTCTCTGTTATGTACCTCCACTAATGAAACTCCACATGAGCGCATGTTTAGGCACCCACGAAGAGGATCCTGTAGCTCTTCATTGCCGACCTGGCTGTCATCTCCTTTAACCGTTTTCATGAAAAAGTCCAACACTTCATCAAAGTATGAGCCCCAGATAGAAAAAGTAATTCTTTTAGAAGCTAACCCAAACTATGCATATGTAAGGATGCTCAATGGTAACGAGATGACAGTTTCTCTCCGTCAACTGAATCCCAAAGGGGATGAGCAAGTAAAAGCACGGCAGCTGCAACAAAATATACAGCAACAGTCAACATACGACGTGCAATCACAATCTCAACATTGCCTGAGCGATGATGAAGACTTTCCAGATTTGCTTGATCACCAAGAACAAAAACACAGGAAACAAGACCACGAACACCAGAATCTCATAAATCTCGAGAAAATGTAACGGAGACAGTACCAACAGTTCAACCTCCGACAAGAACAAGAAAATTACCAACCCATTTTAAAGACTATGAAATTTCTTCTTTGAGGTGGGAAAAATGATATAAGAAGAAGAAGAAAGAAGAAGAAGAAAAATGGAAAAATGATATAATACAATTCCTTTTACTTGTTTGTAATTTTAAATTATTAATATTTATATCATATGTTACAAATGTCAACGGTTTAGTTTATATTCTTTATTATTCACAATACAACTTCATGTAATGTTTAGTCGAATAAAGCCAGATTTCTCCTAGTAATCAGCATAGTATTTATTATTTCACATTTTTAAAGCTACAGCTGTTAGTTTACTTTCCATTAGCAATACTAAAAACATAATAACTGCCTTTAAAACCAAAATGCACTGATTTCTACCGTCCACCAACTCGAATCATTTGTCTCATTAAGGAAAAGATAGGAAGACTCTGGCAGGGACATTTAAAATGACAATTAAATGAAATTACACAAGTCAAATTAGAATTAATTCAAATTAGAACTTGATGAATTTCGGAATTCATAAGAATTATGTGTCCGGCATACACCCAAGTGATACAAATATGTGGAAAGAAACCAAATTCTTTTAAATTCCTGTTCTATTATACCGTACCTACTTTAGAACACAACCTGCCACATGAAAGTGACTTTGCAAAAATGTGAGCTGTTTACTGATGTTTTAGAAAACGCTTTTCAACTTAATGATATCGACAACAATGTGACAGATACTATGGAGGTAAACTTCTTGTCTGCTGTTCCTTTACATTATGCTACCCAATCTGAACTGAAAATTGTTATAAAAAACTACCATCTCCTGGTTATGCATTACCTTATCCCGAACATTGGCCTAAAAGATTTCTCAATAAGGACTTTCTTTTCTATTATTAATGCCTGCTTATCAATATCCTACTTCCCTTTGACTTGGAAGCACACAAAAATTTTTGTTGTTCACAAACCCAACAAACCAAATTCATCTCCTACCAGTTATATTTTACTATCTACTTTGTCAAAAGTGTTTGAAAAAATAATTTTGAAACAAATGTGACACATGATGGTCTTCAAAACAATTCGGGCAATTTGAATTCCAGCAAAATAGTTAAATCGTCACAAATATTGCTGTTAAAATTATAAAATTTATAAATGCAGGTGTACCACAAAATAAGACATTCATCCTTTCTTCCTATTGCCACTTTTTTCCAGTGTCATGATGATCTTTCTTCAAAGCTCTATTCAAGCTCTCAGATTCTATTGATTTTTGTTAAATTTTATCTAAACTCAATTAAATGTGAAACAAAAATATTCTCTTTAAAAAAAAACACTAGATCCCTCATTGACATCATTTAGAACATTAACATGTAAAAGCTGTAAAGTCTGGCTGGCTTGACAAAAAGCTTAACTGAAATTTGCGTGTAAATTAGAAAATCTATCAAGGTTATACAAGACTCGCTAAACTTTTCCTTAAATTAATAAACAGAAAGTCTTCATTAAAGCCAAAATGCACTATGATCCATTGCTTTATAAAACCATTATTAGACTGCTCGTCATGCACGCTTCTACAGTATGGGGTTTAGCCATATCACAAAGTAAACTCCAGAAAAATTCAAGTCCTGCAAAACAAAATTCTCAGAGTCGCTGTGAACTTGCTGTGAGTCGATGTGTTTCATAAGAAATGTCCACCTTCATGAGCTGAGGATAGCTCCCATTTCAGAGTTCATAAAATATTCAACAAATTCCTTGGGTCTCTGGAACATTTTCCTGGAGCGGTCACTTTCAACATTGGAAAAGTGTCACATGATCAAAGACTCAAAAAACGGCTTCCCCAAGACATCATTGATGAAGCGAACATTTAAATTATTCATTTACTTTGAATTGCTTTTTCAAAACTAATTTATTTTTTATTTCTGATTCTAATTTAAATAAAATGTTTCTTGTAAATACTCCTTTTTTATAAAATTTTGTTTGTTACTGAGTGATTCCAATAGGGACAAACCCGTTATTGCCATGTACTTGGTAATAAATATGCCATGTAATTGTCATCATAATGCCATGTAATTGGATTATAAATATTTATAATGTATGTATTGGATATTAGCTTAGTTAAAATATCTTAGTTTGTATTTAATCTTACTGTTGACAATGTCAATGCATTTTGCAATGTTTTACGACAAATAAATTTCTTATTCTTATTCTTATTCTTATAACTTGAATATATATTTAGAACTTCTGTGAATAATGTTTGTAGCATTGAACTGGAATAAATATGATTGTAATAAAATAAGTTTATTATAATAATCAGCTGTTGTATATTAAGAATATTTAAGTAAGAAGTGTTAAGAAAAAGAGCATTGCGAGTGTGTGTATTTAAAAAATACACAAATAGCATGGTTGTAAAATTACAAATTACCCAGTGTAAGATGATATAATCTGTCTCAATTTTTCATATACCTATGTTTTAATGTTTCAAGTTCACATGAATACATTCATTTCTCATACATAATTTGGCTTAAAATACAGGGATAGGTCCCCATAGTAATAAATAAATTAAAAAATAAAGGTAATAATAATTATATTATGTTTCATATTTTTGCCAACAAACCTAAACCTAATTAATCTGTTTTATACATTGCAGCAACACACATGGTTAAACTAGTTATCTATAAAACAAGACATAAAAATTTGGATTAAAGTTCTATTTACCGTCTATTTCAAAATATACCTCGTGCCGTAGGTTGTTTTTTTTCGAGGGCGTGGGTGGATCCCTTCTAAGCTGTCCGATGACCCACCGATGTCCAGTTTAAGCTGTCTACATTTCAAACCCTTTTCATTTTTTTGGGTTTGAAATATTTTAATTGAAAATAAGTCCAGGAATAAATAAATTGACTAATTTTACCCAACTTTTGTTCAGTGAAGTTATTTCTGAAGCTTAATAATTTTTTACTTTTTTGTACAACAAAAATTGAGTAAGGCTGTTTAAAGTTTGTGGGCTTTCAGGAAAATTACCCTATTTGAGCTTTTTTAGCATTAGCCTTTTTGAAAATAAAATTTGATAAAACTAGGCTGATTTATATGAGCTTAAAGCTCTTTAAACGTCCTTAAAAATAACTTTTACGGGACTTAAACCCAAAATTTTAAAATCTAAGTGATTTATGGGGAAAACCCAAAAAGAATTTTTTTAACATGTAAAATATATACTGACACCAATAACTTTCCGATGAAGCGTATATACTTTTCGAGAATGTTATTCATTATAAGTTATTCATGAAATACTACCTAATATGGTTTTTTGCTTGAAAATCGACAAATTCATTCGCCAATAAGTCAAAAAGTGTTGAGAAGAAAAATACAGTGGACAAAGTTGCTTAAAATTAGTCAATTTATCGATTTATTTCTATTGAAAATTTTTTACTCTCAAGGAGTGTTATCCATGCCCCCTGGGAAAAAGCATTATTTTTGTGTACTTTTCCTATGATATATACACAAAAATAAAATAACTTATCAATAATTTATTTTAATTTATTGATAACTTTTTCAGATCTAACTAACAAGAGGAGGGGCATTCTTGGTATTTACAGATATCACCTGGCCAGCTTATCAGAGACAGCGACGGCGACAATGTTTTCACAAGACGTTTCTTATCACCATCATCTGCTGGCCTATCTGATAGTTTATCTGTGACATCTGCTCAGCTGGCAGGATGATGTCTCTATGTCTCATGGAGTGAAGTGTCATAGATTCTGTGATATTGCTTGCGCTTTACTGATAAGTTTCGCCTGCAGCCGGTTTTTCCAGCTGAACTTTCGGGAGTAATTAGTAGTATTCGGGGAGCTAAGTGACTACCTTGAAATTGAAAAATACAATTGGGGGTCACTTGGACATAAGTCAAGTAAGTGATGGTGTCTCAATACATTTTAACAAATGAGACAACCACCCACAAATATTTCATAGTTTATAAAAATTGTTTTAAATTACTCTGTAATGTTGTTTCTAATTAAAATATTCTTGTCTCTGATTCTGTCTCTGTCTATGCCTTGGTCTATGCAGAGGAACACTTTCTATGTTTTCATTTATCCGTCTAACTCATTGTAATTTTTTTGAAATAAATAAATAAAAAAATAAATAAATAAGTTATTGAAATCCATAGCAGTAATGCGTACTCGCAAAACTATCCTTTCATAACTATTCCTTCTATTCTATTTATTTGATATAAATAAAATGGGAGAAATCATTTAACCAATCTTTCTAAGTTGTTCACCAATAATTATACAACGTGACTACCAAGATGCCCAGGGGTCCTGAAGCTGTGAAAAACACCAAGACAATAGACAGTAAGTAATGTCTGCGGCAATAGGGCAGTAATGTACCCTATTCTCTATAAACTACAAAATTTGGATCAAAATCGTTAGAGCCATTTTTGATAAGTTTGGATTTTCCTCATTTTTAAGGGTTTTTATGGGTGAATTACCCTTAACCCTCGACGTCCTGGGTTCGGTCTCACAGACCGCCTTTTTGAAAAAAAAACATTTAAAGTTATTTATGATTGTTGGAAATCATCGATAACTTTTTAACAAATATTAATAAAAATGAGACTAAAGTCACTGGACTTATAACAATGTTATCAGACCATGATGGACAGTTATTAGAGCTGCTTTGTTTTCAATCAGAATGTAGGAAAAATTTGACCTTTTCAGGAAGAAAATTTTCAGTAGAAAATATTGATATATGGATGATATATGGATTATAAATTGGGATTGTATATGGATGAAAAAATTAAAAATTCTAATGATATTCAGAAAGCAACATGGAAAATTGTAAATGAGGAACTGAATTGTAATAGAAATAAGTCACAGATAGGCAATATTAAATTAAAAATCAATGACATGATTGTAAAAGACCCATCCTCTGTTTGTAATTATTTCAACAATTATTTTGTCAACATAATAGATAAAATGTTAGATGAACTCCCTCCAGCACAAATACAAACTGATGGTTTGAACAATTCTTCAGATCAAATTATTCCAAATTTTAGGTGCCCACCGGTCGATGAAAAAGAGCTAGACAAAATTTTCGACTCTCTACAAAGTAAATGGTCCAGTGGTTATGATGACGTTCCCATTAGGCTTATAAAATATCTTAAATATCCATTAATTAAACCAATTTCACACTTAATAAATTCCTCTTTTATATCAGGCATATTCCCGGAAAAACTTAAAATATCAAAGGTTATTCCGATTTTTAAAAAGGGGGAGAAGACAGGAATTGAAAATTATCGGCCTGTATCAATCCTCCCTTCTATCTCAACAGTTTATGAAAAGGCAATGAAAAACAGATTGGTCAATCACATAGAACTAAATAATCTTTTGGATGAAGAACAACACGGTTTTTGGAAAAATAAATCCACTATCTCAGCTTTAGTCTCCTTTTCAGAATCCCTATTAGAGTCAATGGACAAAAAAGACAAAACAATTGGCGTCTTCATGGATTTATCAAAAGCCTTCGATAGCATATCGCATGACCTACTTTTAGAAAAATTGCATACTTTAGGGATTAAAAACAATCATCTAAAATGGTTTCAATCATACCTCATAACAAGTACAATATGTAGAAATATCTTATACATCTAATAATAGAATTTCAAAATTTAATTCTAAAACTCAAACCATAAGAAATGGGGTGCCACAAGGTTCAATCCTGTGCCCTTTGCTGTTTATATGTTATATCAGAGGAATGCCACAGTGTCTTAGTAGCACATGTGGCGTAAAGAGTCGGATGTGTTTATATGCAGATGATTCCAACATGATCATGGCTGCTGGGACAGAACAAAAACTGGAAATAATGGCTCATGTTCAAATTTCAAAACTAATTGATTATTTCATTAAAAATAAGCTAATATTAAATAAGGAAAAAACTAACTTTGTGGCTTTTTACACAAAACAAAATAGAACCGGTCTAGATCCTCTCATTCTGGGAGGCACTGAAGAGATAAATAAAATCAATGAGACAAAATTCCTTGGATTGGTTATTGATAAACACTTAAGCTGGGATTTACATGTTGAATTTGTCACTAAAAAAATTAGTACCGGTATTTTTGTGCTGAGAAGGCTTTCCAAAATTTGCAGTTTTTCAGTCTTAAAAATGCTTTTTTATGCCCATATTCAGTCCCACATAGCTTATGGAATAGGAGTGTATGGAGGGACTTCAGAAAAAAATTTGAAAAAAATATTAGTTTTACAAAAAAAGGCTCTACGAATTGTTTTGAAATTGAACAGTGATGAGTCTGTAAAACAACACTTTATCAATTTAAATATTTTAACAGTTCATAGTTTATATATTTTTGAATGTATAATGTATGTAAAAAAAATCATGAAAATTGTATAAAGAAAGAGAGAGAGCACCCCTATAACACAAGAAATAAAAAAGAACTTACTATTCCCAAACATAATCTAGAATTGTACTCCAAAAGAACTAGTTATGCTGGCATACAATTTTTAAGGATTGTTCCAAAAGATATAAAAAATGTAGAAAATATATCAAACTTCAAAACATTATTGAAAAAATATCTAGTAGGGAAAGCGTGTTATTCGGTTGATGAATTGTAGCTAAATTAGAATAGTTCTGAAATAAATTAATTGTAGCTAAATTAGAATAGTTCTGAAATAAATTAATTGTATTTTGTAATTTTTGTAGATCTTAAAATATATATATATATATATTTATTTTTTTCTTGTATCTTGTATAAAGAGTTAACGCTATTTTTTGTACATTTGTGCAAATTTCAATAAAGATTTTGATTGATTGATTGATTGATAGACTAGCTCTTCTCAAAACAAAAGTAAACTACAACAAGCTGTTCTAAAAACACAACTTACTTTTTCATTTCTGATAATTTGTTTAGCAGTGAATTTTTTGAATTGCAAGTTTTAAGCTAAATAACAATATGTTGTATAGCTTTGAATTCCAACCAAAATTTTTATCTTGATCACAAGCATGCAGAACTACTTGGGTCTCTGATTAAAACTATTTGCTTGTAAACAAACAGAGGATGTACAAATTTTCAAGAATTTTCTCATAATCATATGTCTATATAATAAGATAAATTGAGATAATCCTAGTTAAAACATTATATGCAACTTATAGTAAAAACATTATATGCAATTTATATTACGTAGAAAAATACTAATCTCAAGGAAAAATGTGGTATATGAGAAATAATTTTGACTAAAAATATTTTTAAGGAATGATATTTCATTCATTCACTCCTGTTTGGACTACCGTATGTAATCGGCTAGCGATTGTAACATGTTACCTTATGAAACAAACCAAATAGAACAAAAAAAGATTCTAAGATTTTCCAGTTCTTTGTTCTAAGGGCTATGTAAATTTCACATTAATCTTCAGAGGATAGTAAAACTGCTAATAAAACCTAAATGTATTGTACTGAGTTAGATTTAAGGAAAACTGTGATGCTATTTATTGTATTGCTGTACATGAAACAAATAAAGAAGTTTTGAATTGAATTGAATCATTTTATCAATCTAATAAGTTAGTTGAAATGATAAATATGTAAATAATGTGAAATTAGGTATTTTGAGTACATATAATGAAAAAAACTTGTATATGGCAAAATCTGACAAAAAAATGTAAACTTGTTGGTATTTTTCCATTCCATAGGATATGATGAATATAAAATAAGAATAAATGCTTATAAAAAACATATTTAATCAAAATTGCAACAGTTTCTTTACAGTTAATTTCAGCTTAGATTTACATTTATTGAAAACTTTTGTTGTACACTCGAGGTAACAAGGTAAACGAGGTAAACAGGTTATTTCCAACAAAAGCAAATGTATGCAGTTTTTCTTTTCTTCTTAGGGTGACAGGGTAGCATGTCTTTCTTTTGTTCAGTTTATCACCAACAGAGTTGGGTTTAGGCTCTACTACTCCTAGTACTCGACGGATACACGCTGGGAGTTCATACGTCAGCCTTGCATTCTGTAAACGTCGCTGCAATTAATTGTGGTTTTACTACTTCTTCAGCAACTTTTCAAAAACTTGAAGCGACTTACTTGCACTCTATCCACGAACAAGTTGTGTAGAATAAATGAATTTACTCCACTTCAGAAAAAGATCCACGCGCCATCGTTGAGTACGCAGAGCTGCACGTTGAGCAAATTTCTCATCCAGTGCGTCAAACCCTCCTTTGGTTTGATTGTAGTAGATACTGATTTCTGGTTTACCAGTATCATTATCTATAGATACTTCATGATGCATCGTTGAGATGAGCATCAATGATTTGGCCTTTTTTGGTGTAAAAGAGACCAAAGAGTGTTTGGTGTAAAAGAGAGAAAGTTGCATCATGTGTAAAACCAAACATTGATGAACCAACCTCTTTGTTCCTAGCTGGTGAAAATTCAATGGGAATCTCCTTTTCATTTTAGCGAATTTCCCATAGGGAAGAAGCTATTACCGTAGGTCTCATGGCAAGAGTTAAGCCCGAGACCATGTTATTTTTTCTTCTTTAGGTGCCCAGAGACCAAAAACAATAGTCGTTAAAATTTTTATATATATATATATATATATATATATATATATATGTATATATATATATATATATGTGTCTGTGAACACGATAACTCTCGTAAAAATGGTCCGATCGAGACCAAATTTGGTAGAGACGTGTATTCCTACAAATGCTCGGACGAGTTCGTAAACCAGACATATCGGTCAATGGGAACGGGTAGTTTGGGGGGGTTTTGTACCCCAAAATTGGGTTTTTGGCATTTTAAACATGTAATTTTTAAAAATTTCTAATTTTATATTTCACCATTGGAATCAACTTAAAAAACTACACAATTAAGTTCCTTAAAGTTTTTCTCTATCTTAAACGGTTACCGAGATATAAAAAAACTAAACACAGTACGTTGTATTTTGAGGCTCCAATGTTAATCTTATGGAGGATTAGGAAAAATTAATTTTTCACTTATTATCTAATATTTTTTGATGAAACTTGATATTTAGCTTCATGTGGTTGAGATCCATACATTTGTGCTAAAAAATCATAGTTTATGTGTTTATCATGGCAGCAAACCTGCATACTCTTTTCCCATGTTAATCATATGGAGATTAGGCAAACTCCTTTATTTATGGACAGATGTTGATAAAAGTTGGTATAAGTGTTAAAAATAAAATTTTTGATGGTATACTTTCAGTGTTCCTCACAGCAGCAAACCTACTCACTCTTTCCATGTTAATCTTATGGAGAATAGGCAAATAATTCCCATGTTTATCGACAGATTTTGACCAAACTTGTCATATATTACTATTATTATATTATTGATTTGGAAATTCGCTGAGTACGCAGGTCTGCTGCGACGGGGGTATTTTCAAAGTGCCACATACGTCAATCCCTTTGTTTCCAACTATTCTGTCAACTCACTGAGCTAAACCAATTGTCAGCAATGATGTTACGGTTTGACTGTTCTATAGGTTTAGCCTAATCACAGTTTGTGTTGGCGTCATCAGTTTCTTCTCTCGTGCATTTAATGTTTCTCCATCAGAATCTTAGCCTGTTTAAACATCAGAATTATTGAGGTAGCCAGTTCTAGCATCAGCAAGACACACAATTTTAAGTCCATAATTACAAGGTTTGTTTGGTATATACATTTTGAACTTACACCTCCCACGAAATGCTACTAACATCTCATCCATACAGGCAAACTCACCAATCCTGTATAGAACCTGGCAGTTATCAATAAATTGGTTAAATATACCAGACAGGGGAGCTAAAGCATCAGTTATACGGCGCTCTCTTCTGGTTGCAGGATAATCAAATCTTAAGCAAGTTAGCAGAACTCCAAATCTTGCTTTTGTAATTACATACCTAAAAATGTCCCGATCAGACCCATCAGTTGCAAATACGGATGTATATAATCTTCTCTGTTTTACTTGAAAATAGCGGAGTAAAAAAGTAAACCAAAGGGCTCTAATTTCACACGCATCAGTTTCATGCCAAGCATGTTTGTCATATTTAGGTCTTTCTCTATTTATTTTTTTATTAGTCCATTGTAGTATAGTATTTATTATAGGCTCTGTTAAAAGTAATCTCCAAATACTAATAGGAGTTGGGTTATTTATTACCTATTTGTGCAGGAGGGCGAACAGTTGGAATCCGGATAATGTTATGGTGTCACACATGTGACCGCCTCAAGACTGGATCAGCTGACCAACGATACCTATTCCGTCCAAAATAGTTTTTATTCTGGCGGTTTGGAGTAGCTGACCCTGCATCTTCATTACTGTCACTTTCACTATTCACTTCACTGCTAGCGACAATCTCACTGTTTCAATATTGCCAAAACTTTCATTATTCAACAGTAACTCATCTTCATTTTCACCTACTTCAGATTCTGAACTGTGGTCACTGTGAATTGAAATGCCATCTTCTGAACCCAATTCACTACTTAAAGTGTCATATTACCAGTTTTTAAGTGTCTCTTTAAAATCAGAGTCTAAAACACACACATGAGACGAAGGGCCGGGTCGTGAATCCATCACGTACCGTCCTGGGTCCGGTCACACAGACCGCTGAAGACAAATAAATCTATAAATATCACAAGGACACGACTGGAAGATAAAGTGACAATAGGGATCATCATCAGTGGTGGAGAAGGACAATTACCTGGCTTGGCTGGGATCATTGTCTTTTGAAACCTTAAGCCCTTAAGTTCAAATAAATAAATAACTCAAGCGGTCTGTGAGACTGGACCCAGGATGTTCAAAGTTAAAAATTATAAATTAAAAAAAAATTTAAAACGCCTGGAGAGATGGTGAGTAGGTACATACATACCAAATTTCATCTAAATCGGACCATAGGGGTAGGTTATGGTTCTATTCACATCAAGACAGACAAATACACACACACAAAAGGACGGACAGACCCCATGTCAAAACACGCTTTTTTGGACCCATGAAACACCAAAATGGATGTATCTAAACTCAAATTTGACAAAAACAATACTTTCTTCACATACTATCTTGTACAAGTGGGAGAAAATAAAAAGGTTAAAAGCATTAACAAATCAATTACAATTTCTTGATTCTTGTTTTCTTCCCCTAAAATTAGATTTTTACAAAGGTTTATCAAAATCATTAGATAAAGTTTTAATTTTAATTACTCATTTAGTCTGGTAAATTAAGGATTATAAAAGAAATATAACAAATATGTTAAAAAATTAAATAAATTTATTCACAGTATCATAATTTACAAATATTCATATAAATTTTATTGTATAAAAATTTTAATAAAAGCACAGTAACAGTAAAGCAATAAGATTATAAAAATTATCATTACGACAATATTCTATTTACACCAAATACATATATAAGCGTTCACAGAATAACAGTTAAACCTTATAAATAATTTATTTTCAACAAAATACCTGATTAATTGGCTTAAAATATTTTACATTCACGTACATTAATAAATTATATATACTACTCAGTTCATCACTCTGTAATTGAATGGACATTGTAATACTCAAAATGATCTGATAATTACTCACTTAATGTTACTGTCACATAGTACACACTATGTCCAATACTGACAGGGTTATTCACTGGACAAAATATACTACGTTACTGTTATATTCTCTTCTTAGAACAACTCATAAAGTAAAACCCATCTAAACCAACTACCAACCGTTTTGTTTAAGTTTTGACAGCAAAGTATAAATCTTTATTATTTATAATCGTAATAATAGTTATCAGTTTGGGAATTGTTCAGATATAATAAGAACAGCAGTATTCCAAAAAGCTTAAAAACTTTTAACAGACCCATTTTTTCACAAAACATTTTCCAGCCGTTGCTGCATTCTAATATATAACAAAAACCGCGGTTATGGCAATTTGTTAAACTTCGAATCCGCTGTTAGAGAAGATGATTTTATTTGTTTGTTAGTAAAGAAACATAATTCTTGACAATAAATGGTGATTTTGTCCAGTTTTATTTTTATTTATATTTTTATTTATTAAAATTATTGAGGGTTCACAGAGTATTTTAAATTTATTTTGTCAATGTGTTGTAATATAAATGATATTGGAAATGATATTGTTATTTTGGAAATAACTAATTTCCAAGTAGAAAATAAGTTCTAGATAGGTGTAATGCCCAGGAAAATTCTGGTTTTCTTGTAATATTCAGTTTAAAATCTAAAAATTTAACATTACGCTTGTGGAGGGAGAATCAAATGTAAACAATACAAACCAAAACATCTGTTTATAACCGTTTGACAGTTCTTGATTGAAGATGGTGGAGAGCAATATGTGAATAGAGGTTTTTCATAAATATTTATTTTATGTATGTAATAAATGCAAAATTAACAGGTTACTAAACAATTTGTAAAAACTTAAGGGTAACATAACCGTGCGAAATAAAAGCAGAAAAAAGTATTGCCAAAATCTTTCATGTTTTGATAGAAAACGTATTCATTGTCATTGTATTGCTTGAAGCCACTGTAACAAACCAATTAATAGGTGTAAATTTAATTTCTCTTTTGCTTTTCAATCCTCATTCCGTTTCTAATAAAATCAGTTCATCACAGGCTAATAATAACTTTATGGCTAATTAAACAGTAAATGATCTGCTAAAAGAATTTAGGTTGGCAAAAAGACCTTAAACGGCGCTGCTCATTTGGCAGACGCTGTAGTCCAGTGGTAGCGTGTTGGCTTCGTTAATTGAAGGTCGTGAGATCCATCCTCGTCAGGGGCGATAATTTTTGATCAGTGCTATATTAATTATAGTGTATTAAATTGGTTTTATTTAAACCATATTAATGTTTTCATTGAGTAATAAATGTGTTTTAATTTTTATAATTAATTTTTATAATACAGGTCTTATTCTATACGAGCTCGGTCACCAGGTACTTTTAATAAAAAATAAAGTACTACTATATACGTGAACCAACATGACTAATATTTTTTCCTAATACTTGTATATCTATAATAATTTATTACTGTACCCCAAAACAATGGTGCTAACGCTAAATTTAGCTGGACAAAATCAAGATTAGAGGTGTGCGGATATCCGAAAAGTCGGATCGGATTCGGATATCCGACTACAAAATAAGTATCCGGTTAAGTCCAATAAATATCCGAACTTTCAGATAGACCGTATAAAAGGAGCATTAAAACCGAAAGCAAAACTTTCTGTTTGAGAAGTCTGCAATACGGAACATCTTTGATCGAACGAAAATGTTGAAGCAGATGACGAAATTACGCAATTCATATCCAATCGGAATGTAAGAACGTCATTTGGCGGTCCGAGGATGCGGTATGACTATTCGATTCTTCAACTACGCACTTAAGTAGCCGTAAGTTCAACACGATATTGCATTTTGAAATACAAAGCATAGCGTCATCGATAGTTGCACCGAGTATCAGATTGTGGTTTGATATTGTTCCGTATAAAATATCATTTCGGTTACGAAAAAACTTGAATTGTTGATTTAATGTTATTGGTAACAAACCATCGTAATAGCTCGTTTTTCGACGGGTTTTCCAGCAAAAATAATACTACTTCAGTCTGATCGTCTACGTAGACGATCAAATGTTTAGTTATCACATTCTCAAGTACTCCGGGTTTGAGCAATACGATAAAGTGTTGCCAAATTTACATTTGGCCTATTTCGTCGTTCGGTGTTCACATAACCAACAAATTTTCCACTTGTTTTCATTCTACATTTTCTCTTGGTTAAATGAATATAAGCGTTATTAGTTTTACATTTTTAGATAATTTTAAGATGAATAACTAACTAGATTACGACGAGGAACCATAATTTCACGGGTTTCAATATTGTTACACAGCCGATCGGGGTATTTTATCTGCCAAATATTTCAACTCTGCGCCTGCGCACAGGCCTTTGTTTGATAGCAGCTGCACTGTCACTGCCTCTGCCGATACGCAGATAGCCGATGGCATCGAGCCAACGTTGTCTGTCAAATCTTGATTCTTTGTTAATGGTAATTTGTTTTTATCATTATCTATATAATATTATAAAGAAGAGGTGGTTTCTGTATGTTTGTTTGTGGGTTTGTGTGTTTGTGGGTTTGTTGTGGCAAGTGAATGCGAAAAATACTGAACCGACCGGTTTGAAATTTTAGGCAAAGGTAGATCTTAAACTCATGCAACACATAGGCATACTCATTTCCTTAAAATCCTCTCAGGCTACGCCCTGTGAACGTTCACAGGGCGTAAACTTAGGACGTCCTAAGTTTCAATGTTTACATTTTTAGAGAATGAAAACATAATATTACTTGAATGTCAACAGCTGTGAATACTAAAATTTGACAGTTCGAGAAGAAGGAGAAGAAGAAGAAAGAGCTGCCGTGACCGTCCTAGGTTTCAATGTTTACATTTTCTAATGACAACATCCGTTTGCACTATATTTTGACAGTTCGGGAAGAAGAAGAAATAAAGTTGATTTTTCAGATAAACTGCTGGATCGAAATTAGTGAATTATTTGAAATAGCTGAATGGTAGATTTTAAGTTTTTTTCCGACGACTGTCTCTATTACATTATTCCTTATCCTCTCCCAATATTTGACATATGTTACTTTGAAGTGTTGTAGACACTCCTGTTTTGTCATTTGGTAAACAATGAAGAATTAATTAACAATGTATAAATGTATCAGTAGAGCCTACACCTTTCAGTCTTTTTAGCCTGTGCGAAGAACGGGTACTTTGGCTAGTAATAAATAAAATAATTGAATCGTGAAATAAAATTGAGAATCAGTTGATGATTAGTAGAATGAATTGATGAATTAGTAGAAAGTTGATGTCATTTAATGGCGAATTATAAGGTTTCTGTTGATTTAATTTGTGAATTACGCCATATTAAAATTTGTTACTGGTACTTTTAAATGCAGTGAAGTAAAAATTTTAGTGTTGTTGTTCATCCTATGAAAAATTTATGATTTTTTATGTACCATTTAATAATTTTGATAACATTCTATTGTTTTTTCCTAATTTATTCTTAGATTAGTGTGATTTCACTTTGTTATTGCGAGTATCCGAATCCGAAAACTAAACTATCCGATCCGAACCCAAACTATCCGATCCGAAAAAATAATTCACTATCCCCACACCTCTAATAAAGATGTTTTTTACACAGTCCAATAGTTATTTATGAATAGTATTTTTCTGTTAATCAAAGAGAATATATTCTGATATTGGAAGGTCCACCCGATCATTTTAACACTCTGCTGTCAAGAGTGTGAGAATACCTGACCTGGATTCCTACCATGATTGGAAAATGATACAGTAAACTACAGATATATGTATGTACATGTACAATTTTCATCTTTGAAAACAGTAATGAATAAATATATTGTTACTGATGGAAGATTACTTTGTGTTAACAACAACCTAGTCATTTGATTTGCAAAATTGTCTGGAAAACTTGTGTGGTGTTACAAGATATCTAATTTCTATAGTTTTTTGGACTACTCATAAAAGGTTTAAAGTAGATCAAAGCCATTGTTTAGTACATATTTTAGCATAAGTGAAAACATGTATTATTTGGTTTACAGTAAAAATATGTCAATGTTTTATGTATAAGGCAGTAGCATAAGCAAAATATTTATAGCTCCAGTATAAATATTGACATAAAAACTCTTAAAACTGATTACAGATCTAGTCTAGTAGATTTTATATTCTGTTCAACAATTCTTATTCTACATTGTAATGGAAGACAATATATCTCATCAGCTTTGTTGATAATTAAATTTTTCTTGAGTTAACAATGAAGTTACGAGTTGTTATGCACACCAATTCTCTTAAGAAATGACTTTGCCCATGTAATATTTAATTTCAAAGAGCCACCGTTTTCCTCCAACAGTTCTGGTTCATACTTATTAAGGATTTCTTTGGCTGTTGTAATGGCTAGGAATGAGGACACCTTCTCCCCTGACCTAACAAGCTCTTTGATGCATTCTTGAACTAGTTCATCATATTTCCCTAATCTTAAAGGTCGACCTCGCGGGGAGTATCCAAGACTCGTTACTTGACAGTGTTTTTTTTTCATTAGGTATTTTTCTCTGAGCCCCCGAGCCGTGCTCTCTGGAACATCGTGACCCAGAATTTTAGCAAAGTGTTGACAAGCTTTTAAACTGCCATGTTCAGCTGCATACTTCCCTATTTCAGCTCGTATTTCTGGACTGTAAGTAGTGTAAGTACCTCGCTTTTTTGACCCCCTATCTTTTTTCTTGTTATGGTTTTTACACTGTGTTTTCCTTAATACTGGTGACCCTTCCTCAAAATCACTAGACTCTGAATGTTTAGGGTCTGACTTTATTAACATCTCTTGTTTTTCTTGATGGGTTAAAAGATCAGTGACAATTGGGAGGCTTTCTTGGTAGCCTTCTGAGTTAAAGTTTGTTTGCATGTCATTTCTACCAATAAGATCTTGACTTTCCTTAATTTTCTGAGGCTCTTTTTCTGATATAAGAGTTAAAATTGTAGGCTGAAGAGGTTGTGTTGCTAGAAAATGTGGAAGTAGAGGACTATTTCTGTCTTGAGTTACTATGAGAGAATGTTGAGGAATGATGTTCTGGGGCTCTTGGTTATCTGGTTGTATGTTGATACTAGCTATGGAGGGCTTTTCAGGGCTTATCTGATTGTTTATTAAGGCAATAGGATAAGACTGAGGAGCGGCTGGGATTGTAACGGTAGGAATAGTAGAGGAAAAGTTTTGGAGTGACTGATAATTACTTTGTGTTGTGATAACAGAGGCAGAGGATACTGCCTGGTAGCACATATTGCTCCCGATCGTATGCTGATTGAGTTGGTACAGGGATACTGGATTATTCTGTGGTAGAGTGCTATACACGTTGACGTGCATTGTTTCCTGGTTTCCACAATTCATTGGTTCCAAAACCTGAATCTCCTGGTTATTTACTTCTTGATCCGTATTATTACTTTGGGACTTATCGACATACATTTTATAAAACCTTTTAACAGTTCTTTCTTTCACAGGGATTTGTAATTTTTCGGTAAAATAATCAACTGTATCTTTTATCGAATGGTTACTAGCATATTCACCAATCTCTTGTTTAATCTTTACAGTGTATCTTTTTCCCCTCAACACTTCAGTTCTATTGGAACTTTTAATCATTCTTATATCAGTAAACTTACCTCCTTCCTTCTGTTTTTGTGCATCTGACGAACGTCGGTTTAAATACATAACTTTGAATTTTCTGACTAAAGACTGAGAAACATCTCTTTTGAGGCGTTCTGAAAAATATTTAGCTGCAGGTTCTATTCCATAATTGACTGCAAAACGTCCGATTTCATCTTTGGTGGTAGAAGTAAAGGCACTGTATATTTTAACTAAGTTGCGGATAGTGCTCTCACTTACCACAGTTCCAAGCTTCTCAGAGAAGTACCTAACAGCTGAAGTATTGCCATGTTTCATAGCATAGACTGCCATTTGTTCCTGAAGCTCTACTGAATATTTGTGGTACTTGCCTCTCCTCCTCCTCTCTTCCTTTGTAGCAACCAAGAGAGCTTTAACTGCAGAGATTGTGCTCTCCCTCCAACAACCTGATTGTTGACCAACTGGATTTGTCAAACTGGTTATATCTGTAAAAAAACCAATCATTATTTTTTTGTTGATAAATGTACCCACTAAATTAAGATAGACTGATCATGAAGCAACCAGGCTCCACACATGAACCAGTCAGCCCCATTTCTCATCCGAAAGTTCCAAAACAAAATTTGAAACCGATAGTGAACCAGACCATTATCATTGCAGTCAGCTTTTCTATACCCTGCATGACATCAGGCAGTAACGTGGTGACTTGAGTGTCAAATAATGGAATAATCAAATAATGAGACTTTAGGACCAAGGGTGAGTGCATAAATTTGGCTGAAAAACAGAGTATAGGCAAGTCTAGGAAGCTAAAAATCAACTGAGATTTGTGGGACCACAGCTCCTCAGTCAAGTATGTAGCCTAATCTCTAGTATATTTTTTTTAAGGGTCGCAAGTTACGGTTTCCAGTTTTCATACAAGCGTAAGATTGAAATCTGAAGAGGTTTATCAAAGGTATTACAGAAAAAAGGAGTCCCTCCTTTCTATGTAAAATTAGCTGATTGTCTGTCAATAATAATAATAATAATAATAATGGATTATTGCTTTCAAAACTGTGGTGAGTTACCATTGATATGCACATTATCATTTATTTGTCCTACATTGTAACAATGAACAGCCAATGATCTCGACATCAGCTAACTTTCCCTCTTTGGGGTGGATAAAGATTACTTTTGACTCTCAAAACATATATTAAAAACGGTCATTTTTGCAGTAGTATGTATTTAATATCACTTATACATATAATATATTTTTGGAAACAGAAATAATCCCCTTGAAAGAAACATAAAATACTTATCATATATAGAAAATTTGTAATTTTGATAGTACATATATAAAAATTAAAGAATGTTTCAAGAATTAAATGTTCAAAATTTGTCTTGATATAAAAACAAAAATCCGTGAATATTTTGTTTTTGAATATTTTGTTTGTTTGTTTTGTTTTTTATATCAAGTTAAATTTTTGAACATATTGAAAAGGTCATGCCCTTGAGCCACATCTCATCAATGCACTTCCAAAGTTTTACATTGATACTTTGATAATTAACGCCACGACACACGCCAAAGTGAAGATATGTTCCATATTTCCATATTCCATAATTAACATTGCCCTTAAGGGACTAAAATTCAAGATGCCTACCACTGATGCAGACTCTTAAGTATGCAGTTGTAAGGGCAGCAGTTTCCTGACATCTACCCTGACAAACGACCCGTCTGGAAAGAAAGAATCCTTCATCTTGATTTCTAGATTTTCTAGGGATCATGTGGATTTTCAAAGTCATCCACATCGATTGTAAGGAATAAACATATCGAAGATGGGCTGGCATCGATCATCACATCATCAACATCCAATTTTACGGTCGGATACTCCATAACCCCTATGGAAGAGTAGCTCGTTGAGTGGATAGGTGTGATTACTATGGTTGATTGAATTCCTTTGTAATCCTTGTCAATTGCCTTGTTAAGGGCTTCCAGAACTGGGTCTCAAAGGATCAAAACGGTTGAACTTCACTCTTTACTTTACATTCTTCATAAGTAGGTTGAAAATCGGGTTTAAACTTCAGCACCGATGGGGTTAGGAGAGGGGTTAGACCACTTGTTGGGCTTGTTGGGCATTTGGGCCATGCTGCACTCAATGCCCAGTGATTTTCTCTTTCAAGGTGAAGTGGAAAGAGGACCAGGTCCCTTTTGAATAAATGTTTCCCCCTGTTTCCTTTTTGTACCCGCTCATAACCTCCTTGAGTATAGGCAACATGAAAGAAGGTGTCGTAGGACCTCACCTTGAAAATATTTGGTAAGAAGAAACTCATATTCTATTAAACTTAAATACCCTGAAATGGCCTGGTCATTGACCAATGATGGCGTGGCAATTCAACATATCGCGCCCCATAGTGTTAGCCTGCAGGATGAATAGCATTTTGAGTGACCTTACTGGCAAAATGTTTCGTTTAGGCCCATAAGAACAATGTTAATTTTGTGACAGCATTACTAGCTACAGAATAGACGTAAACAGATGGTTGAGGTGTAAAATCTAAGGTAAAGTGGTTATCTAGTGAATTACAATATTGTTTAAAAACATTTTTGAAATATAATTACATCACAATTTTACTAGATAATTAATTGACAAGTCGAATCTAGAATTTATATCACCTCCCATGAAAAAACTGTATCTTTGCCACTGGCCATGTGAAGGCCTACTTTTTTTTTACACGATCACGGTCATTGTTGGAGATGAAATTGAATGTTCAAAAAGTAGTTTGTCGAAAAGCGATGATAAAGTGTCGGGCTGTGAGAATAGAATCTATTGTGATGCACTGTGAGTATAGCTAGACATCGCCCTACTTTATCTCGAACAACAGTGTACTGCTACATCCGAATGCTTGATGTTAATGTTATGGGACGATGGCGCAACTTTGTAATGGCTAACAGGATATCTTTGTTACGTTAAAAGATGATAGTTGAATTCTTATGTTATGAACCATGCTACTGTACTATTCCTGACCTCCTTTATTTGTTTAACAGTTATTTCCTGAATAAAATGAAAATGAGTCACAGCGAGGGACTGAAAGCTGTTGAAAGTGCGTTGACGTATTTTGAGCAGCAAAGTGCTTCGGCAATGGACATCCTGTTTCTCCGTCGTCTGCGTGACGATGCCGCTCACAAGAGGGCCAGGTGCGAAAAACAAAAACAATAACCAACGTTTTTACAAAACAATAATTTACAGGGTACAGAAATATATTTGTTTGTCGTATTATGTTTGCTATGTTCCTATGTAGTGTTTAAATCGATTTAACTTCAAATGTAATGCCTTCTGTGGTGTATTTGACGAATAATAACATGATACAGTACATATAACCTATCAAAGGACTTTTATTTGTTTAAACCTACTTTTCCCGATAACTCGGCATTTCGCTAACTCGGCCGCCATTGGGTCCACATTAGGCAGAGTTTGTGAGACTCTACTGTAATAACAGTGCAACCCCCACTTAAATCGCATTACAGGTGTGAAAAATATGCGTGCCGCAAGGAGCGTCAGCTACGGTAGAATAGTCGCCGCACACAGAGTCACACTTGTGAGTCACCGACTCAGTCGGTGACTCACAAGTGAACGTGTTAACGCCGCAGTGAACGTGTTAACTAAAACCACAGACACTTAGAAAGGTAGGTAACATCATGAAAACAACTCTGATACGTAATTAAATTTATGTTAACTTCAATAATATTATAGACATTACTAAAACAGATTACTGAAATTGCGTCTGTGATTACAAAATTTTTATCTGGAACAAAAACAACGGAACATGTTTTTTATAGTGTTGTTGTACAATATATTATTCAGTATAACAAAAAGTGAGAGCATTTTTTAGTGAATTAGTAGAAAAATAGTTTGGGTGTGGCTTCAAACTACTAACCAAAATGAATTTTTCTTTTAGCTTATTATTTAATTTTATTTGAAAACTTTGTGTAACAACTCTCTGTACTCTGACGAGAACATAATTATTTCCCAAGTATAGAAAACTCATTTAAACTTTAATAAGACTTAAATTTATTAAACTTATTTTTAGAGAATAGACTTGGATCAGACCTCCACATTTTGCAACACGTTTCTTGGTCAGGTGTTTGCGGTAACTCTCGCCTTGGTGTCTGCGTTGGTGAATACGGAGAGATATTTTTGAGGAGAACAACGTGGTACAATGTCTGCACTGAAACATTCATCAAATTATATTTTCACAAACATAAGAAAATAGTAAGAGGTAACTTGTGACATATTGTTCCTATATTATTGTAGCACTAGGTATAGTAAGCCAATGTCCAAGTACACTTATATTTCAATAGTTCAACTTCAAACATGTTTAAGTATCGAAATTTCAAACTATACCAAGTACAAATGTTCGTCAGTTAGGAGTATAAATTTAAGCCCTCATCACAGTTGATCAAACAACACTGAAATATTTTTTAACTTTGTTCTGATTTAATCTTTTTTAACATTACCGTATCTAATTAAAAATTTATCAAAATTGTTTTTAATTTTCCATGAAAACATTAACAGAACAGCACAGTCTGAATAGTAATAACTGTTTCATGGGTAAAGGTTGATGTTTTAAAATCAACTATACCATGGTAAAAATGTTTATACTTGATACAGTAGAACCTGAATTATCCAGGGTAATCGGCAGGAGGGGAGCCACAGATAACTGGAAACCAAGGTTAATCTGTTGAACAAGTTCGCAGTGGGCGGCAATGATTGCTGCCGCGCCAGCCTCTCCACAGGTGCATGCGGCAACAATCGCTGCCGCCATTCCATTGTTTCTTAAATACGTCAGTGAGCTGCTAGCACTTCTCCGGCGCCTGTGTTTGTTATTGCGCTTGTGGTAAGATACATTTCTTTCATTTTTGGTGGTATCAGTTTTTGATTCACACGTTTCTATGAAAATATATGTTTATGTAAGCATTATGTATTTATAAATAGTAAATACTGTTTTATTGAACCACCAAAAAGGCAAGTTGCAGCAAAATGGTAAATTATAAAAGGTATTGTGAATGCAGCAAGAGAAATATCCATAAAAGGGTCACTAAGCATTGCGCTAAGTGTGAGGAATAGCCAAGATTTTGTGCCATGAGTAAGCGTTTTGATGACTGGCACAAGTCAACATCAGTGTGGGCTGGCGAGGTTAAAATAGTACATTTTTATGTTATTGTAATTTTTTTATGATTCAAAATCAAATAAACGTGTTTTTGACATAACAGTGAGTTTTTGAAAAATATTAGAACAAAAAACGTGCACGGATCAGTAAAAGACAGTCCCCAGGTGCGGATGGCAACGATCGTTGCAGTGAAAAAATGGCTATAAATGCCATTTTTTTGGACTGGTTGGCATTTCTTTACTGTTTTCCATCAAAAGACATCATGGTGACATCATTCAATGATGAGTAAAAATGTAAAAAAATTTTAACATGAACCACTCTCTATTGCATGCATTTTAGCAGTGAATGTGTTAGTATAAAAAATAGTGCAAAATTATAGCATATACAATACCAAAGGATGTTTTTTAAAAATTATTCAGTTTGCTAAATATGTTAATAATTAGCTTTAAGTAAGACATATACTCAAGAACAGAATAAAATAAAAAGTGCTGTTGATCAGTGATTTTTGGAGAAAATTGTCAACTCTTTATTCTTCTCCTTACAATACACGAAGGAGGTTTGAAAAGTTTGTGCAAAGTCCAAGTGATAGCACCGCCACTTACTGAGGTTATGTTAAGTTAGTAGCATCTCTTAAATGAACGCATGCCAAGTTTATTGGTCTTTGGAATTCTTGTTAATTCATGTGAATTACAAAAGACAGTTGCTATAACCTTTCAAAGGTTATAAAGGGATAGTCTTCGCCATCTTTGGCACAAATTCCCCTTGGTCACCAAATGTTTTATTTTTGTTTGGTCTCAGGAGTACTGTGATGAAACAAAACTCAAAGTCCTTCTTCGGCTGTACTCTCTGATCACCATCACCCCAGACACTCAATGCAACAGTGGGGCAGAGAGCTTAGAACCCACTCAGAGGCTGGACTTATTTAGGAATTTAAAAAGGCTATTCTAAGTTAGGACTGATATTGAAGGTTTTAAGAGAAACATGAGAAAAGATAGAGAAATGTGCTCACGCCATTTAGTCGCCTCTTACGAAAAGCTGGCACAGTACAGCACACTACTATTCCAGCGTCTACTACTAGCCACTAGTAATACGCTTTTATAGCCCACATAAGCAGCGGGCTTATACCAGCTAATGGGTGTTCATACAAAAATCTGTAATAATATAAAATAATATGCACAATGGTAGTTTATATTTCATAAAATATCATTTACGTAAAATAACTTTGTTTCACAAAAACTTAAGTGGAAATATTTTTTATGTATTATAAAAATGTTGATCAAGGTTGATCCTCGGACCAGTCGTACCGTCCTGGTTAATCAAGATTGTACTAAATAAGAAAACATTTGTAATATTGACTCAGTGTCCTTAGAAGTAATACCATTCATTAGTAGTTTTTTGTCTGAGTTTTATATTAAAAAATGGAGCGAGATGTTGATAGAGCTTTAAGAACTAATGCAATAAGTGACTTGCATTAGACTTTGCATGTGACTTGAGTGAAGGCAATCAACTAACTGAGAATGAAAATGACATTTTACATTCTGATGAAGAGGTTATGGTTGGAAGTGATTATGAATCATCTGTTTTGAACTCTTGCCTAGAAATGGTATACAACTGCACTAGCAATATATGTGATTTTTTTCCTGACAGTATATATGATATATATAAACTGGAAAGAGCAACAATTCACACAACAACAACAAACGGTTAGATAACAAGTCACGGTTACATACAGAATGAATCTGGTAAGACAAATTTTTGATGTTTTTATGTAGTTTAGATGATTTTTTATTGCTCCTCTGGGTACTAAAGGGGTACCATGTCAAATGGTACCCCATTTGACATGGTAACTTCAGACATTCTGAAACATACATATTATTTATCAATCTTTTTTTATTTTATCTAATATTTTTAGCTTTTTGACCAAAACTTTATTTTTAACAATTTATGGCAATTTTACTGTAATTAAGTGCAAAGTGGGTTACTCTATCTGACATAGTACATTTGGACTTTCTGGAATGACAATACTCATTAAAGGATTAATAGATACATTAAATATGAATATAGTTTTAACTTAATTTTACTCGTACCTGCAGAAGTCTACTTTGTGGTTTTCTTCTTCGTAATTTATAAATAGTAGTTCTGTCAATATTCTCTTTGTCTTCGTCCAGCAAAGTGAAACTGAGAGGACTGTGGTAAAATAGGAATGAAAACGGAGATTCAAGAGAAAATGGAGTGAACTCTTTAAGCTCCCCAATGCGATACTGAAACAAATAGAGCAGTTGTATTTAGTATATCACAAATAGTTTTACTGAAATAATTTATTGATTATTATTACTTTATTAATTAAAAATGTATCAAGGAATTGTCATATTTATGTAGGACTTTAATGTTCATTAGAAGTGGACATAGAGTCGTGTAATTTGAAATAATGCCAAATATGGTATCACATTCTTTATAATTTTTTTATGATTACCACTCAGAGAATCACAAAAACAAGACAATCAAAGTGAAAGATTCATAAGATAGACCACTTGAACATATACAACAGTCGTTAAAATATTATATATGTATATATTTATCTTCTTGTTTAAGGTAAGGAGGGCTACTATTACAATTATTGTTACTAATGTAAAAAAATTTAAAAAACACAGTACCCTATTTTAAAATTTATTTAACTGACATGTTTCGTAACGTAAGGACAAGGTTCACTTAACCCTCGAACGGTTTTACCGTCGATTAATCGACGCCACGCCCGGTCTTTGAAGGTTCACCGTCGATTAATCGAAGGTAGGTAAGATTTTACAAAACCTTAAGTGTATAAAACTATATATTTTACTTTCTCCCCTTATACATAGTATATGGAGAAAATATTGTTTTCGTCAAAATTTTCGAATTTGAGTTGAGGGTGGATATGTCCGTTTTGAGGTCCCCTGAATCCAAAAAAGTGGGTTTTGACGTGATGTCTGTCCGTCCGTGTGTCTGTGTGTGTGTGTGTGTGTGTGTGTGTGTGTCTGGATGTGTACAGTGCCACAGCCTACCCCGTTGGTCCGATTTAGATGAAATTTGGCATGTATATATATAGTCACCGTATCTCCAGGCGTTTTTTTCATTTTTTTTCCCCCATGCAATTTGAACAGTAAATTATTAAGTGATATTTAGAATAACTTTGTAGAACATGATAGTTTTATTACAGATTTTTTTTAAATTTACTTAAGGGAGAAATTATGTGTCAGTCCACTGGTCCCGTTTATTTATTTTCCTTATTAAATTTTGAAAAACTTGGCTATCTTCAATTTTTGACTGGTATTTATTTACTGTGTTTTGTGGGGGAGCAAACTTTGAGAAATCTTTTGAAAATTTTTTTTATCAATTTCAATTGGATACACCCATTTAAACCAAGATAAAAAAAACATATTACTATTATCTTATAGATAATTTAATTTAGATTAAAATTGTGTATAATATGATTAAGTTACTATATTTTTACTATTTTATGTGAAATATTTTAGTAAAAGCCTGCAAAAGTGCCAAAAAGAGGTGAACCTCAAGGGGTCAAATAGTGAACCGTTGGAGGGTTAACCTAATATATTAAAATTGTTATTAAATGTAAATAAATGTTTGATATCTTTATCAGCAGCAGATTTTCATGTAGTCTTGGGGTGTAGTTGTATGATTTTTTCAAATACAGTGCAACTCGGTTATTGCGGCCTCGGCCATAACGTCAACTCGGATATAACGTTATTTATTTTTAGATCCCGCCAAACTATATGTATTTACATAGGGAAAAACCTCGGATATATCGTCAGTAAATTCTGAAACCTCGTATATAACGTCAAGAAAATCGGGCCGAGATGAAGGCAACATATAGCTAAATAGAGAAAGTTCGGTCGATGGTGCAACGTGAGGGCTGCGGCTATTGTTTAGCTACATTCTATTTTTAGAAACGGCATTTTATTGCTGTCTTACCGCTAACCACCCCAACCCCCTGCCCTACCCTACATCCGCTTTCGCCGGTCATCAAGGTCAGTGTCAGTGACTCACGTCGCATCAAAGCACTGTGATGCCGTTCTTACGTACCTACAGTTCATGTAGATATCGTTAGTTCAGTGTATGTCTTTTACAGTTTGTTTTTCGTTATTTTAATTGATGAATACAGTATTGAAAAATAATGGCAAGTGTTAAGAGAAAGGTTTTGCTGAAGAAAAGGTGTGAGTTATAAGAACGTGTGAGGAGGGACGTAAGATAGCAGACGTGTGTTCGGGCTTGTTTTTTAAAATCGAACCAACAGTTGAATTCACCAAGCCGAACTTCATTGCAATATTTTCAAATTCGATTTTTTATATAGTAGAGTAGTCAGTCAGTCATAAACATAAACTTACGTAGTATTTCAAATTACCTTCATTAAATGTCTTAACTTCATGTAAAAAATGTGTTTCCCTATTTTTCCTCGGTTTTAAATTAAAATTATGTAACCTCTTTTATAACGTCACTCTGATATAGCGTCATTAATTGTGTGGTCCCTTCAATGACGTTATAACCAAGTTCCACTGTATGATATTTTTTGTGTGTGTTTGCATTTTATTAATCAATCTGTTGGGTTGTGTTTTGTAGTTTTTGTAAATGTGTAATTCTTCTTTTACATCTAATTTAGTGTTCTTTGTTCCATATTCAATTATATCAAGGTCTTCTAGCAAGCTTTTAAAATTGTGATGGTTCTTTATCATGTGTTCAGCTACATTTGATTTCATGCTTGTGTAGTTTTTTGAATTAAAAGCTTGTACATGTTCTTTGTATCTAGTTGTGAATGTTCGGCCGGTTTGACCATATATATATAAACGTCAAAGCCCTCACTCATCACTATTCTCCCACTTCCCAATTACTTAAGAAGCAGAAATTTGGTATACTGGTTCTTTAGGCCTAAAATAGGAAAGTCTAATAGTTTTTGTGACAATTTTCCAATAAATCTCCACCCTATATGCCTTCAAAGTTCCCATGTTAAATCTTATGGGGAAAATTTTGATTTCTTTTCTAACATAATATGATGTCTTGAGGTAAAAGCAACAGCTGTTTTTATTTGAATCATTACCTAATGGTATACAATTACAGTATAAATAGAATTTTTCTCATTACAGTTTGGGGATTATGTTTTATGATTAAAAACCAAATGTATATTTGTTTATTTTACTATAATAATCAGCTGTTGCATATTTTTATATTTTCTTTTTGCTATCTGAAATTTATCAAAGGTTGATACTGTGTATTATTATCGAAAATTTGATTTTGTGTGCATGTACTTGCGAGAATGTGTATTTACTGGATGGATTCAGTAGATTTTTTAAAAATGGATAAAAAAGCATACTATAAACACATTTTCACTTTTTTCATATTATGTAAATCTCTTTGTGTGTTTTGGGTGTGATATATATCAAAACAATGATGCGGGTATAGCGATAATCACCCATTATTGGCCATTACAAAGGAGTCAATAGCTAAACGGCAACAAAAATCACTAGGATAACCTAACAGATAGAAGATCAGTTGAACACTAAGTAGCGCGCACACTATCGCATCACAATCCTCGAGAAACATCGACGATACCAACCTGATAAACATAATTTACCGTACCTAGTAAATTATGCATCAGTTCTAAATTATTTGTTTTTAAATAATATTATTTTACTTAAATGTTTTCATGTGTAATAAACCGTTATAAATTTTTGAATTTATTAGTAATATTTTAAGAAATATCATATATCCGTCCGTCATCCTATCATTTGACGTGGATCCTCAGGGGGGAACAAACGTCACATGACGGGCGTACTCAGATGAGCCCATTTGTTGTTTCCCCTCAACACGTTAAATCGTGTAATAGCTCAAGGAGAACATTTGAGACCAGCACTTGTAGATGAATAATTGTTGCTAACTACATGGAATTAATTTACTGTCTTAAATGGAAGAAAAAAACTGATTAAAAAGATATTTAGATAATAAAATTGAAAAATAAAAATATGATTAAAGCACAATGTTGTATGTGTAATTCAAAGAAAAGTTGTTTTTCAAAATTTCCTCTTAATAAATGGTTCTGTATAATTCGTTTGATCTTTTCATAATCAGAAACCAATTTCAACTGACTAAAAAAGATTTGGATATAATTTCGGAAAAATATGAACTAATAATGCAATGATTAGATGTACTGCCATTAGACCTTTTAATCATTTATCAGATAAAATTAAAGTTTTACCATTACCTAAATTTAAATTAGGTTTGAGGAAGTTTCTGCTGAGTAATTGTTTTTTTAATATAAAAGAATTTTTTTATAAACATCCAAATACATAAGCATAAATGTTGAACTTTGATTAACTTAAAAATAATGTAATTGAGTTCCTATTTCATTTTTTTCATGTCCATTATTTGGCATTAATTTGTTAATTATATTATCCTGGCACAGCCCATATTCCTCAAGCATAACCTGATAGTCTTTCGGGCTTGGGAACTATGGCTATATCTTGTTTTAGTTATATCCTGACACAGCCTATACAATTATGTATGTTTTGTAACAAACATATTGTCATGGAACAAAGAGATTTGAATTTGAATTTAGATTGTTTAAAAATAAATTAAATTGGAAAAAATTGCCAAATATCAATCATTAAATGAAAATATGATTAAAGAGTAAATAAACTATCAATTAAAAGATCATGTTGATTTGATTTGCAAATACCAATTAATATCTAAAGATTTTATTAAGAAATACAGATATAGCTTGAATTGGGAATTACTTCTTGATTATCAAGCTAAATGGCTAGTACTTATGAAATTTAAAGAGCTAAATATAAACATTTCATCCATTATCTAAACTACATTTGAATGAAACAAACAAAAAAACTGAATTTAATATAGATTTTGAAGATGCCTGAAAGTTTCATTATAATCTTTTGAGCGATTCCGAGCCTATAGGCAACATACAAATAATATACTGTACTTCCTCTTTTATATATTAAGATTTATCTGTCCGTGAACATAATAACTCTCGTAAATATAGTCTAATCGAGACAAAATTTGATAGAGATATGTATTCCTACATTTACTTGGACGAGTTCATAATCCAGATATATTAGTCAATTGGAAATTTAGTTATGTTGTACATCAAAGATGGGATTTTTGCGTTTTTCATAAGTAAATTAGAATTGTGTAATTTTTAAATATTTTAGTTTGAAGCTCTACGAGGCAGGCCTACAATCGCGACAGACTTGCGACGTCTGTTCGTCCTTCCTTAAATTTTCCACACCATTCTCCAACACTAGCATCACAAATAATTTTGTTACAATACAAGTCACTCATTCTGCTATAGAATTCCGCAGCACTACATCCTTTAACTTGCTGAAATCGGATTACACTTTGTATCTCACATTCAGCAGGAGCATTGAGCGTAGCGTCCTTGTTTATACGGACGTAGCTCAGCTACGACTAGACTCACTGGAGCTACTCAATCGCATGATGCGCAGGTCCAGCCCCTCTCTACCTCTCTTACTACCTCTCTTACTTCTCTTACTTGCTTGGATGGACAGTCAGAAGTTAAAAAAAAAACATCCCTCGTACTATTACAGTGATGGCTGATTTTGAAGACTATTACTTATAACTTTCTTTTCAATGGCAATAGATTTTATGGTCAATCTTGAACAAAAGCAAAGGCACTATGAATAATTAGATGGGGTTTATATTTACATATATTAATAATTGTTTCTTTGAGACAGGGTGACCAGCGAATGGGCTTTCCGAAATTCCCAGGCATTTCCCATATTTTTCACAAATTTCACTCACTTTTTCCCGCACTTTTAACATGTTGCAAAGCGGGAAATGAATTCATTATTCATGGTTTACACATCTCTGATTTAGATAAAACCGCTAATCTAACCATTGCAGATCGAAACTGGAAGAAAAAACTGACACAGGATACGAAAGCCCACGTTATGTTTAAGCAACTGACACTTAACTTATTAGTTTGTTTACATCAGTGGCGCTTTTCTAGTGACGAGAAGAGTTACAAAAAGACTGCGCTGTTCAATAATAACAGAATCCCATTTAAATAAACAATTTAAGGAAAAATGAACCCAAGATGTAAAGTAGGGGTGTGCGAGCCGAGCCGAGCTTTTTAAAAAATTCTTGAGCTCAAGCTTTTTCAAACCTTCACCTGATCTGAATAGTGGTGTGCGATGGAGCAGAAAATTTTTGATTCGATACAACGATGGGATTCAAAGAATTCCATCCATTTATTCCATTTAACTGAATTGAGTTTTAGCATTAATATTATTTAAAAAATATCAGTTTGCCGAATTCCTGTACAAAACCGTGTTTATTAAAGATTCCTGTAAATCTCCCATATAATTGCTGTCAAAATTAATTTCCCTTTTAATTCCTGTCGAAATAAAATTCCTGTACAATTCCTGATTTTCCCAGAATTCCCGGTCGCTGGACACCCTGTGAGATTAGAAAAACTACCCTGTCATTCCCTATCAAAAATATTTTTAAATTTCATGATGATATTTTTATACGGATCGCATTAGAGGAATAAATAATAGGTTAACCCTTTGTGCTCGGATCAAGTATTATAAAATGTCTTGTGCACTCAGATGTCCAGCTGTACTGATCGTCACCATTTTCCCGCCAAGTCAAAATTATTTGTGCATGAGCTCTCCGCGCCGCTCGGATGGCCAGAGGCACTGCACGAGATTAAATCTGAGTTGCGGTCGGAAGGCCAGCAGTACTGGCCACTAAATATAATCATCCGTTTCTTTTTTGTTTGAGATGTGCTGCAATGTTTTGGGAAACTAATAAACTAGCGAATCAGATGAATTCCCGCTTCTAAAACCATACATGTGTTGGAAATTAAGGTTATGCTTAGTACATTGTTCAGCTGTTCTACCATTTCGTTTACTGAGAAGTGGTGATAACTGTACATTTTATTATTGATTCATTATTTATTTTAGCAGTAACCACAGTAAATAATAAACGTAAACATAACAATGAATGATAATTTAAATTCGGATGACGTGAGGCAATTAATGGAGGAGTATGACGAAAATGTTTGGTAAAATTATTTAATAGTGAAATAGATAATGTTTTATTGACATTATTCATTAAAATGGCTTTTGATTGTCCTTACAAACATTGTTGTAAACAAACCAGGTTTGACACAAAAAAATTCTGTGCTGGTGGGAAAGTTTGTCGAACATGGCTGCCAAGCTGACAAGGAATGTAGAGCGTCCTTACAGCTGGCCACCCCAGCGGTAAGGACATTAGCGGAGTTTGAATTAGGTAGAATGTGGATTAACTGTAGCGAAACAAGGAAATTAAGTAGGAAATGCAGGACACCAAAAACCTGTTGCTGTTACACAGTAGCCATCTTGGAGAACAGGTCAGTGCATGGGCTGCTGACTTCTCATATGTCGTGAGTTGAGGTGAGGTATGGTGGGAGATTTGAAATGAATACTTCATTAGAATTTGGATGGCTGGTACAGGATACTTGAAATATGTAAAGTTGGATAGGAGGAAGAAAGAAATAAAGTAGGAATGGAGTATGAGATCACATTTAAAATTAAATTAAATTATCTGGCCTGAACAGACAACATCATAGGAAATAATTCCGAGCTGTCAGCAGAATTGGCATGACCAGTGCTACTGGCTAACCGAACGCAAAGGATTAAATACGTTTTAAGCTACCTGATGAATCCCAGTGTAGTCCTTGTTGGATGACGCACGATTCAACACCTATGGTATCATTAACAAATCTTTTAACTTGAAACTTGATTGAATGGTTGTGTTACGATCAAAACGTGTAGGTCCAAAATAATTAGTTGAGATGTTATTTATCAAATAGACTTTGTCTTCAGCCTCAAAATTAAAAAAATGCCAATGGTACTAAAAATACACATGTTTATAAAACTGTCTTGAAATCCAAAGGGGTTCAATCAGAGAAATAAAAACCTAGTTCCTTGAAGCTACTAACCTGAAAGAGGAAGTGGTCCAAATACTTATCCCATTTATTGGGATGAGCCTGTACCAACCGGTCCAATAATGGGTCCACCCAACTGCAAGAGGACTGTTGTTGATCCAAGCAGTTTACCGTCACAGTCCCGAACATCTCTCCCAACTTGGTCACCTTCACACAAACAATAAAAGATTTACATTTTTATATAATTTAAAATATTCATTCCAATTAAATTAACGATACTATTATTAGTAGAGGTGTGTGGATATCCGAAAAGTCGATTAGTTCCGGATCGGATATCCGGCTCCGAATGCAAAACAAGTATCCGAAAAAGTCCTATAAATATCTGAACTTTCAGATAAACTTAATAAAATGAAGTAAAAACCGAAAGATAAATGCTAAACTTTCCGTTTGAGATACGGATCAACAGAAATGTTGAAGCAGATGACGAAATTACGCAATTCATAACCTATTGGAAGGTAAGAACGTCTTTGGGCGGTCCGAGGATGCGGTATGATTATTCGATTCTTCAACTGTGTATTTAAGATACCCATTAAGTTCAACACGATATTGCATTTTTAAATACAAAGCATAGCGTCATCGAAAGTGGTACCGAATATCATATTGCGGTTTGATATTATTTCGCATAAAATATGATTTCGGCTACAAAAAACCGTGAATTGTCGATTTAATATTTGGTAACAAAGCTCATTATAATATCATTATAATAGCTCTGGTATTTGCAGCAAAAAAATATACTATTTAATTTTGATCGTCTACGTAATTCGATTGTCTGATCGAATTAAACTTGAAATATTTTGAAATATGGACTATTTTTTGTTATCACATTCTCGAGTTCTCCGGGTTTGAACAATACGATAAAGTGTTGTCAAATTTACATTCAGCCTGTTTCGTCTTTTATTGTTTACATAACCAACAAATTTTCCACTGGTTTTCATTCTACATTTTCTCTTTGTTGAATGATTTTACGCGTCATTCGTTTTGAAATGTAACATTTTAGATAATTTTAAGATGAATAATTAACTAGATTACGACAAGGTACCATAATTTCACAGGTTTAAATATTGTTCTGCCCGATACTCCAACTCTGCTCCTGCGCAGAGTCTGTTGTCCAATAGTCAGCGGAAGCGCTGTCACTGCTTTTTCTAGTTCCTTGTAACAGATATATCAGTGACAGAACCATAATGGTGACTTTGTCACTGGTACAAAAATATCGCATATCCCTACTGATACGCAGATAGCCAATGGCAACGAGCCGACGTCGTCTGTCAAATCTTGGATCTTTGTTTATGACGATTCGTGTTTGTCATTTTAATAAATAAAATACAGTGCAACTCGGTTATTGCGGCCTCGGCCATAACGTCAACTCGGATATAACGTCATTTATTTTTAGGTCCCGCCAAACTATATGTATTTATATAGGAAAAAACCTCAGATATATCGTCAGTAAATTCTCAAACCTCGTATATAACATCAAGAAAATCGGGCCGAGATGAAGGCAACATATAGCTAAATAGAGAAAGTTCGGTCGGTGGTGCAACGTGAGGGCTGCGGCTATTGTTTAGCTACATTCTATTTTTAGAAACGGCATTTTATTGCTGTCTTACCGCTAACCACCCCAACCCCCTCTCCTACCCTATATCCGCTGTCGCCGGTCATCAAGGTCAGTGTCAGTGACTCACGTCGCATCAAAGCACTGTGATGCCGTTCTGTCTTTTACAGTTTGTTTTTCGTTATTTTAATTTACGAATACAGTATTGAAAAATAATGGCAAGTGTTAAGAGAAAGGTTTTGCTGAAGAAAAGGTGTGAGTTATAAGAGCGTGTGAGGAGGGACGTAAGATAGCAGACGTGTGTTCGGGCTTGTTTTTTAAAATCGAACCAACAGTTGAATTCACCAGGCCGAACTTCATTGCAATATTTTCAAATTCGATTTTTTATATAGTAGAGTAGTCAGTCAGTCATGAACATAAACTTACGGTGTATTTCAAATTACCTTCATTAAATGTCGTAATTTCATGTAAAAAATGTGTTTCCCTATTTTTGCTCGGTTTAAAATTAAAATTATGTAACCTCTTTTATAGCGTCACTCTGATATAGCGTCATTGATTGTGTGGTCCCTTCAATGACGTTATAACCAAGTTTCACTGTAGTTGAATCATGAAATAAAATTGAGAATTATTATTTATCAATCTAGCTATGGTTTTATATAACTAACTTTTAAGAACTGTTTATGTAATTTATCGGCGAATTATAAGGTTTCTGTTGATTTAATTCCGTGAATAATATGGCGTATATTAAAATTTGTTACTTTTCAATACAGTGAAGTAAAAATTTTAGTTTTGTTGTTCAGCCTATGACAAATTTATGATTATTTATATCCAATCTAATTACTTTTATAACATTGTATCGACCTTTCCTCATTTATTCTTAGATAAGTATGATTCCACTGTGTTATAGTGAGAATCCGAATCCGAAAATTATTCGATCCGAACCCTAACTATCCAATCCGGATCGGATCTAATTATTAGATAAAATTTAATTTTAGCAGTATCAATCAACATACTCCTTAAAAATCAAATAAAACATACTACTTGAGTTTATAAGTCAAACTCAGATACACCAATATAATTAAGTGGCCAAGAATAATAATATTGGACAAACCTAATTCAAAAGAGAAACCAAGTAAGTAGTTGACTGGTTGGTTGGATTGGTTACTTTCTTCTGGTTGGGTTTTTTTCTATAAACAAAATAAAAGTTGTAAAGGAATTTACAATTTTTAAAAATAACAACGGGGATTAGTACTTAGGGCAGCTTGGGATACGCTTCTTTCATGAATTTTTGTGCAAGGAGGCCTTCTATAACTTAAGTTACATATGAAACATTAAGTTTGGTCTCTGTTATTATGTATGACCACTTATCTATGAAATAAAATTGTAAAAGAAATAATCACCGTAATTGAACAACAACATCATTTTTTAATTAGATCAGAGAAACAAGTAAGAATTCATTATTTATAAGAACAGATGATAAAAACAAACAATAATTTAACAACTGGCAAAACAGTACAAGAGGAAACTTTAGTATATGACATCTGTCACCTACGAGGCAGTGGCAGTGGTTGGTGCTCATGCTCACCCTTGTAACATAAATATCGTGGACAGCTTTGACCAGCTCTGTGGCACATCCGACCAGAGAACACCGGGCAAATCCAAAGTTGCAGAACTCATGAAAGATGAAGTCAGAGAGTAGCTCAGCATGGTCACAGCCTGGGATGGCTCTAGCACAGCACCACCGGGAGTCTGGGTCGGACATTGTTGCGATGTACTCGTTGTTGTTTGTTGTCTTTGAGTACGGCCCATGCAACTCTACTTCTACCTGCATAGGACACAATAAGCTACTGTATCTATGGATTGGTATAATCTCGCCAAAAACGCCTTGAATCATGTCATATTACATTCGTCAATAACCCTTCGTCGGTGACTTTCATTTTAAAACACAAATGATGACTCACAGAGTTTTTTCCAGGTATTGAAATAGGCAAATAGCGTAGTTTTATACTTATATTGGAAAAAGATAAGGTAGAAGAAACAAGACCAGGTTTTAGTATTTTCCTTTTAAAAAAAAATTAAAATGCCAGCGACCTTTCCAACATTGGCCTTAAAAACAAATAAACGTCTTTAAATTTATTGACTATTTTTATTTTGTGTTTCTTTTTCATGTTTCTCAGTTATAATAAGCATCGCTTATGTCTATATTTTCTGTTAACAGGTATTTAAAAAAATACAGAAACAATAATTCCATAAAATCAAATTGTATTACCTTCCTCCATACTCTGACAGCAGAGCGGCAGCCTCTCCCCTTATCCCCTCTGTGGGGATTGGGAGAGGAGGAATTGTGAGAGAAAGGGACAGGATCCTCAACAGAATCTGTGTCCTCCGATTCTCCTTAAAAAAAAATATCTTCATTATAGTTTGGCTGAGCCATAAACACTATTTGGAAAATTAAGTTAAGTGGTTAATAATAATGTCCCAGCTGCAATCATCAACTTTTATACAACACGAGACCAAAACAATAATTGAAGTGGCATTTATCTGTAAATTACATACAAACTTAGGTTTGTGTGTTGTCTTTTCAAAGATGATTAATTGATCAGAAAGTTATCAGTAGTATTTTTTCCTAAAAATCTTTGCTGACAGTATATTAGTAGACATTGAAATCCTAGATAAATAACAAGAACAAGGACATAAAGTGAACACTTAAGTTTAGTTAAAGAAAAAAATCAATGAAAATATGTTATAAAAGTAATAAATTAAAATTAGACATAAATTAACCAAAACAAGAAGAACCATATCCGACCAAAAGACAGACAATATTCTTTGAAGAACACTGAAAGTAGGTATTTTACGAAGTTTTATTAATATCTAAACATAAATATACAATAAGGATTGTCTTCCTTCTGTCATTGTGCAAAGGGAGCTCTTCTCTTCCAAGAGGTCCAAGAGTGCTCATCTATCTGCAGACAAGATCAACAAGGTATTCCCTCCTGGCAGAGTTTACAAATCTGTAATCGATCACCTGTCTCCAGAAAACCAACAGTTTTTAGCAAAGCTTAAATCCAAGTGTAAGGACCTAGGCTATGTTTTTGTGTGGTGCAGAGATGGCATGTTTTTCATAAGAAAAGCTGCTGGTGAGAGGGTAAAAAGAATGAACACCTTGGATGATATTGAAAAGCATAAGTAAAGCTTTATAGTTTATGTAAATTACATCCTATGTTTTGTGAGTATTTGTGTGTTTATCTTAATTTATAATTATAGATTCTAATGTATATCTAACGATTTAATCTTATTTTATGACTCAGAATCTAAGGAATCAATTTCATTCTTACACGCTAACATTAGGAGTATGAGGAAGAACTATAACAATTTAGTATCAGAATTAAGTAAAATTAACTCAAAGATAGATTTTATAATACTTAGAGAAATTTTGATTAATGAGGATGAGCTTAATCTATGCAAACTGCCAGGCTGTAAAACATTTGCTAATTGCAATAATAGCTATAGAGCTCTTGGGGTTTTTTGCTATGTGAGAGAAAGAATAAATGTTACATGTATTGATCAAGATATAAACTGCCAATTCTTTGCTACACATAAGTTTTGAGAATTCATATTTAAACTCTTACGCCTTTATAGACTTCAAAGCTTCTCGGAAATTATTTTTCTTAATAAATTGTCCACTGTTTTACAGAGAATAAAAAATAATATTTATATATGGGATATTAATATAAATTTGAACTTAGTTAGCAGTAACCAGAATGTACAAAGCTATATTAGCTTATTACATAATAATGGTTTAATATCTCTGATAAATAGCCCAACAAAATTACTGAACAGACTAAATCAACAATTGATCACTGTTTCGTAAGCCATTCCCAAACAGATTCTTTCAAAAGTGAAATTTTAGATATTGGATTTGCTGATTATTGTTTGGTAGGCGTTAGTTTTAATTATAGGTAGTTCAAATTTAAAAAAATGTAAATGTCTTGAATAAGAGATAGAGAAATTTGTATTCGATTATAACCTAGCTGCTAAAAAGTTTATTAGCTGCTGGAGTATTTGTTTACTGATTAATGATATAAACACTTCTTATGATCTATTTCACTCAATTTTAGCTCAAAACCTGTTGTTGTAAATTAGTTGTTAACCCTTTGAAGAGTACCGTATTTTGCGTTAAAATAGGATTGATGTTTTAGAACCACTTTTAATGGTTCTGCAAAAAGGAGTAGTGACGTTTTAAAATGTCATTTAACAAAATTTGTTCAAATACACACATATATATATATATATATATATATATATATATATATATATACATATAACCTGACTAGAGGTGTGCCGATATCCGAAAAGTAGGATCGGTTTCGGATCGGAGCCCGATATCCGATCCAATGTGTAGAATGTAAGAACGTCTTTGGGCGGTCCAAGGATGCGGTATGATTATTTGATTCTTCAACTGAGTACATTAAGTTCAACACGATATTGCATTTTGAAATACAAAGCACAGCGTCATCGATAGTTGCACCGAATATCAGGTTGCGGTTTGATATTATTTGGCATGAAATATGATTTCGGCTACGGAAATCTGTGAATTATTGATTTAATAATTGGTAACAAAGCTCAACCGTCATAATAGCTCTGGTATTTACAGCAAAAATATATACTATTTAATTTTGATCGAATTAAACTTTAAATATTTTGAAATATGGACTATTTTTTGTTATCGCATTCTCGAGTTCTCCGGGTTTGAGCAATACGATAAAATGTTGTCAAATTTACATTTGGCCTATTTCGTCTTTCAGTGTTTACATAACCAACAACCAAAAAATTTTCCACTGGTTTTCATTCTACATTTTCTCTTCATTGAATGATTTTACACGTCATTAGTTTTTAAATGGAACATTTTAGATAATTTTAAGATGAATAATTAACTAGAATACGACAAGGTACCATAATTTCACGGATTTAAATTTGTTCTGTCTAATACAGTACTCCAAATCTGCGCAGAGTCCTTTGTCCAATAGTCAGCGGTAGAGATGGGCGTTATTTAACATAACAGGTTAAATAACAGTGTTATCGACACAGCGACGTTATAACGGCAACGAAGTTACCGAGACTCCCTGTTATTCTAGCAACGTTTAACTCGCAACGAACGATAGTAAATAACAGTTTAGATCAACGTTATTGAATAACCATCTGGACAAAGCGATACGCAGATAGCCGATGGCAACGAGCCAACGTTGTCTGTCAAATCTTGGTTCTTTGTTTATGGCGATTCGTGTTTGTCATTTTAATAAATAAAATAGTTGAATCATTAAATAAAATTGAGATTATTATTTATAAATCTATCCATAGTTTTATTTAACTAACTTTAAGAACTGTTTATGTAATTTATTGGCGAATTATAAGGTGTCTGTTGATTTCATTCCGTGAATAATATGGCGTATATTAAAATTTGTTACTTTTCAATGCAGTGAAGTAAAAATTTTAGTTTTGTTGTTCAGCCTATGACGAATTTATGATTTTTTTATGTCCAATCTAGTGATGTAAAATACCCGGGTATTTAAAACTCGGGGTAAATACCCTGGGTATTTACCCGTGTAAATACCCAAAATCCATAAATACCCGGGTAATTTTGGGTATTTATGAAATAGATTGAAATTAATTTATATTTATCCCTAAATATGTTATTGTTATCATTACATGGTAAATAAGGATAGTCTATAACACCTTTTAACCTTGAAGCTTTGCTAGTACCTTTCATTTAATGATTTAGTACTTTTTGTAAAATAATACATTAAGTTTGTAAATAAGCATGGGGTTTCGTGTTTTAAATCTACCGTTATTAAATTATGATAGTTACAATTTTTATTGTATAAATGGCTTGGAAGGCTTGACAGACCTAAGACCAGATTGACATAGGCATAATGGTAAGTACTAAAAGTAATTGAACTTTTCTGTGTTACCGTTTAGTTGAAAACAAAAATATATTTGGATAGACCTACTAAAAATGTATCTCCTGTTTTTTTATCTAACTTAATGATTTATGATGAAAAATTTATTGTCCTATAGATTCAAATGTTTTGTATCACAAGTTTATGAAATTAGTTTTTTTTTTATTTATACCAACAAAAGATCTAGAACAAAAATAATAATTAAATCCTGCCCCCCCACAGATTGAATTTTAATTATTTTCTTAAGTTGTTTACACATAGGCCAGTACTAGGTTAAATTTTCCTGTCCGTCTAAATAATAATTATTACTTTACAAATTATTTTTCTTCACTTTCAATAAAATAAATTCATATACTTATCTATCATAGAAATGACAAATTATAGTAATATTTAATCATAATAATTTAATTAATTTAATAATAATTTAACCATAAATACCCAGGACGTGGGTATTTATGGCGATTAATCCCAGAAGTAAAATGCTAGTAGTGACCATATAAAATTTTGTTTAACACATTTTATCATCATTTTACTATCCTTAGAGGGTAATAATTGCAAAATAACATCTCAATCTTCTCTAACTTTAATACAAATTATAAATACCCAGTTTTTGGGTATTTACCCGGACCTGGGGTAAATACCCAATTTATATTTACCTACCCACTGGGTATTTACCCGACCCACTTCACTAGTCCAATCTAATAACTTTGATAACATTGTTTCGATTTTTTCTCATTTATTCTTAGATAAGTGTGATTCCACTGTGTTATTGCAAGTATCCGAATCCGAAAATTATCCGATACGAACCCTAACTATCCGATCCGAACTTGAGCTATCTGATCCGAATCAGAACCTTAAGCTATAAATTGATAATTAAAGACACGTAAATACGCGGAACATGTACTTATGTGTTTTCGGTAGGTTGTGGGTAATCTCAGGAGGGTTTCTTAGGCGGGATAGTCGCGGCGCAGCATGAAGTTTTATTAGACTTTCTATTTATTAGCACTGAATAAAAGTGAAAGCAATGTAAACTCTTTCCTGTAATTGAAACATGTATCTCTATAGCTGAGAGTTATTTGTTTGCTAAACATAACTTGGTGCTTTCTTTGGTTACTTTATTGAAGATTTGAAAATTGAAAAATTGATCGAAAAAAGTTCTAAAATGTTTATTTTAGGGGATTTTGAACCTAAAATATGTTTCTAACTAAATTTATTCTATTTTGGAATGTGTTTTGGTGAAAATAAAAAAAATTATTCTTGTGTTGTGTGTAAACAGCTCTCAAATAATGACGTTTTAAAACGTCGTTACTCCTTAAAGGGTTAAGCAAAATTAATTGACTAGAGCTACGGTGTTAAGTCCATGGTTGAATTTATCTTTACTTTATAGAATTAAAAGACGGAAAAAACTATTTTCAATCTACAGAAAACGTCTATACAACCAGGCTTTTAAAATCTTATTTCCTTTCTTTCTGTAATAAATTGGGGAACGATATTGACTCTGTAAAAAGTGATTACTTATCTAATAATAAAAACAATCGCAATGGTGACTCCTCACAATATTGGAAATTTATAAATAATATAATAGGTTTTGAATCAGGAAAGAATGTTGTTGTGAGAAGCAAAAATAAGGTGGGTATAATTTGGTTTTAATTTAGGTTTAATTTAAATGTTTGCGCCACCTGGGGCCGAACAGCTAGCTCTGTAGTTTAAGGAGCTGCCACGAACCGTGCCACCGTCGATGGTGGGGGAAGGAGTGGGGAGCCCTGGAGACTGACGACGACCGAGGGAATCCTCCAAGCGCAAGCCACACTCATTCGATCGCCGGCTCTCTGGCCTGCAGGTAGTAGGCAACCTCTTCCGATATAGTTAGGAGACCAAGGGGTAGGCAACGTGGTCTGCGGTATAGTAAGTCCGTGGATAGCCTCCTTGCTCATCTTTACTAACTTGTACGATTCACAGAAGAATTATTAATTTGATTAACATAGAGATTTTAGTTTGTAGAAAGGAGCTTTTATTTAATCATTAGAGTTGAGTTTATTATATTTAGTTTATATTAGTTGATTACTGTAGAAGACAATTTGAGTAAGCACCTAGGTCGTGTATTAATTTAGTTAGAGTACAGGGCTGGAACAAGCCTGGTGTTGAGTTAATAATTCAGTTAGAGTACAGGGCTGAAATAAGTCTGGTGTTTATAAAATAAGAAATACCGATAGTATAAGGCTGGAACAAGCCTGGTGTTGCTAAGAATAATTCAGCTAACAGGGCTGAAATAAGCCTGGTGTTGTGTGAGACAGCTAGGCTCCAGGCTGAAATAAGCCTGGTGTTGTGTGAGACAGCTAGGATCCAGGCTGAAATAAGCCTGGTGTTGTGTGAGACAGCTAGGATTCAGGCTGGAATAAGCCTGGTGTTGTGTGAGACAGCTAGGATCCAGGCTGGAATAAGCCTGGTGTTGCTAAGAATAATTCAGCTAACAGGGCTGAAATAAGCCTGGTGTTGTGTGAGACAGCTAGGCTCCAGGCTGAAATAAGCCTGGTGTTGTGTGAGACAGCTAGGATCCAGGCTGAAATAAGCCTGGTGTTGTGTGAGACAGCTAGGATCCAGGCTGGAATAAGCCTGGTGTTGTGTGAGACAGCTAGGATCCAGGCTGGAATAAGCCTGGTGTCGTGTGAGACAGCTAGGATCCAGGCTGGAATAAGCCTGGTGTTGTGTGAGACAGCTAGGATCCAGGCTGAAATAAGCCTGGTGTTGTGTGAGACAGCTAGGATCCAGGCTGAAATAAGCCTGGTGGTGTGTGAGACAGCTAGGATCCAGGCTGGAATAAGCCTGAAGAGAGAATTAAAGTAATCCTAATAATAATAAAAGAATAAAGACATTTTCTAAATTGTTTAGGGGTTCGTGGGGCGAGGATGATACACACCCTCTGATGACTGTGAATTAAATGGTGAAGGATTTCGGAGCCCTCACGAACCATAAAAAAAAATAAATAAGTTTCTCAAAAATTAAGTTAAACCAAACCCTAGGCAACTCAGTGTCCCTGAGCCTATCCCTGGCAATAAAACGTGTAACTGGACCCCATTTTCTTTTTTTTACCGTTACAGTTGATAAGATTGAATTGATCAGATGCAGATGCAAATAATTCTTAACTTATCTCTGTACAATGCCAAAGCACCCCGGGACAAAGACCTCTTCTGCCATTCCACCGACTGACTGCGTATGCAGTATCAATTTTGACAACAATGTTTGTAGAACCTGTTGATACGGATGAAATGGTGACAACAATACAAAATTTAAAATAAAAAAACTCTACAGATTTTGATAATATCTCTGTGGACTTTGTAAAATGGGTAGCATTAATTATTGCCCCAGTTTTAGTACGTACATTAAATTTGAGTTTTATGTACGGCATATTTTCTCTGGACAACTTAAGACTAGTACTGTCGTCCCGATATTCAAAAAGGGGCAGTCCCGTAAAATTGATAACATAATTGTTTATTATCGGTTTTCTCTAAATGTTCAAACAAATTATGAGGAAAAGACTAGTTAGAGATCTAGATAATATAAAACTTTTTGGGGGAATAAAAAATTTACCCACCCCTATCTAATTATGTATACACTAAATATATACTAAAGCTCTCACCTTCCAGTTCTCTCAAGGATCCCAGACAGGGTCGAGTTGCAAGAACCGTCGTCGGATCTAGCTGATCTGAGCACTTGTCACACTTCTTCACAAAGTTTACCACATCAGTGTACATCCCTCGCCAGAAGTACTCCATATGCAGCTTGTTGAACATTTTTTTGACACCCAGATGAATGCCTGACAACATATGAAAACCTATACCAAACATGAACATTCTGAAAAGAAAAGAATAGTTCTTGTGTCACTAAAGCACGTTTCACACAATGCTGGATTCAATCAATCAGTTTTATTATTATTCTATTAATAGTTAGGGTAAAGACTGTCTTATTAGCTTTAATAATAAGACATTAATAAGAAAACATTGCTCGAGGCTTGTTATGTTCGCTACTATGGTGGTACACACGTATCGGGCTTCTTGCCGGTGGATGGCTGAACATGGGAGCTTTAATGGGCATTTTGTTGAATCATGACAAAATACTGCCTTTTTATTCCAATATTCCACTGCATTCAAGTTGAGGCGTGGGTGTCCCCAACTACAATCAAGTAAGAATTAAAGAATAAGAAGCCATGAAGAACAAGGTTTCAGGTTTCAGCAATGTCTTAATGGATTGAAACATCTGTTCTATGACAGTAAGGCATAATTACACCGCACAGACCAAGACACTATGCTGTCCATATGAAGGGTGTTCAAAAAATCAAAATATGGCAGGAGGCAAAGTAAGATTGAGTTGACAAAGCTACTTCAACTGTCCACCAAGTTTTGGATACAGCATACAAAATGGACTGTGCGGTAGTGTCTCTGACCATGTGTTGAGAGAGTGGTGAAAAGAAAAATAATACCCCTGACGCAGCAGGCCAGCGTACTCAGCAAATTTCCAAATCAATAATATAATAATAATGGTATATGTTAAGTTTTATCAATATCTGTTGAATGAGTTATTTTCCTGTTTTCCATAGTATTAACATGGAAAAAGAGTATATAGGTTAGCTGTCATGAAAAACACATAAACTATAATTTTTAAGCATAAATGGGTGGATCTCAACCACATAAAGCTAAATATAATGTTTAATCCAAAAATATTGGTAAATAAGTGAAAGATTAATTTTTCCTTATCCTCCATAAGATTAATATTGGAGCCCCAAAATACAAGTACTGTGTTTAGATTTTTTAATATCTCGGTAACCGTTGGGGATAGAGAAAAACTTAAAGGAACTATTTTGTGTAGTTTTTTAAGCTGATTCTAATAAATCCTTTCTCAAAATTGACAAACAAGTCAGAGAAGTTTTTAACACGACAACAGAACAGCTTATGGGACGTGACGATTACAATTTAAATGGAAGTTGTTTATGGTTAGGTATTCCTCCGCTGGACACAACAGACATCAATAGTAACTAAAAATACATCAAAACATATTAACAACCAAAATTGAATTGTATTTATTTAAATCGTAGTTTGTTTAGTTTAGTTTTAATAATGTCTCCTTTTTCATGGCAGTATCAATTGACAGCTCCCATTGCATTTCTTACGATACAAAAAGTAGATCCATAGTTTTTTAATAACATTTCTTCCAAAAACTAAACCTTGAGTATTTGACATTATTCTAAATTGTTTATTATAATGTACATATTAAATGTTTTATCAGTATGACGAATCATGAATAAAAACATTAAATTTGTGATTCTCAGTTAAATCGTGTGTAAGCTATTATTGTTAAGAGATAAGCGAGGTGGACAGGTGGTCAGACAATAGCGGCAGTAGGTAATAAAAAATGACCTTGAGCCTTGCTCCGGGACAAGGGGGTTTGTTGATATTTGGAACTGACTGAGCGACTTCATTATTTTGTTTTTCGGTCAAATACTTGCATTTCTCTACATAGTATGATCTAGTTAAAAATTGAGTTTTATGTTTTCTCTTTAAATAATTATTAATCTGAGGTGATTTAATAAATAAGCAATCAAATTAAGTTGTGTGTGTTTAATTAATTAAGAAATTTACTTTTAGATAAGAGTAATGATTAAATAGTTTTAAATAAATATATGTAACCACAACTATCTTCATTTTTAAAAGTTTTATGTTTTTAAATTTAAATTATGAATTTTATTAGAAACTAACCATTTGAAATGGATGATACTAAAACTATTTTTTTTAAATAACAATTTACTTCTGTTTTTATATTTTCTATATTATTACTCTTTGAATTTTTATTTATAGTTTTCACTACAATACTACTCATTTTCTCTAGTAATATCTTTTATTTTTCTCATTTCCAAATTTGTTAGATATGTTATTTTTTTAAACCTATACAAAAGAATTTTGAAATTGTATCAGCATTTTAAAACTAGAGATATATTTGTTTTTGTCATACAATAACTTTTTATTTAATTTAGTAGTTTTTAATAGATTATAGATATATAATATATTTTTACTAATTGTAGACCTACATTAATTTTTTTAAATAATTCTTGTTTAGTCTCGTCAAGGCTAGCTATACCTATTCCAAGTTATTAAAAATTTTAGCGAATCTTGGAAATCTTTTAGCGAACTTTGCTTTATTGATATAATATACATAGATAAAATACCTGAACACAATCCTTTGGAACTTGAAAGTTATCAAACTAAAAATTATCAAACTAATTAATTAAGAACTGTAAAATTTAATAAATAGTCTAATAATATATTTTTTGCTTTAATTCCATGGTTTTTTATTATCTTCTGTTATATGATTTCTGTTTTACAGGAAATTGTGTGTTGTGTGTTTGTGTCTACAATGAAAACATTTGATTTTTTAGCTGATTGGTTTACTTTCCATTAGCAATATGCTTTACTCTCCAATGCCATCTGAATCATTCATTAATGTTAAACTATGAAGTAAATGTGTACTGTAAAAAATGAACAGCTTTATTCACCACGTTAATAGTATATGGTATTGGGGGACTGTGTATTTAAATTTTTATTTTCTGTCTGATTAAAGTCACGTGTTTATATGATAATGACCATAATGACCAAATTTTAAGAAGTTGCTCTACATGTGTCCGGGAAGGTTTTAGTGAAAAAATATTTTCAAAACCCCCATAAGTTTCCATGTTATGACATTTTAAATTTCTAATGTTAACCTTACGGAGAGTAAGTTTGTTTATATATTGTCTACAATGAAAACATTTGATTTTTTAGCTACAGCTGATTGGTTTACTTTCCATTAGCAATATGCTTTACTCTCCAATGCCATCTGAATCATTCATTAATGTTAAACTATGAAGTAAATGTGTACTGTAAAAAATGAACAGCTTTATTCACCACGTTAATAGTATATGGTATTGGGGGACTGTGTATTTAAATTTTTATTTTCTGTCTGATTAAAGTCACGTGTTTATATGATAATGACCATAATGACCAAATTTTAAGAAGTTGCTCTACATGTGTCCGGGAAGGTTTTAGTGAAAAAATATTTTCAAAAACCCCATAAGTTTCCATGTTATGACATTTTAAATTTCTAATGTTAACCTTACGGAGAGTAAGTTTGTTTATAAATTGTCTACAATGAAAACATTTGATTTTTTAGCTACAGCTGATTGGTTTACTTTCCATTAGCAATATGCTTTACTCTCCAATGCCATCTGAATCATTCATTAATGTTAAACTATGAAGTAAATGTGTACTGTAAAAAATGAACAGCTTTATTCACCACGTTAATAGTATATGGTATTGGGGGACTGTGTATTTAAATTTTTATTTTCTGTCTGATTAAAGTCACGTGTTTATATGATAATGACCATAATGACCAAATTTTAAGAAGTTGCTCTACATGTGTCCGGGAAGGTTTTAGTGAAAAAATATTTTCAAAACCCCCATAAGTTTCCATGTTATGACATTTTAAATTTCTAATGTTAACCTTACGGAGAGTAAGTTTGTTTATATATTGTCTACAATGAAAACATTTGATTTTTTAGCTACAGCTGATTGGTTTACTTTCCAGCATATTAGCAATATGCTTTACTCTCCAATGCCATCTGAATCATTCATTAATGTTAAACTATGAAGTAAATGTGTACTGTAAAAAATGAACAGCTTTATTCACCACGTTAATAGTATATGGTATTGGGGGACTGTGTATTTAAATTTTTATTTTCTGTCTGATTAAAGTCACGTGTTTATATGATAATGACCATGTTTATATTATTACTTTTATTATAATAATCAGCTGTTGTATAAACATTTTTCCTATAAAAGCCATATTACAGTTAAGTTTGGTTTGGGTTTTGATTGGATTTGAATATTGTGAATTATTCCACTCAGATTTAATTGTTTTATGGGAGTGTTATTAATGTCTTATCGTTTCAGTATTGTTATTCACTATGCCGCGACCCAGAATATATAATCTTTTACAATGAAGCCATAATGCTATTCAACTTAAGAACATGGCCAATCTTAAAGTCAACATGTATTTACTGTCAGGCGTTACGAAGTTCGCCGGGTCAGCTAGTATATATATATATAAATTTTAACGAGTATTGTTTTTGGTCTCTGGGCACCTAAAGACGAAAAATAACATGGTCCCGGGCTTAATTCTTACCATGAGACCTACGGTAATAGCTTCTTCCCATGGGCGGTAAGCATACCGGTGATCTGCTCGCACATACTTAACTTCACCACGATCATTTTGAGATGATTAAGGTAGTGTATGAAACTCGCCCAACTGCAGTTTGAGAAATACTCATGACGACAGAAATAAATGGCCAGCATGGTGAAAGAGCTTTTCCCAGATATTTACATCACAATTCCTTTAAGGAGCAGGATGCAAGATCATGAACCAAGCGAAGTTCAGGGACTATTGTTCTCCCTTGAGTCTCTGTTGTTTGAGCGGAAGAAGATCGGCAGAATGGTGGTGCTAGCCAAAGAAGCATATACCACAAAAAAATATTAAGTCATCTTCATCAGACGTTAACACACATTGCCCAATGTGTAATCGGGGAGTGCATGGGCATGCGCACACACACATTGTGTTAACTCTAACCTTTCCACCAAAATTGTGTGAATCAAACTTTCATAAACCCCTGAAACTTTGGCAGCCAGTTCCTGAATTGTTATCCTCTGATTCTCTTGCAGACGTTGCTTGATCTTCATCACCACTTTGTTGGAGATTGATTGTTTCTGCTTCTTTGCTCATTTTGCATGTTGGTACATCCCTCAGAGAACTACATTATTTTGGGATATTTCAGGCGCTGTCATACACACTTGCCTATGAACTGAACATTACTTCCTATTAATTTCAACCGATTGCAGTTTTTTGTCAAATTATTGCACCATTTCATACCTGGTGATGACTTTGCCTCTGGACTTCATCACGCATGGCTGTCAGACCAGCAGAGTTAGACACCTGATCCTATAGTTAGTAAGGCCTAAAGTGATGGTCGGTGAATGTGATATCCTCTGGTGTGGATTAACGTCCACACTATTGAATACCACATTAATCCATAAAGACCATCCACATAATTAGACCAGTTAGTTATTTAAAGGTAAAATTGGTTCGGCTTCTATGTTATAGTGTAAGTCCCGTAGATGCCATTGGCTGTTGGGCTATTGATTAACAGTCCTGTCTAAGGAACATGTCAGCCTTATTCAGAACAAGACTACAAGATTGCACCCCAATCATTCATACTAAGCTTAAAATACCTACCATGGTAGATCCCCCATTTAAATCTACTCTAATCTAATCCTAGGTCAGTTAGAAGAGCTTCCTTTAGGTGTGTGCTCACAAAATATTCTACATTGTATTCTATTTTCTAATGTAAGCTATTACATTATAAATTAAATCACTAAAACTAACTAATTAAAATCTCATAACATAGCCTATCCAAATTAAATTTTAACCAACCAAGAATTCAAGTTGAAGAAGACTTTAAATTATAATGATTGAAATATCAGCCATATTCCACTATAATGTTATATGGCAGAATATTGAATACCTGTTTCCTTTACAACATGTATATCAGACAACATGTCCTCCTGTTGATCTCTTCTCATGATCACTTCTTTAGGTTGTTTTCTGTTATGATAAAGTTTCCCATTGATCATCTGAAACATATTTCTGACATGTAGGTAATACTCACAATATCATTAACCACAACAAGTTAACAACAAGAAACAATATCATGATTAAAACAACAAGTAGTCTTTATGTTTTAAGGAGAATAGGTCTGTCTACACTCGTGCACTATGAGGCATACGTTTATGCAGCAGCACAAGATGTAGCATGCGTGAGCGCATGCCTAATTTGGGCAATTTGACAACGCAAAAAGTGAATGGGACAGCGCATGTAGTTCCGCTAGGCTTGGGTTTTTGTGTGCTTTCACTGTCAACTTGTTACACTGTCAATACTGTTTGTCTCTTTACCCATTTTAACACCAAATGTGCCACACTGATTCCTCCTAACAAAATAGCATTGTCTTCACCCATTTTCAAAACACCAAACACCAGGGAAGTTATGCACGAGTGTGGACAGATGAAGGGCATGACTCTACGCACATGCAATAAGGCACAGCTTGACACATGTTGAATTGACCCGTTGAAAGGATATTTTAATGTGAAAGAGCACAAGTGTGGACAGAATCAGCCATTTACTCTCTCCAAGATTTTCTCGTAAACAGATTTTTTATCTCTCTCTGTGTCGTCAGAGCCTTGACTATAGCGCAATCTATTAGCTTCAAAATAAAAAGAGGTATCCCTTAAGGATTTGTTTTTGGGGCAATCCTTTTATAATTTATATAAACAATCTATGTGAAGCAAGATTTCATGGAAGTAAACATCCTTTGCTGATGACACCGCTCTTTGTTATATGGAACAGAATTGAAATTCAATACAATTGGCTATGAGCAGGGATCTAAAAGCACTCCAATGGTGGTTTACCACAAACTTCTTAGTGCTGAAAAAAAACCAAAATTTTAAAAATAAATTTACGAAAAAATTTAACCTTTGATATAGAAATTGTGTACCATTGTGCTGAATGAAGAGATCAGCAAAATGCTTATACAGATAGGTGTCAACCGGTAGGGCAGACCAGCAGCATTAAATATTTCGGGGTTTATTTAGACAGTGAGTTTCTTAAAAGATATGATGAGTGAAAGGGGTTTTGCAAATCCCTACGATAAATTATTAGTAAAAAAATCCTGCCATTAAAATATGTTTTTGTTTTTAAAGTTTTAAAAATGTTTTTGCTCTCAGTGGCAATATATACCACAATGATAATAATTTTTCTCTTTTTATTATGTAAATCATGCATGTTTTTTTTGTTTGTTTTTTATATATATAATCAGCTATTCCTGTAATGTATAATTTTATGTATGTATTTAAAAATGAGAAAATAAATCATTCTTATTCTTTCGTCCTGTAGCCCCTCAGATTCTGAAACTCGCAATGCTCTTTTTTTCAACGCTTCATGCGTATATCGCCCGATACATTTTCTTTAGGTGGTATTGAAGACAAAAAATTTACATATTTAGGCCTAACTTCAACTTTTAAATTGTTATATGAACTATATTTTACGTAATCAAAACTAAAAAAAAACAAATCCTCAACAAACTATCATCTGGATGACATCAATAATTCACAGAAATTTCATATAAATAAATTTTTATGAATACAGTGGAACCTCGATTTAACGAATTTCAAGGGACTAAGAAAGATATATACGTTATATAGGGGTACTCTTAAAAACAAGGTTCGTTAAATTGAGGTTGAATTTTGCCGAAATTCGTAATGTAGGGGTTAGCTATAATGTCTAAATAAAGAATATTAAATGTGTCCAACCTATATTTAAAGTAGATTTTAGGTATATGTTATTTTTGGTATACTGTTATGTTTTACTGCTACAGATTGGCTTAACCAGCCATTGCCTGCTTGGCCAATTGTTGAGCTTTTTACTGAAGTACAGGTCCCGAAATGAATACATTTCACGGTATTGTTTCATCCGTAACATGACAGCACTATCAACGTCCTGTAATTCAGGCCGTTTAGCTTTTTTACTCTGACCAGAAATTCCACATGCGTATTCATTTTTTATTTTTTACTATTGTTTTAAGAATTGTTGATGTTATTTAAACTCCTTAGCAATGTCAACCTTCTTTAGAACTCAGAACTCTTTATTCGCCAGTAGATATTTACATAAATACATTGGTTTGTCACAATACATTGGTAAATTACTTAGAATTAGGCTTTCAGCTGAATTTCTCAACTGACCAGTTTTTAGCCAAGAATTCATTAATATTGTAAAAACAGTTTTTAAAAAGAAAACATTGAATTTTTTTTAACAGCCTATAATTCATATTGCGAACTTCTTTTGGTAATTTGTAATAAAATTTACTAGATTGTATCAAAATCGATTTATCAGTTGTTTTTAATCTAGTTCTCGGAACATTTAGGATATCCCTAATGCGTGTCCCGTAAGCGTGGACTGCCCCCCACTCACACACAAGATCCAGATTTGCTTTAATATAAAGTAAGCAATGGAATATACATAAACTAATGACAGAAAGTATTTTTAGGTCCTCAAAAATAGGCCTACAATGATCCAATCTACCTACACCTGCAATGATGCGTAAAGTTTTTGAATTATGAGGATCTCTTGTATGTGCGGGGAGATTACTTAGATTAGATTAGATTACTTAGATTAGGTCATATGTAGGTTTTCTTCTATGGTTTTTATTTCTCCACTTTTTAACTCCACACTAAGAGCCACCATGTTAATCACAATCACAAATGAAACACTCCTACGATATGCAACATCTTAACACTGCGATAGATGTGCACCTTCTATGAATATTATGTGCGGCGGGCAGCAGTAAGGGAAATTCCCCTTGAGTGATGGTCTAGATAGAAATAAAATATATAGGCCTAATACAGGGGTCTGGACTGTGAGAATACGTTATATAGAGGTTATGTTTGTTATATAGGGATTACTTACTTCGTGTACTCGCTAAACAGGGGTAAGAAACTTACTAAGAAACAAACAAAAAATACGTAGTATAGAGGGTTTTATAAGTGTTTTGTTAGTTATATAGGGGTAAAATTTCTATTGAGTTATGTGGCGTTTTCAAGGGGATTGAAACATAATACGTTATACCGAGTAATATGTTACATCGAGGTTTGTTAGAGAGGTTCCACTATAATACACAATAACTACACTGTAAAAAAACAAATCTTAAACACAATTTCATCTGAATGACATAAACGCTTCATAGAAATCAAATGTTTGCAATAAATACACTGAATAAATTTCATATGGTGAAAGGAAAATAGAAAAAATACCTAACAGCGTTATTTATGATAAACTTAGTATTTATAAAATTTTAATTGTTTTCTGAATTTACGAAAATTGTTAACATGTAATATTTAAATAGACATGAAATAAAAAAAGATACAGAAACCCCCAAAACCATTTCAGACGGTGAAAAGAAAATATAAAAATATACAACAGCTACTTTTTATTACAATAAACATTAAATGTCTAAATGTGATGTAAAATACCCAGGTATTTAAAACTCGGGGTAAATACCCAAAATCCATAAATACCCGGGTATTTTGGATATTTATGAAATCACACTAGATTAATTTATATTTATCCCTAAATATGTTATTGTTATCATTACATGATAAAGTCTATTACATTAGGATAGTCTATAACACCTTTTACAGTAACTTGAAGCTTTGCTAGTACCTTTTATTTAATGATTTAGCATTTTTTTAAATAATACATTAAGTTTGTAAATAAGCATGGGGTTTCGTGTTTTAAATCTACCGTTATTAAATTATGATAGTTAAAATTTTTATTGTATAAATGGCTTGGAAGGCTAGAACGACCTAAGACATGATTGACATAGGCAGAATGGCAGATTACTAAAAGTAATTAAACTTTTCTGTGTTACCGTTTAGTTAAAAACAAAAATATATTTGGATAGACCTACTAAAAAATGTATCCCCTGTTTTTTTTATCTAACTTAATGATTTATGATGAAAAATGTATTGTCCTATAGATTCAAATGTTTTGTATCACAAGTTTATGAAATTCGTTTTTTTTATTTTTATACCAACAAAAGACCTAGAACAAAAATAATAATTAAATTCTGCCATCCTACAGATTGAATTTTAATTATTTTCTTAAGTTGTTTACACATAGGCCACTACTAGGTTAAATTTTTCTGTCTTTCTAAATAATAATTATTACTTTACAAATTATTTTTCTTCACTTTCAATAAAATAAATTCATATATCTATCAGAGAAATTAAAAAATCATAAGTAGTCAGGACCAGTGCAACCATGTGACCAGGGTATTTATGCCGATTATGCTTTATGCTCAGAAGAAAAATGCTAAAAGGGACTATATGAAATTAAGTTGACACATTTTATTAAGATTTAATCATCCATACTGTCCCTACAGTTTAGTAATTGCAAAAAATCTCAATCTTCTTTAAATTAAATAAAAATTATAAATACCTTGGACCTGGGTATTTATGGCGATTAATCCCAAAAGTATAGTGCTAGTAGTGATCATATGACATTTTTTTTAACACATTTTATCATCATTTTACTATCCTTACAGGGTAATAATTACAAAAAAACATCTTAATCTTCTCTAACTTTAATAAAAATTATAAATACCCAGTTTTTGGGTATTTACCATTTTTTGGTAAAACCCCAATTTATATTTACCTACCTACTGGGTATTTACCCGACCCACATTACTATATATAAACATTGTAATTTTTTTAAATATGGCATTATTTATTTACTACAGTATTTATTTACTCTATAGTTTTAAACTGACAATTTATACAGTAGGCATTGAATATAAAATCACATTGCTAATGGAAAGTAAACAACAGCTATAGCTTTAGAAATAAAATCATTTGATTATAGAAAATTTGAAAACAAACTTATTCCCAATAAGGTTAAAATTAGAAATTTAAAACACCATTGAATAGAAAGTTTTCAAAAAAAAATTTCACTTAAACCTCCCCAAACACATATAGAGCAACTTCTGCAAATTCTGTGGCGATCGGATGAGTAGTAGTTTGGTAATGCATAGAGGACATACATACATTCATTTTTAGATAAAGAGACGAGAATGTATATACTTTTATGCACTAAAATTAAAATAAAAAATATTCTCATCAACTCAATAACAATGCATTCACATCATCTGCCGCACTGTGACATTATTTTCCCATATGTCTCAGAGCTGTCAAAACTTTGAAATACCTAGTGACAGATGTCGGAAGAAAGATCAGAATCTGCTGTATACACTGTTACCAATTTCAATCCAATTACACTACAATTGGAGCTAAATGCGTAGGGATACGTCAACGACTCGCCAGGCAGTCGGAGGGTTAAATACTCTTTTTTTATATGCTGTATAACATAACTAATGGATGAATGTTTTTGTGACTATTCGGTTTTCAAGTTTACTTAGATTGAATAAAGAATTTTGTTGTTTGATTTGATATTGCTCAAGTCTTGAATCTAGAAAAAGTCCATTTAGTAAAAAAAGTATTTATAAGTATTTTGTTCTGACCTCTTTACCCCCTGGGGGTGAGGGGTGTGGAGTTCCATTATCTGGAGTGTATGTTTACACATTTGTTACACTATTATCGTTTGTGAAACTTGCTGTGTACAGCAAATACTGCGGTTGCATCTGAATTTAGAAGGTGCTCATGATGAAACTCACATTTCGTTATTAATTATTTTAATACGTTCAGTATGGCGGATTCCGGACGACGTCCAAGCGGGGTATGGTTGCGCATGCGGTGGATGCCGAGTGGTGTCTCCCGCAACATTAATTTGGCACTAAAATATCAGCTAATCGTTCATTTAATGTGTTTTCTTGCTACAGTGTATTGTTGTTGATGAGTTTGGTTATGTTTTGGTGGTAATCGTTAGTAGTGATGAAGGAAAAAAATATAAAAATATTAATATATACAGGGTGTTTATTAAAGTCGGGGACAAACTTCGAAGGGTTATAGTACTCATCAAAATAAACAAAATATTCTTTTAAAAATATGTCGAAAAATCCTTCGTTTAGCCGCTATCCGCCATTTTGTATTTTATACAAAAAACGTTAGATATCAAGAAACATTTAAGATACAGAAACCAAACTTTTCACAATATTTATTGGCCAAAGAGAAAATATTCTGAAAGTATCATTTAGTTTGCATTTATATTTTCAAAATGGCGGCGGTTAAAAATCTTTTAACTAAAATAATAAAAAAACCATTAACTTAAATGTATAAAAATTTTACAAGATATTAAAAATATTGTAATTTTAATTTCAAATCGAACGACTTTTTGGTGAACGAAATCTATCCAAGGATAAACGAGAAAATGCAGGATTAATGTTAGATTACAGGGCCCATGTGCCACTGCGGCGTGGCTGTGGCGAAGAAGCCGCTTTGTGCCAGCTGAACTCCGCTTTTTAGCCACTGTTTAGAAAATTGTGAGAATTGTGTCAATCCACTCAGTATTATTTGTTTTGTGGGAATATTATTATTATGTCTTATCGTTTCAGTATTTTTGTTAACTATGCCACAACTCAGAAAATTAATCTTTTACAACAAAGCCATAATAATGCTATTTGACTTCAGAACATGGCCAATCTTACATGTACATGTAGTTACATGTATTTACTGTTAGAAGTCACGAAATTTGCCGGATCGGCTAATTTATTATAAAGCATTCTTGATATATGAACAAATTCATCCCAAATTGGATCAAATATTGCATTAATAAATTGATTAAGAAAATAAATCACAATTCTTCACAATGTTCTTCGTAGATCTTCCATCTGATTGTGTGGCAAGTAAATACAATACAATAAAGTGGATTAACAAATTTATCTTTGTTGATAACAATGGGACTTAGATTGAAAATGTTTAACTATAAAAGTAATTTTAATACTTTATAGTAAAGTGTTATTATAACAAAATGTTTAATAAGGATGCATATAAATATATCATTAATTAGTCTGATAAAGATACACCCAAAACACATAGCCACTCACCAAATAGTTCTGTGCTCGCTTCTTCAGACACTTGGCATAATTTTCTGACACATTAGGAGGATACTGTTCAGACACTAGTAAGTTTTGGATTTCAAGGAAATAATCAAACCCTTCAGCTGGGTATGTGGGTTCAGGAAGCTCCACTGAGGTGCGAAGTATATCAGTCGGCTCTATAGATTCGGTAGATGTCGCCATGTCTTCCATTGTGGGGGCAGAGGAGGGGAAGGAAGGAGATGGAGTGAGCAAAGGGAGGGTAGGATTATTCATGTAGGGGTTTGTAGGAGTATAAGTGTGTAATGGTGCTGTGGACACCGTCATCGGCTGATACAATGTATGGTTAGAGATGAGCCCATTGTGTTGAATTTGCTGACTCGGCTCGTAACTTACAGTCTGAAATTAAGAGAAAATAGTGTAACCTGGGTGTAGACATCACCAAATGGTTAGGACAGTTATAACAGTAAATGTTCAGCAGTAATCAGTGATGCTTCACTTCTGCTGTGACTCCTTGTTTGGTACAAGGAAGATTCACTGGAAACAAAGGGATCTACATTAACACACTTGAGACTACTTTCCTCATTTGACTTTAGCTTTAGTTTTAATGTTCATTTAACCCTTAAACCAGCAAGCGCCTCAAATTCGATCCATTTATGCCATTCTCAACAGGCAACATCGCGTAACGACCCATTATGTCACACTTTTTTTATTGCATTCGTACAACTACATAAAATTATACTTTGTTTGTTATTACATATCGTTATGTTCAGCTTAAGTCAGACTATTATATGTATATATAATACATATTATTATATGTAATACATATATAATATACAAATTTATATATATGTATAATATTATTTTCTTTTTGTAGACACTTAAATTAGCAGCATTGAAAATAAATAATTTTGCTTGCTAAAGAGATACTTACGTAATAATATTATAAGCATCTGGAATAGATAAGACAAAACCCACATACATAAATAAAAGGCACTCATGAGATAAAGATAATTCCAGATAGTCACTTTATGGCCAGATGGTCACTTTATGTTATAGTTTCCATAAGAAAACAATTTCTGAAACTGTTCATTTTATGGAACCAGGATATGATTCCATTATTTTAATACAGTATAATGGAAAAAGATTTACTATGCATTGTTGTCTGTCGAGCGTTGTTGTTTGTGGCTTCTTATTCTAATGTTTTGTTTTCTTTCTCAATATGAGTGAATTATCAAGTAGTAATATTCATGGATGTTTAATTGATTTAGAAGATGATGATGGCAGTGATGTGGCATTGGTGATCAAGGTGATATTTGAGTGGCTTTTCATCAGATAGCAACGAATAATATGTTCCTAACCCAAGTAAATTTTGTGATAGGGCCTACTAAGGAAGACAATGATAAAAAAAATACCAGAATGAATGAATGAATGAATGAAAATACTTCTTTATTTTGAGGCGAATTTAGGACCACATGGTCCTCTCTTACAATTAACCTCAATTAACCTCAGAAGATATGGAACGAGAACTTCAACATTTAAAAATAACACAAATTAGATCATTTTCGGAGGCCAGAGGGGGTAGGTGGACCTGAAGAAAATGAAAATGTTGATAACCCAGAATAAACACCACTGAAGCACAAATGTTCATGAGGAATATTTCTTTGTATTATTTTGTAAATATATGAATTTTTAGGTAACAAGTGTATGTATTCTGAATCTAAATAAAATTTGTATTATTGTGAGTGTTTTGGAATTCAAAAGTGTTCAAGTTAGTGTTCAAGGACAGAAATATCCTAGTTCGTGAAAGTAAAAGTTTTTTCAATTTTTTTGTTGTCTGAAGAATCTACCCAGAAATTTTCACTAAGCTGAACTTTTTCATGTTACTATTTCTTGTAATTTAAAGGAAAATATGATATAGTACCTGGTGACCGAGCTTTGTTCGGATAGAATATGTATTATACAAGTTAATTAGCAAAATCAAAACAAATGTATTATTTAATGAAAACATTGATGTGGTTTAAATAAAACCGATTTCATACACCTTAATTAATACAGCATAAACACTGAACAAAAATATAGTCCGGGTGGGGATCGATCCCACAACCTCCGGCACATGAAACCTGAGCGCTAGCCACTGTGCTACGGCATCGGCCAAGTTCGGACCGTCATCTAAGGGTTTTTGGCCAACCTCAATTGTTTTAGCTGATCTTATACTGTATTTAATTATCCAGTACCTGGTGACCGAGCTTTGCTCGTATAGAATAAGACATGTATTATACAAGTTAATTAGAAAAATTAAAACACATTTATTACTCAATGAAAACATTTATGTGGTTTAAATAAAACTGATTTAATACACCATAATTAATGTAGCACTGAACAAAAAGCATTACTCTGACGGGGATGGAACTCGCGACCTTTGGTTCACGAGGCCAACACGCTACCACAGGGCTGTGGATTCTGCCAAATGATCGACGCCGTTTAAGGTCTTTTACTGTTTAATTATCCATACAGTTATTATTAGCCTAAGATCAACTGATTTTGTTAGAAACAGAATGAGGATTGAAAAAAAGAAAAATATAATTTACACTTATTAATTGGTTTGTTACATTTTCTATCAAAACATGGAAGATTTTGGAAATAATTTTTTCTGCTTTTATTTCGCCCAGTTATGTTACCCTTAAGTTTTTACAAATTGTTTAGTAACCTGATAATTTTGCATTTATTACATACATAAAATAAATATTTATGCAAAACCTCTATTCACATATTGTTCACCACCATCTACAATTAACAACTGTCAAACGGTTATAAACAGATGTTTTGATTTGCATTGTTTACATTTGATTCTCCATAAGCGTAATGTTAATTTTTTAGATTTTAAACCTAATATTACAAGAAAACCAGAATTTTCCTAGACATTAGACCTATCTAGAACTTGTTTTCTACTCAGAAATTAGTTTTTTCAAAATTTAAAAAAATTTCTTAGAGCCGTTTTTGAGATCCGTGTGCAAATATATATATAAATTTGACGACTATTGTTTTTGGTCTCTAGGCAACCAAAGAAGAAAAAAATAACATGGTCCCAGGCTTAAGTCTTACCGTGAGAACTACGGTAATAGCTTCTTCCCTATGGGAAATTCGCTAAAATTATATAAAATACAAAACAAATATTATCAGAGCTAATTTTTGCTTATTTCTATATATTATCACCAATTTCCTTACTCTGTACAGTAAAAATAGTCAGGTTGCTAACGTTTTTGTAATTTTAAATAATAACAAACAATCACAAAAATTCAAAAAAAACCTAGCCAATATTACATTTGTGTCTCAAATAATGCACCTGAACTAATAAGATTATAAATCAATTTTAATTATGTATAAACAAACTGAAAGAAGTAAACATTGTAACTAATTCCGTAAATCTAATTGAAAAAGTATTACTACTGTTATAAAGTGACAACAATGTAGTAATGTAGTAGGAGTATTTTAACAAAATTATATTGATTTTTGTTAGTGTTGGCTACCTGATGCGGTGTTAGCGCCCTGATGATCAACACAATGAAATGAGCGTTAACCCTAGAAGTGGTAAAGTCATAATTCACCTATTTTGCTTTTGTAGTTAGTGGTTATAAGGGGGGGCATGTTTTATGCTTTTTTGATTATACTTAATATTTCAAGAAGATGTTAGTAATTATTTTTATGTTACAGTTCAAAATAAAAAGCTTACCACTTTTAGGGTTAATCAAGCTATTAACATAAAGTATGCTAAATAAAATAGAGTACTAACTCTAAATAAAATAACACTGTCCGATAGAAGCAGTAAAATAAAAAACACTTTCTCATGGAGAGCAATACAACAATAGCGACCTGACAAATCTGGGATATTTTTCATAATTTCCACATAAATAAATAGCACGGGACAGAGAGTCAGTTTTATAGGCAGTGGCGTAGATACGGGGGGGGATAAGGGGGATATATCCCCCCCATAGTGACCACCTTTACTAATAATATCACAACAAAAATATCCTGAAATACCGCTACGCAATAACAAACAAAAGAAAAAAGCAGTTCGTTGTTGTTACTGTATGTTGTATGTCGAAATACAGTATATGCAATAAGCGATATTTCCCGACTGGTCTCCCAGTCATCCCTCCCACCATCAAGATCGCTCAGCCACAGAATCTTATAACTTACTTAGACTGTAGGTCTAACCTAAACTGTTAAGATCTTGACGTTAGTGATGTATGACGTCTTATGTCATATATTTTCCGTACCCTCTGCGTTTTGTGTTCGGCGTTCGTGTTTTTGTCTGCTTTTCACTTGTTTCATTATAAAATAGCGTAAACTCAAAAGAGTAATGTACATCGCATCTAAAATAAACCTCCAAAATGATTAATGAAAGTCACGGTGACTTTGTACGTGTCGAGATGTACGACATCGTAATGTACGACATTACTAGATTATTGTGGTAGTATTGGTAATGATATGAAAAAGTGTTTGTACTGCCCACCCAGAGACAGCTAGAATAGATTATCTTTAGTTAAAATTGGACATCCAATAAGTAATAAAGCATTGAAAAATATCTATTTCATATAAATTAAATCATCAATGATATAAGGAAAAAATTTAATATTGTGAAAATGTTAACGGTGTTATAAATAAACCTTTTAACTACATGTCATAGTTATTTTGTCTGTTTGAAACAAATGAAGTTAGGGATCTTTGGCAAAAAAAATTTTATCATGATTAATTTTTTCCACGTAGCCGATTTAGAAATTTAGAAACATTGAAATAAAACACTAACAGAAAATCTAATGAAATTTTCAGTATAGGCCTATTAGAATGCGCTACTAAACGAACTTCAATATCATTTACGATTAACCTGAGAAATTTCCATCTCGATTTGGAAAAAACGCCCTCCGTCGCAGTGTAGAAACTGCCCTAGACTACTCGGGACTACTCTACACTAAGTCCAAGATGGCAGTGGAGGTATTGCATGATATTTATATGGTAATTAACTCATTGAAATGACCCTTATGTAACCTACAGTGTATACTCTAGAATAGGTTTTCACTCGGGGGGGATTTATATCCCCTCCCATGAAAAAACTGTATCTACGCCACTGTTTATAGGTTAGGGTGTCTATTAAGATAGCTACATTACAATTTCTTCGATTCTTCACTACTGTAACAATGTTTTGTAAGCGTTAGCGACCTGACTACTAATTAATAAACTTCTTAAAACTTAACTGAATTGTTAATTGTAGTTTTAAAATAAGAAATATAAACACAAACTAGTTTGGTAAAACAACTTAGTGAAACAATCTTCTTCACACTGATGACAATCAGTGAACACCGCACTGCTTTCATGAGTTATTTATGCATTTTTCCTGTGTTTGATGAACAGGGCTCTTGATCATGTAATGCTGATATCGGTTTTAGTGGCAAGTTAAAATTATTGTACACAGATATTGCGTAACCGTGGGACTCTAATTTTGAGTAAAAAATCTCATTTTATATTGAAATTAGCATTTTTACAGCGTTACTATTAAAATCTCTGAAATTTGTTTGAGATTCATCCATTTATGCTTAAAAATCATAGTTTATGTGTTTATCATGGCAACTAACTTGCATACTCTTGTCTCATGTTAATCATGTAGAGAACAGGCAAACTCCTTTATTTATGGAAAGTGATCAAAATTGGTATGTGGTCAAAATAAACTGATTAGGCCTATTGTAAAACGTCTCCTTACAGTGTTCCTCACAGTAGCAAACTTCCATACTCTTTCCTATATTAATCTTATGAAGAATAGGCAAACTCTCTTATTTATCGAATTTGCTCGGACTAGTTTGTAATCCAGACATATCGGTCAATTGGACCAGGTAGTTTGGGGGTGTTTTGTACTCAAAAATTGAGTTTTTTGTGTTTTTTATATGTAATTTAAATTTTTTTAATTTTATTATTCACCATTAGAATCTGCTTAAAAAATACCCGATTTAGTTCTTGAAAGTTTTGCTCTATCTCCAACAGTTACGAGATATCAAAAAATCTAAACACGGTGAGTTGTATTTTGGGGATCCAATGTTAATCTTATGGAGGATAAGGAAAAATTAATATTTCACTTATCAACCAATATTTTTTGACGAAACTTTATATTTAGCTTCATGTGGATGAAATCCATCTATTTATACTTAAAAATAATAGTTTATGTGTTTATCATGGCAGCTAACCTGCATCCTCTTTTCCCATGTTCATCATATAGAGAATAGGTCAACTCATTTATTTGTGGACAGATGTTGATGAAACTTGGTATAAATGGTCGATCTAATAATTGTTTATGCTATAAATACCTACTTTTAGTGTTCCTCACAGTAGCAAACCTTTATACTCTTTCCAATGTTAATCTTATGGGGAATAAGTTAGGCAAATAACTAACCCTCATATCTATCGACAGATATTTATAATACCCCCGTCGCAGCAGACCTGCGTACTCAGCGAATTTCCAAATCAACAATATAATAATAATAATATATGACAAGTTTTATAAAAATCTGTCCATAAACATGAGAATTATTTGCCTATTCTCCATAAGATTAACATGGGAAAGAGTGTGCAGGTTTGCTGCTGTGAGGAACACTGAGAGTAGGCATTTATATCTTCAAAAACATTTATTTTTAACATTTATACCAACTTTCATCAACATCTGTCCATAAATAAAGGAGTTTGCCTATTCTCCTTATGATTAACATGGGGAAAGAGTATGTAGGTTTGCTGCCATGTTAATCACATAATCCATGATTTTTAAGCATAAATGGATGAACCTCAACCACATAAAGCTAAATATAAATTTTTATCCAAAAATATTGGTTAATAAGTGAAATATTATTTTTTTCTTATCCTCCTTAAGATTAACATTGGAGCCTCAAAATACAACGTACTGTGTTTAGATTTTTTTATATCTCGGTAACCGTTGGAGATAGAGAAAAACTTTAAGGAACTTAATTGTGTAGTTTTTTAAGCTGATTTTAATGGTGAAAGATTAAATCTAAAAAATTTTTAAATTACATATAAAAAACACAAAAAACCCCATTTTGGGGTAGAAAACCCCCCCAAACTACTCGTTCCCATTGACCGATATGTCTGGTTTACGAACTCGTCCGAGCATTTGCAGGAATACACGTCTCTACCAAATTTGGTCTCGATCGGACCGTTTTTACGAGAGCTATCGTGTTCACAGACACATATATGTATAAAAATTTTAACGACTATTGTTTTTGGTCTCTAGGCACCTAAAGAAAAAAAAATAACATGGTCCCGGGCTTAAGTCTTACCATGAGACCTACGGTAATAGCTTCTTCCCTATGGGAAATTCGCTAAAACTTGTCATATATTATTACTAGCTTCGCTAGCTGGGGGCTTCACCCCCCGGCCCCCGTAGTTGTTGTCGGCACTCCTTAGTAATTAGAATACAGTTAATGGCGGAATAGGGAATGTGCACAAAGAAGTCATGGTTAAAAATGTTAACTGTTTTGTCTCTCGCATAGCCTTAAAACCGAAACGTTAACAAAATAGAAAACATAAACAAATGCAAGTGCTTCGATCTGTGGAATATATCTTCAACTAACAGATATAGTAAAGCAATCAGCTGTTTAAAAGAAAAAAGTTATGATGTAAACAGAGTTCCGGTACCACAGTATGGGATCCTTTTTGGGTTTCTAGGGTGAAACCTAATTGAGCTACAAAAAAATTGATTATCCAAAAACCTTCTCCATGAAATTTTATCAATGTGTACCATTTTCATGGCTAATCGTTCAACGGTGTCCAAACGCATAAACTTCAAACATACAAATATATATATGCATAGGCCTACTATATATGTATGTATATATATTTACAAAGATCCTCTTTTATAGATATAGATAAATTTATTATTAAATTATTGATTTGGAAATTCACTGAGTATGCAAGTCTGCTGCGACTTCGGTATTTTTGAGCCTTTATGTTTTGTATATACCCATTTTTTATATATGATTTGTGTTTTGTAAATACTCATACTTTTCACGTGATTCAAACATATTTTCTACTGTAAATGCGGTTTTTGCATACCCTGAGGCAGGGCTTTGGATATGACATTGTACTGTATTCATTCAGTATACTGTATTCATACTTGGCTTAAAATACCTACCTGGGTAGGTCGCCATTTCAGTTAAAAAGTATAAAGTATAAAAGTATTCATCCAACCAATACATGTTTGACACCTATCACTTTATGTAGGTATTTACACAGTTTTTGCCAAGAATAAATATTTTTACAAAAGTTCAATACAGTAGAACCTCGCTAATCCATACCTCCTAATACCTGCAGGACCGGTGGTATGGTTGGAACAACAAAAAGGTCGGATTATCAGAGGACCTCGTATATTAACATAAAAACAAACTTAAACTGTATTTTGAACAAAGAATATTGCATCAAGATTTAATAAAAAACTACTGTACTGATGAACGCTACAGAAAGCCTAAAAACATTAAATTAATTAATTATTTAATAACATTAACGTACAAAAAGTGTCCATTATGTACTTACAGAGTATGCTGTAGTGACGAAAAAGCATAACACTACAATACTGTTCAATACTGTACATGGCCTAGGTACAATTGCTGCATCATGTAGCCTAGACGTTCCGCTATACACACTATGTATTACTGTATGAATATAAAAAAGAATATAAAACACAGTTCAGGAATGTTTTGCAGTAGGGTCAAATATCTTGTAAAACACTGTATGTACTGTACATCGACATCGTCATCGTCATCGACAGGTTTCAACTTGAACGGAGTTACGAGGTAAACAAATGCTGTAAATTTCCGCTAGCGTGGTCGGACTAAGCGAGGAGAATGCCGCCGAGGACGAATTAGGAAGTCTGTTGTGCCGACGGGCACGGTCGGACCAACCGAGGAGTCGGACCATCAGAGGTCGGACTATCGAGGTTCTACTGTAGCCTCTTTTCGCACTAGTTCCTGTCATTTTCTATCTCTACTTTGCTCGATCAGCCAACCTTGGGACTCTGACGATGAAAAAAATGCAATAAAATCATACAACAGGCCAATGAGCATTGTGGGATCGATAGTTGGCCTGACATCTCGCCCCGGGCGCCAAAAGACTACGCAACGGTCCAGTCCTGAGTTAACTTTTATGAGCCCTTTAATGTTTTAAAATCCATGATGGAGGTTTAATCTGTAAAAATTTACACTGTTATTTAGCCTGCACAATTATGATGGCTAGGTTACTGAATGGTTATAAAGCTTGCTTTTAAAAATCTGATGGTTGCCAGTTAAATACTGGACTTCATGTACCTGCATTTGGACAATTTTCATAGTAAATAAAATGTGGTCTGTCAGTAAAGAATCTACACAATATAAAAATCAAAATCATCACATTCATCCTTCACTCATATCCAGGTTAAAATAAGCTGAATTATTGGATCTTGGTCTACAGAAATAATTGGTACTTTCGTATTATAGGCTACCAACCACAACTGTACATCAGCAATGTATATTTTAATCATATGTTGCATTGCACTTTCCTTCATCACCCTGCGGAGTTAAGTTAGGTGAGGTTATTGATATTATTATACTATGAATATATGTATATTATTAATATCCAACCTTACGTAACTACACAGAGCGCTGATGAAGGAAAATGCAATACAACGTATGATTAAAATATAAGTTTATTCATTATAAAATAAATAAACCATTAATTTGAGAGAATGTAGGGTTCTGTGAAATGGAGGAATAAAAGACAAGGAACTGCCCAACACCATCTAGAATCCTATCTGGCAGAATACAAATACACATGTGACGGCCAGCAGTGGCTGAAGGTTGGAATTCGTTTTACCAAAGACCTACACACTTCTCGCCGACATCTCTAAGTTTTATGCAGCGCATACAAACAAAGTCTTGTAAGTTTGATTTCCATTATATCACATGACTAAACATTTATTTTCCCTTCATAGCTGTGTACTTTGTTTGAAATTCATTATTGGTGATGGTGGATTGATATTATTTACATTTTTATTGCGGACACTTTCCATCACGACTTTATGTAAAACAAAGTTTCAACATTGAGTTGTCTTTGTCAGTTGTCTTTGAGTCTCCGTGACGAGCAGACGTGTTTGGTTTCTTCTGTGTGTAATGGTTAGTGGATGGTTTGTTTGTAAGTTTTTTTGACTGCTTTAAACTTTTATGTTTTCAGCTTTATACCGGTTTGGTCCGGATTATAAGATAATTAATTGTACTATGTTTTAGATATTAGTTCACCTGAGGACGGGATCAGATTCCAGATCCCAAAATGTCGTGAAACTTTGTTTTACATAAAGTCGTGATAGAAAGTGTCCGCAATAAAAATCTAAATAATATAGCTGTGTAGTCGGTATAATATGAAAGTACTAAATAATTTTATAATGATATTATGTCGAACAAGAGATTCATTTTTCTCTTAAACGACATGTAACTAACCTGTGAATATTGAATGGGTTGTAACTGAGTAAGATGATGATGTTGCATTCGTGATGGAATTGTCTGCCGCAGATCGCTGATGGGTGCTGCAAGTTGGACCACAGATGTGTCTGGACCACAAGCTCCACTGGTCATAGCTGCAGTGTAGACACATGTGTTGGTCTTCCCCAGCTCACAAGTATCTTAACAATCAAAATAACATTTCCCAACATTGAATGCTTTGGTGAATAAGTAGTACACTGTTAGGCTAAAAACTTGGTTAAAGACTTGGTATGCAGCTTCATCTAGTACAATTCTAATAAGTTATTTAATCTACGCTGAAAAAGTAAGATTGTTCCTCATTGCAGCAAACCTATTTACTCATTATCCAGGTTATTCTTTTAGAAAATAAATAAATTTATATAAATTCCTCATGTAACCTATGATTACACTGACTTCGTTTGAATCATCACCAGTAATTCCTTAATTGATGCAAAACCACTTAGTATGAGGTCTGCTGCTACAAAGGTATTTTAAATGACAGCAATTAGAATGTTATAAAAAACTTTTTAACCCGCCATTGGTCCCGTCCATGTGGCTAATGCAATCGGTCGTGTGTATAGCTGGCATCTAACAGCGTGTTTTCCTTTGATTTAATTTTTAAGAGCTTATGCCTTTAGTTAAGACATATTATTGCTACTGTATATTTAGAATTTTGAGTAACCTAGAAGTGTTAAAATAGTACAAGAATTAAATTAAAATGGTGGTATAATTAGTTTATTCAGCACTGCAATTGTGACAACAACTATTTGTTTTATTTTAACCAGTGGACTATTTTTTGGAGTTATTTAACCCTGCTTCCTGTACATCTGTATTATTTAAAGGTACCTACCTAATAAATTATTTTTGATTTGAATTAATTACTTGGTTTCTGTCGTGTATTCATTGCAAATGCATTTGTCACACACATTGCATTTGAACGGAGCAAAATCAATTTTTTTCTTGTTACCGGTATTCAGAAATAAAACTATTCTCTTTTTCTATTCAACTAAGAATAATATTGTCATCTACAATCTTACATTTTTCATGGAATTGAAGAATACTTTCCTACAAGTTTGAAACAAGTAACAACTATAAACAAAACACAAAACGGTCTAAAAACATGTAGGCCTACATATTTTGTTTAGAACACATTAACCCTTTGGAGTCTGAGTTTTTCAGTGGCATGTGATCCCTGCAGTCCATGTTTTTTTTATGAAAATTTAGTGTTTTTAAAAAAATTATATAAAGTATTAATAAATTGAGTAAATTGTGTAAATTGAGTAAACCTATTAATGTGCATATTCATATTGTTTGTAATAAAGGAATATAAATATGGCACAATAATTACTATTTTTTTATTTGTTTTAAGTAAAAAAAAATAAAATTGTGAGCATAAATTTCAAAAGTAAAGGTTCTGTATGATTACAAACTACCTTTTATAGAAAACTTATTACAGGCCCTATAACTTTTTTTAGAGATTTCAATTCTCTACATAGTAATGTTTTTGACAATGAATAAGTATTATATAGGCCTAATGTAGGTGTTATGTTCAAAAATACAGAAAGGTGCAAAACACAAAAAAAGTAATTTAAAAAATTGTATATTGTGATTTCGATAAAGCAGTGAACAATGTTTAAAGACTGTTAAAAAGATAATATTCAACTACTTATTGCTATTTAATTATATTTTAGATATAAATAAATATGTATGTATATATATTTATTATTATTTATCTATTTACTATTACTGTAGAGGTTAGTTGAACTCGATGCATAGGTCGTGGATACACATAAAAAAGTCCTTCTTCACTATCATTCTCATCATTAGATAAATCACTAAAATCATCTCAAGATAGATATTCTGATATTTCGCTGTCACAAAACCGGTTAGATCGTGAAGCCATTGCACATTGTTTAGATAAACACAAACAGCACAAGTGTGCAGTAAAATTGCATCTGGGAGCTGATAAAGAATGACACAAATTATCATTTTTGCCTCGCAACACTTGCTGAAATGCTGCATCAGCGTGCGGCCCAGCCTAACTCGTCATGAAACCAATGGTGCGAGACAGACTGATGGCCACCACTCAACCTCCACCACCATATCCCCCCATAACCAACACCCCAAAAAAAACAGCTAAACTCCATTAATGTTTCATTTTTTTATGCAAACGGTGATGATTATACTGTGCAAAAATCATAATTATTGGTATTAATTTTTCCAATATTAGATACCTATGCATATTATTATGCACATTAAGTTATGTTTATTTATGCATTGTATTAACTGAAAGGTTTCAGGCCGATATAATACAAACATGATTTGCAGAAGCTTAAAATGAAAATTGAGCGTTACGCTTACCTCTCCTCCATCCGTAGGTTAGTCAATACTTTTGAGTTTAGCAAAACTTAGGTAGGCAATACTTAGGTACTTAGGTGGTCCCTAGTTTATGCCAAATGAGGATCAAAATTTCTTACACTTCAGCACTATATAAACTTATTGAAAATGGGGAAAACATGGGCATTACTCTTAGTTATCTTAAGTATTTTTCTTAGTTTCTACAAAGGCCACAGGTAAGCTAATTTTCAACAAGGACCAAGAGGATAAATGAAATTTTTTGATTTGGCATGTATACATACACTTTTTTTACTTAATTATTAGAACATTACTAGGTTAAATGTTTTCCAGGTAAATATTCCGACTACAGTATCCTACCAATCTACATCAAATCGACCTTAGACTTACTTTTTACACTTTCTAATAACCTTTTAACAATGTTTCTGTCCGCGGAAGAACCCAATTTCGACGTTTCGTACGATTTTAGGCTGTATTATTACCCTCTCAAACCATACCGTGCCATAGCTAACCATAGCTAAGGGATCGGCGTGAATCGGGTTTCTGGGAGGGAAAACAAATCACTCAAATACACTTATTTCACTCTCTAATAACATAATTAACAATAAAAACACCAAGAAACACAGTTTCACGACGTTTTCTAACGTTTTCTGGCCAAAATAAGGCACCCTTGAAACACCAGTCAACCTTGTTGTCTACAACAATCGACGTTCTGAGCTGGGAGAAACAAGAAATATTTGGGAATCAGGGATATTTTAGGGAATTTGGGATAATTTTAGGGTAAACAAACGGGAGATTCTTGTGATTTACAATTTTGAACTGGAAAAGCTTGTTTGATTGTAGATTTAAGGCGTAAGGTTAAGTTTATGTTAAAGATTTGTTATTTACTTTAAATTAATTTAACTTAATTTCATTAAACTGAATTAAAAATTAATTAGTTGTAAATGTACTCAAACAAATAAAATGGCGCAACAAATCATTAACTTAGCTCAACTATATTTAGTATTAGTTCATTTCATTGTCAATCAGCTGATTACAAATCCGTTATTCCTTCAGCACAATGTAATTGAAATATACAAAGAGGTACGGCAAGTACAGAATCTACTTCTAACCAGTGACATATTTGTTTATTTAGACAAATAATTGAAGGATGTTTATTTTATAATTAATTGGTTTGATTTATAAAATATAACAATTCTTCTTTCTTGTAATTAACGTGTTTAGATGTCGTAAAATGACTAGTTGTGATGTTTTAGACTGTCAATTAAAATACATTGGGTTTCTGCCGTATCGTTGAAAAATATAACTAATTGTGAAAGTAGTATAAAGGTGACCAATACACGTTGCGTTACATCGTAATAGACGAGATATTGCCGACATACAGCGTTCAGCGAAATTAAGTCGCCGACATACAGCGCTCTGCGGAGTTAAGTTAGGTTTTTTTTTATAGGATAAAATATATTTAACGACATGAAAATATCAATAAAAAACCTAACTTAACTCCGCAGAGCGCTGTATGTCGGCAATATCTCGGATATTACGATAAAACGCGACGTGTATTAGTCGCCGACATACAGCGCTCTGCGGAGTTAAGTTAGGTTTTTTATTTATAGTATAAAATATATTTAACGACATGAAAATATCAATAAAAAACCTAACTGAACTGCACAGAGCACTATGTCGGCAATTTCACCTACATCATCATGTGATATATACGTATAACTACAATAAAATCATGTTAAAATATTATAATAATCATAATAACAATGATAATTTAATAATAAGAATATAATAATAGTAATCATAATATATATATATATATATATATATATATATCCTATATTCATAATATAATAATATGAATCCCATAATTGCATCGGCATAGTGAAGTGACATGAGGATTTGTGCTCTGTGGAATAATGTTTCATTATCACTCCTCAGTCCTCACCTAGTCAGCTGTTACCAACGTTGTTGAAACCTCTGCTAAAATAAGCCTATTAAAACCCGGATTCTATTAAAATATCCCGTTTCTCTCTACCTAAAACCCATAATCGTAGACAAAAAAATCCCTGATTCTTCAATATTTCCCATTTCCCCGGCCCAATAGCCAGATGCCTGCCGACCTCACTGTTGACTGGACATTATAGAGTGTCGTATTTCGGTTCAAGAAACGTCGGGAAAACTGTGTTCATTGGTGTTTTTATTGTTAATTATGTTATTAGAGAGTGAAATAAGTGTAAGCTTATTTGAGTGATTTGTTTTCCCGCGCAGAACCCCGATGCCCTAGCTAGACGGTATGGTTTTAGAGGGTCATAATACAGCCTAAAATCGTACGAAACGTCGAAATTGGGTTCTTCCGCGGACAGAAATATTGTTAAAAGGTTATTAGAAAGTGTAAAAAGTAAGTCTAAGGTCGATTTGATATAGATTGGTAGGATACTGTAGTCGGAATATTTACCGTTTTCCATTATCTCTGATAATAAACCACCCTATATTTTAAAAATGAGTATGAGAATTTTTCAATTACCTGATGTCATGCAGTTATCTAAACTCACGACCAAAAGACCATGTTCATTTTGAACTTCCATGGCTTTAATGCTCCTTTAAATTAGTCTTAACGTTATATTAATGCACTTGCTTCATATATAGATCTGAAAAAAACTTAAATTCACAACATCCCCAAATAGGCCTACCCTTCAATTGGCCTAAATAACATTCTCACACTAGGTTTTGGACGTTATTGAAGTAACTTAATTGTGGATTTTTAACTGTTCTCACAAATTTAAAAGAAAATTGCATTCTCAATATTTGAACAAATTAGAGATCTTTCAGTTAATTTCAATTCGTTAGTAACATAACTACAGTTCCAAACTAAATAAAAACTGTAGTCATTGAAAAGTTAACACAATGATTTGTTTATCTTGTTTTATTTTGTTTTGATCCTCTAATTCGTTTCAGTTCAGAATGCAGGAAGCCATCTTGAACTTTTTTCTCTACTTCTTGACAAAGACAAATAAAATCCAGATTACTAGAAGCAGATATGAACGATATACTATAGATGAACGCTCCTCTCTGCTAGAAGACACTCCGTATCTTCTTAAACAAAAACGAGATCGCACGGAGTACGCTGGGGTGAGTAGAGCGAATTTCATCGAACTTATCGAATTACACCACCCAAAAGTGTAGCTAATGCCATTGATTATGAATAGAATAGAAGAATAGAAGTTCTTCTATCATCTATGCTAATGCCGTCCAATATATAAAAGCATATATACATATATGTGTGTGTGTGTGTGTGTGTGGCTAGCGGCTATATATATATATATATATATATACAGGGTGTTCATTAAAGTTGGGGACAAACCTCGAGGGGTAATAGTACTTATCAAAATAAACAAAAAATTTCCTATAAACATATGACGAAAAATCCTTCATTTAGCCGCTAGCCGCCATTTGTATTTTATACAAAAAACGTTATATAAAGAGCTATTTAAGATACAGAAACCAAACTTTGCACACATATTTATTGGCCAAAGAGAAAAACATTCTCAAAGTATCATCATGTTTGCTTTTATATTATCAAAATGGCGGTGGTTCTTAAAGTTAATGGTTTGTTTGCTATTTAAATTAAAATATTTTTAACCGCCGTCATTTTGAAAATATTAAAGCAAACTGAATGATACTTTGAGAATATTTTTTTCTTTAGCCATTAAATATGTGTGCGAAGTTTGTTTTCTGTATCTTAAATAATTATTTATATATAACGTTTTTTGTATAAAATACAAAATAGCGGCTAGCGGCTAAACGAAGGATTTTTCGACATATGTGTATTGGAATATTTTTGTTTTTTTATGAGTACTATCACCCCTCGAAGTTTGTCCCCGACACTAATGAACACTCTGTATATATACATTTTAACCCCTATCCTTTTTGGCCTCCAGGCACCTCCAAAAAAAAACCATGGTCCCAGGCTTAAGTCTTGCCTTGAGACCCATGGTTATATATTGTAAAGTCTTTTCCACTCATATTGTGTTTTGACTCGTTTAGCAGGTGAGGATGTCCAGGGTACCAACAGAGAGGAACTGATTATAAGGAGAGGAGGTAGCTTATGGGACTTAGTGAAGACGATATAATCTCAAGACAAGTGTTGACATATCTGTCGGATCTAGCGGTGAACTAGACCTCTGTGACGCCATCAGGTTTGTCATTTGTCATTAGTGTCATTTGCAACACTGGCGCTATCTGAGGATGGCAGTATCTACTACGTCAATTGGCGGTACGATGTACCGTCTTCATCCTTAACATGGGCGGGCACTATCTAATTTACTATCCATCCATCTATGGTACCAATTGAACCAACTTCAGAGCAATGATTATATGTTTATCCAATACTATAATACGAGCAAGGTTTGTATATATATATATATATATTTGCACACGGATCTCGAAAAAGGCTCTAAGGAATTTCTTTAAATTTTTGAAATAACTCATTTCCAAGTAGAAAATAAGTTTTAGATAGGTCTAATAGTGTCCATGAAAATTCTGGTTTTCTTGTTATATTAAGTTTAAAATCTAAAAATTTAACATTACACTTATGGAGAATCAAATGTAAACAATACAAACCAATACATCTCGTTATAACCACCTATGTTTACATTTCTAGTGTGCGGATCGTGTTTCAGTTTAAAATATAATTTCTACGATTTTTTATCTATTTTCTTTGTGGGAGCACGGAATACGTTCGACGGAAGCGAAGGACAATATGTTATTTATCACTTTTTTGTTCCATTTCATTTCCAATCAATTTAATTTATGTTTTATTTTTTTTATTTCATACATAACCTAAAACATTGTTTTGATTTATTGTTTTTTGACTCACAATGAACGGGCCAGTACAATAAATTAGCACTGGTGCGTGCTGATCATGACCATTTCAGTGAACAATGTATAATAAGTCCCTCTGATCGCTTTTTGTAACTATATATTTTTTCTTAAGGGATAATAAATGTTAGTTTGCCCAATGGTGCTTGACCCATTCTCATGTTCTTCACTCTTGTAAAATTTACCTATCCAATACTATCATACGAGCAAGGTTTGTATATATATATATATATTGCTCACTGATCTCGAAAACGGCAATAAGGATTTTCTTTAAATTTTGGAAATAAATAATTTCTGAGTAGAAAATAAGTTCTAGATAGGTCTAATGTCCAGGAAAATTCTCGTTTTCTTGTAATATTAAGTTTAAAATCTAAAAATTTAACATTACACTTATGGAGAATAAAATGTAAACAATACAAACCAAAACAGCTGTTTATAACCGTTTGACAGTTCTTGATTGAAGACGGCAAAGAATATACCAGAATACCCACCAGGTGCGAAACTTTTTGTTCAACCCACACAAAATGAGGCCTACAACCTTTTATAAAATGATAAAAGCCAATCTTTAATACAATCAGGAGTTTTTCTCTTTGAGGAGGGTGAGGTTGGTCTCGACGAACGTAAAGTGGTCTTCAACCGGTGGTGCCAGGATCCGCTCCTGCCGCTCGTCTTCTCGTCATTTGCCTCTTCTCAGGTCTTCGATGCTACAACGGATGGCAGTCGGATGATGGATCTGTATATAATGGGGAGCTACTCGGTCCACCCCCAATCCAGCCCTTTCCTCACTACAGGGTTCCTTCCACACTGACTGCCTCTTTGTTTTCCCCCGAGATTTTTTTCTTTCCCCTCTAATTTTGAATAGTGACCAACCGTTAAGGTGCATGGTCTGCATTTTTGTTTTGTCGTGATTCGGTATGACCTTGGTCGAACGTCCGGTCAGTCCTCCTTGATGTCTTGCTGAGCAAAACGCTCGCTGAGTGCGACTACCGGTCTGGGTGTCCACGACGGATGTCGAATAATTTATAATGGGGTTTTCATATGACCTATACATATATTATTTAACATTTGTATCTTCTTAAATATTAATAATACATATATACATAAATATATACTTTATAATATTCTTTTTCCTATGGGAAATTTGGTAAAGGTCTGGTAAAACCAACTCATTATTTATAAAAAGAAGTGAAAATTGTAAATATATCATGTATTTGGCATTTTCATTCATACACAAATTATTGGACTTAACTTCTTAAATAAAACCTAATAATTATTTTTGTTAATTTTTAGTAGTACTTTACGTAAATTGCATTATGAATCTGGCTTTCATTCCTCGTTAGCTTTTTATTATCGATTTACACTATCAAAATCTGAAACTTCTTCTTACTTTGGATTCGGAGGTCGGAGACGGAGTGACGGAGTCGGAAGTCGAAACGTTAGATTTGGTTGAGGGTAAATAAGTAACACTGTAACAGTCCCAAAATGTCTTCCGCGTTTTCATTGAGTTGGAATTCTTGAATTCGTTCTATTTTCTCCTTATGTAAATGTAGAATTTGAGTATGGTTGATTAAATAAATGTTATAGCATAGATTACGCTATGTAATAAAGATATTTCCAAGGATAAAGTTTTAACTCATCTCATTTGGGTAGTAGGCTATTGGGCACAAAGTTTCTCTCTTGTTTCATCAAAGAACGCTAATCACGCTTTAGGTATGGCACTGTCCTTTATTTATGTATTCATTATAGATTTAAATCAAATTATTACAAGAATAGTGTGTATTATAAAGCTGCGTTATCCTCTGTCCCAACAACTAACTTAGTTCTAGTTTAGGCTTAACATTTCTCAGGGAGAGAACGCATCAGGACGATGCAATTGACTTTTTTAACTATAAAGATTCTATTTTAATCCTGGACTGTACTTTTCACTACCAAATTTAATAGCTAAACCAACATTTTGCTGCCTTTATGATGTATTACTATTTACCCACCCTGGGTTTTAAGGTGAATATGACTGAGAGATGTGATGATAGGGTCAATACTTAAACTAAAATGTAAATTTTTGTTGTTGGAGTAGGCCTATAGAATCAATCGAGAACTTACATGCTCACATAAGTCAGTTGATATCTTCTCTGCAATTAAGTGATTTACATGAAATTCATCACGGATTATGTGATTCATCTTTTGTCTGGTAACTTATAGATAGATATAGGTAGCCTACCTCTACCAATTTTGTGACAGTGAAGCATTGCCCTCCAATCATTGAGGATAATTTGTTCTGTTAACAACAGGCCTGTCTAAAATTAAATTCCTATGACCTAGACAATTTTAACTGTGATTCCTTTATATTGATTGCAAGGGAGATTTGCAGGCCAGGATATAATCCCCAAAACAACAGTAAAATTCGCTGCAGATGCCTGCTATCTTTCATACTCATCAACTTATTGTGCTTTCCAGCGAAAGAAAAGTAAGCACTCTTATTATTGTCATCACAAATCAGGTAACAGGAGAAAAAGTATGAGATAGGTGGATTAGAATGGACATAGTAGTCTGACTATTAAAGAATTTCAAGAGGTAGCGCCTAGCCCTGGTAGAATATGAGCTTCTAGAGTCTGGGATTCCAGCTGATGATAAATGGGTCCACGTCAGAGAGCAGGTGGGGTTAGAAGAATCATAAAAACAACGGCCAAAGCCTATAAAAACCTAATCCAAACTTTCAAAGTAGGGCCTACCGTACCTGCAAATCCTGCAATCAACTTTCAAGAAAATAATATTACTGATTCGACTAACACTGTTCTACATCTACCACCTTTATAAAAGGGCCCTACACCCAGTCAGTTTGATGTGAGCTCACACCATAAAACTGAGCTGATGAAACAACGATTTCATTGTTTCGGTGTGAAGCATTGAACTGACAGCAGTCCGAAGTGAGCGTATGTATGGTTGGTCACATCAGTCATCAGCGTATGCACACAGACATTGTTTGAATAGTGAAATTGTACATATGTTGATCATCGCGTCGACACCTGTGTGTGGCAATTTAATTAGGTATAAAATTGTATATTAATTTATACTATTTTATACGGAGGTGGTGAAAAGTTCCGGAACAGCTTAGTATTTTTATTATTTATCAACCTTCGGGAGGACGGTCAACTAGGAGTCATAAAATAGAATCATATTTTGATATACATCATATTAAAGATATTTTTAGCAGAGCACAATGCCTAGATCTTAAGAGATTTTTAAATTTATAAATATAAGTTTTAAATACGGTATGTGCTAAGTCAAACATTGCAAATATTTTTTTGTAATTTGAATATTAAGTTGCACTTTATTTATTAATAATGAATTAATCATACAAATTTCGCATGACCAAACACAAGAGTGGTTTACTCACGATCAGATAACAACGTAGTAAACGTGAATTAACACACTGCCTTTAGTTGCGTTCGAGGTGGATTTAAACTCATGTAAGCGACAGGCCGAAATGGACACACCCTGACATATCGAAGTGAGCGTGTGTGGGCAATTGTTGCCTTCATTTAGAACTGACAGTTAAAATTGAACATAACTATGTGAAACACTAAACTGACTGTGTGTGGTGCCGTTAAGGAAAAAAATATTTTATATTTTATTTTATTTTTATTTTATTTTTATAAAAATTTATATACACCACCACATAAATAAAGCTTTATTATGAATAGTGCTTTGGGCATCTGGAGACCATAAAAAATTGGTCCTGTGTCTAGGTCTATCAATGAGGACTATGGTACAAAATAGTTTAGTTTCTTATGCGTTTATGTTTGAAAGCTAGGCACAGGGGAGCACGCTGGTCTAGGGGTAGAGTACGGGGCTTTGGTGCCCAAGGTCCCGGGTTCAAATTCCGCCAATCACCAATGGCTTTTCGCTATGTGATAATGCCGCGACCCACATAGGCGTGCGCAAAAAGCCGCTACGGCTGAATTGCCTTGGAAGTAATCCGCTCCTTCCAATAAAAAAAAACTAGGCACATTGCTCTATCCTAATGGGGTTTTAGGTGAGGATTTGTTATCCAAAATTGGGTTATGCATTTTTACAGATAATTTATTTTTAAGATGTGTTTTCTTAGCAATATAAGAATCATCTGAAAAAATTAGTATTTTGGATCTTTGCTCAATGCAAATGGCCAGTGAGATACATGATAAGTCAAAAGTGTGGTAAAATACCCCTTCCATAACTTTAAACCGTTCATAATAAGTAAGGTATAAGTGAGGTTGATTAAACATAGTAGGCCAATGCCTCCAAATAATATAAACATATTGCTGTGTAATGTGTATTACTATTTTGCACCTGCTTCCAAAACAGATGATGTTTGGGGCAAATCAAGATTTTTAAATAGAAGCCCCATGGAGTGGTAGGCCCCTTTTTAAAAACCCTTTTTAAAAACCCTTTTTATAGAAAATCAATTATGGTACTGTATGGAAACAATGGTTTATTGCAGTGGTATAGTGGTTGCAGTTTGTTTATACATGGCTTAATATAGTTATTTTCTATAATATGTGTTCAAAATTCCACATTATTGCAGTAAAGCAATTGCAGCAATATTGCAGTATGTTTACTCTTGTCATAGCTAGTTGATTTCAAGTGAAGCGTGGTATGTAGCATCAAATCACTAATGATTGTTAGCAAAATGACCTTCACTAATATATATATATAATAAAATATTCTTTATTGTTCGTTCGTAAATAATTAAAATAGTGTTATCTGTTACAGTTGATGAAGTTTTTTTATTGAAAGACACAAAGGTTTCCACTAAATTCCTTTACTATGTAGATTGGTCGTTGAATCAGCCACTTTTTCAACCCTTGATACAGCCTGTTGTCATTCAGGTTCTTCATGTAGTGTGGAATATGGCTCCTCATTTTGCGGCCTGCATAGGATGGCTTTTTTTTTGGATGCATAGGATGGATGGGGTTATGGTGGATGTTGTAGTCATGGAGGCCTTTGTTTTGTGGTAAATTTACCACAATGGTAAAATTGGTAGATGGTTTGTGGTTAAATACAGAATGGTTTCCAGTATGTAGAGAGCTACCACTGTTACTATTCCCAAGTTTGTGAAAGCTGATGTGAATGATTGTGTTGGTTGGCAAGTCTTACAGCTTTCTTTTGCAGTACAAGGATCCGGTTGATGTATGCTGAGGATCCTCCCCATGCTGTCAGGCCATATCGTAAGTGTGACTCAACCAACACGTAGTAGGCTGTTTTAGCTACTGAGAATTTGCCAAAATGGTTCATTCTTCGAACGACATATATCCTGCTGTTGATTCTTTTGCATACTTGGTCAATGTGCTCTTCCCAAATGAGTTTCTTGTTTAGAATGACACCAAGGAAGTTTTGTGGGTTTTGTTTTAGGCTGTTTTAGCTACTGAGAGTTTGCCAACATTGTTCATTCTTCGAACGACATAAATCCCGTTGGAAATTTTTTTCCCCATACTCGGTCAATGTGCTCTGCCCAAGTCAGTTTTTTCTAGAATGACGCCAATGAATTTTGTATGGGTTTCTATTGTCACTGCTACTTAATAGTGTGTCTCTTTTTTGCTGAAATTTACTGTTATTCAGTTTTGAGTAAAAAACTGCTTTTTCAAAGATGGATTTTGAGTTTTGATAGAGGTTGTATCGTTCTTTACTAAAATTGTAGTGTTGTCAGCATAAATAATTACAATGGTGTTGTCACTCTCAATTTCCTTGGGGAAGTCATTTGTCAGGAGAATAAATAGGATTGGGCCTAGGACAGAGCCTTGTGGGACATCTCTGGTCACTTCACTTTTTGAGGATTTGAGTTTCCTTGTGATGCCGTTTGTTTTATGTTGAAGCTCCACTATCTGTTGAACGCCCTGTGAGGTAGCTTTTGAACCACTGAAGGGCTAGACTTCTTATGCCGTCTTTTGAGTTTTGTACATATCAAATCGTGGCCTAAGCAACCAAAAGCTATGCTATAATCTAGGAAATGAACTGATGAACTGTTCATTGTCTATCTGGTCCTGGACATTCTCAATGAGAGGGGTTTTAGCTGATGATGTGAAAATCAACATGGCTTCAGAAAGAACAAATCATGTTGATTTTCGGTTAACAAGCTATGATCGGTGAGATGTGTCATTAGTCTGGCCTAAGGCTTTTTTCCAGTATTATAGGAAAAGTGGAGATGAGACGTCGGTCTGTAGTTTTGTGCTTGCGTGGTTGGTACTTTTTTGTGCTTTGGATACACTTTACTCACTTTCAAAGAAGATGAGAACTACCCACTTTCAAAATATTTGTTTACTAGGCTGACTAGTGCTGGAATGAGATCATGTGAACAATGGTTAACTGTCTTTGATGAGAATTCGTCTGTTCCACTTGATCTTTTTGGGTTGGAGAGAGTTCATGATTGCTTGTACTTCTTCGTAAGATGTTTGAGTCAGAGCAAGTGATGGCAAGCCTATTGGTGTCCCTCCATTTAATGAGGTCGCTCGATTTGTTGGAATGGTTCTGTTCTGGCTGATTTTTTCAGCTATTTTTGTAAAGTAAAGATTTAGGTGTTCGGCTACTTGTTTGGGGTTGTTTATGACCTTCCCATCATCTTACAGTACAATGTGGTTTTTCTTCACATTTTCCTTTTTGTTCCTTGTTAATTACTTGCCATAGGGCCTTTGATTTGTTGCCTGTTCAATGAAATAGGTTGTGGAGGAAACTTTAAGGTTTCTGAGTTTCATGTCATAGATCCTCTTATTTATTATCTTTTCTTTACTTCATTTCTATTTGTCATCTCATACTTGTGTAGAGCTTTCAAAAAGTTCTGTGGATCTTTGCTTCATGGGGTACTTGTGTTGGTTTTTTATTCTGCCGACATTTGTTTTCCTCACAGGACATGGGCGATTTGGATGGCATTGTTGAAGGTGCTATAGGCAGTGTCAAGGTCTGGTGTAGAGTGCACACCATTGTGCTATCTTGCAGGTGGAGGTGTGCCTTTAGTTTGTTTAGGTTTGTAGTTGTTAGGCTCATTACATATTTTTGAAAAATTTTCTCTGAGCATGTTTTCAGCTGTCATAAATAGGCAGTGTGGTCAGACAGTCCAGCTTGCAGGACTTGACCACAGATTTCTGTATGTGTAACATTTGAGCAGATGAGGTCTATGGAGGTGGCAGTGTTGTGAGTTATTCTAGTGGCCCCAAGAGAGTATCGCCAGATGTTTTGCGTGTACAACTCTTCTTCGAGCGACTTATTTTTAGGATCTTGAGTTAGTCGGTCGTTATTTATGTCACCAACGAGCAGAAGTGTTTTTGTGCTCTTCTTCAAGTTCTAGTATATCTGATAGGAGGTCAAGGCCAGGTCTCGCATTTTCATTTGGTGATTTGTAAATCCCCAAGACATAGACGTCTTATACTTTGTGTTTAAGCAATCCCTTGCTGCTTTAAGAATCAGCTTTTGACATGAGTTTCATATGTCTATTGTTGTTATTACATCAGCAAGTGCGTCTCTGGAGTATATATCGCTACGCCTCTTGAGTGTATGTTCTTTGCCTTAGCCTATATATTCACCTAAATCGACTCAATAGAGTACATTGGTGTCTTTATATGAATACGAATAGAGTGTCTTAACATTATATGCAATATTGAAAGCTTTAATGACGCAACAAGTTAGTAAGTTTCTTATAACCTTCTAGTGTTAAGAGTTTTCAGTTCGCACTAGTGCCTCAAGTCAAAAAGCTAATCTAGGCTATAGTGATACATTATACTACAGCTAATAGCAGTGTATAGCAGTGATACGGCTATTGACTGAAATAATAGAGTTAGACTTGTTATACATTGTAATTTTCTTATACATTTAAATTAATTATGTTTATGTTAATCACCATCCTACAGTATGTTGAGAGGCATTTCCCAAGGTTGAGGGAAGGATTTTACAAGTCTCCCAATATTGATCTAAAAAATTAATCCCCTATCAATGAAAATTACTGAAAATATATACAACCTTTTACTGGTTCAACCATTTTTAACCCTTCTAGGAATACAACTAATACCCAGTTGAGGAGTAGTGATGTACGGGTACATAATTTTGTAACATGACTCAAAGGAGTAACGACGTATTGGTACATTTTGATTGATTCATAACATGAATGTTTTACATAATTTTTTATAGTTATGAATGATGACCAAGTATGTATAATGGATGGTTAGTGGTCTGAGGCGTGTGGGATTGGTTAAAACATCATCACAGCTGATCTTGTGAAGTAGATTAGATTAGATTATTGAAATGGCAACCGTATCACAAGGTAGGCATTTTAAGCCAAGTATGAATAAATACACCCGTCGCAGCAGACCTGCGTACTCAGCGAATTTCCAAATCAATAATATAATAATAATAATATATGACAAGTTTTGTCAAAATCTGTCGATAAACATGAGAATTATTTGCCTATTCTCCTTAAGATTAACATAGGAAAGAGTGTGCAGGTTAGCTGCTGTGAGGAACACTGAAAGAAGTCATTTCTACCATGAATAGTTTTTATCTTAATATTTATACCAACTTTCATCAATATCTGTCCATAAATAAAAGACTTTGCCTATTCCCTATATGATTAACATGGGAAAAGAGTATGCAGGTTTGCTGCCATGATAAACACATAAACTATAATTTTTAAGCATAAATGAATAGATCTCAACCACATGAAGCTAAATATCAAGTTTTATCCAAAAATATTGATTAATATGGGAAATACTAATTTTTCCTAATCCTCCATAAGATTAACATTGGAGCCTCAAAATACAACGTACTGTGTTTAGATTTTTTTATATCTCGGTAACCGTTGAAGATAGAGAAAAACTTTAAGGAACTTAATTGTGTAGTTTTTTAAGCTGATTCCAATAGTGAAATATAAAATTAGAAATTTTTAAAAATTATGTGTGAAAAACGCAAAAAACCCCATTTTGGGGTACAAAACCCCCCCAAACTACCCGTTCCCATTGACCGATATGTCTGGTTTACGAACTCGTCCGAGCATTTGCAGGAATACACGTCTCTACCAAATTTGGTCTTGATCGGACCATTTTTACGAGAGTTATCGTGTTCACAGACACATATATATATATATATATATATATATACATATATATATATATATATATAAAAATTTTAACGACTATTGTTTTTGGTCTCTGGGCACCTAAAGAAGAAAAAATAACATGGTCTCGGGCTTAACTCTTGCCATGAGACCTACGGTAATAGCTTCTTCCCTATGGGAAATTCGCTAAAAACGAGTGTACGATCATCGTGGCGTGATCTTATAGTCTTGTTACTGACTTAAGGCTGACATGTTCCTCAGACAGATTTTAATTAATAGCCCAACAGTCAATGGCATATCTAAGGGACCTGAAATTTAACATGGAATAGGAACCAGTGCCTCTGAATTACAAAGTGGTCTAATTATGAGGATGGTCTTAGCGGATTAACCTACGTTAATCCGACAATGAAAGCCTGTCAATTTTACAGCTGTAATAAAGGGTATGCTCAGTGCAGTAGTTTAATTATAGGTGGGTTTTTTTAAATGTACATGATCAAACTGCTATGGAATATGCTTCCAAATATTCCATACAAAGAACTTTTAATGGATTCCAATACTTCCAATACCAATACTTCTTTACCAATTCCTAATGAATTATTTATTGGGTACTTTTTACCAATAAAGACACAAAAAATAGGTATCAATATTAATTTTGTAACCAATTATATTCACTATTAATCCATATTTAGTTTTTTTACTCCTGAAGGCACTTTATGTAGTATCAGCCAACTACTGGGGTACGTCCTGGCAAGACATTACTCCTTAAAAAGTTAATCTTCTTGGTAAGGATAGGTACAATTTGACCAACAATTATTTTTTTTCTTTTAGAATAACCTCTTTGGAAAATAGGAATTTTATTTCAATATTGTATATAGAATGTCATTAAAAATATGAGTGTTTGTAACATTTCTGTTTAGTTTTTCTTTTTAAATTTTGAACTATTAAGTAAAGATTATTGTTTCAGAATGATTACCATCACTCCTAACAACCAAGCCTTCAGTATTCCGCCTCCAGCAGTGGGAAACATGGCTGTTCCCCCACCTCAGGGCCATCGGTACCCTCCACCTCACCAAGGCCAGCGCTTTGGCCCAAGACATACATTTTTTCAACCCTTTAGACCTTATGTTCGAGGGGTTGCTGCCTTAGACCCAGAATTTGATGGAAAGAGATTACGTAAATCTGCAATGAGAAAGACTGTGGATTATAACTCTGCAATCATCAAGATGTTAGAGGTATGTCGGATGTAAACCTATGCAACTATCATAGGCTAAGCCACATAAGGATCAAGTTATATCAAGCTATCAAGTTATAACATCGAAAAAAAGGAAGCAGGTTTGCTGTCATGATGAACAAAAGAATTAACGATAAACAAAAGAACCTTCACACTAGATGAAGCTGTACACAAAGTTCAAACACAATATTTACTTATTTTCCATAAGAATAACATGCCATGAGTAACAAAAAATTAAGATTTTTCAGCATACATTATTAGAAATTAACGCTAGCGTAAACCAAAAGGCTGTTGTCACTCTTGATACATAATTTTTACTTGTTCCTAGTGTTTTTGCATAAATATTTACTTTAAGCCTATACACATATGTAACATCTATCTAAATATACAGGCCCAACAGCATTCTTAGACAAGATTATGTTGCTTTCTACTGAGCGCGAGTACGCACCGTGCGTCGGAACCACTCTTAGGGAGGCAGGGGGCCTAATTTACTATTTTTGAGCTTATTTAATTGGTCCTGAAGTTTAGTTACATGATGAGTCAGTTTTTTATTTTCATAAAAAAAACTTATTTAGATCTCTAACTTCTTCTAGCTCTATGTTAAGTTGTTTCAACTGGGCACACAAGTCTTGTGAAACTACTTTCTTGCACTGTTCAACACAAGTAGAACAAACCCATGGGTCATTCTTTTTTATTAATTTAAACATTGTATTTTTCAATCCTGAGCACTGCCTCCAAGAGTGGAACTATCGGCCACACGCATCGCACCGAAGAGTCTGCTTCTCTATCCATAATAGCTAAGCTACATTGACCACAAGGCTGGATTGAATCATTGAAATCTGACATTTTCGACTCAAGCTTAAAATTGACTGTAGGCCTACTAATGTCTAAATTGTTTAATAATATTGCACAGCCCAAAGGAATTGCTTGTTATTATTTTTATTTATTTTTTGTTTTTACTATTTTTTTTAGGTTTTAATATTTTTTATTTAGTTGAATTAGTTAAGGAGTGGGCAACTTTGCGACTCAGAAAACAAAGAACAGAGTTCGTTGAGTCGGTTGGATTATTTAGTATCTAGCACCTACCTCAAAATTACGCTTTAAGGATGAAATGAAACAAAAGGGAAAGGTTAGTGAAAGTGGAATAGAAAAGAGGTTAATGTCATAGGAGTATGAATTTTTATGGGAATAAATTGGATTTTCGCTGCCTGGATGGAAGTCGAAAATGTGTTCACTGCAAAGATGGCTGCCGTGTAGAAGGTGATTCTTGGTCCTGATGTGTATGTCTTCATTTTCTATGTTCAGTTAAGTGACGGAAAAAAACTATTTATACAATCTGATCTGCACTGTTAAAAACACATTTTAAACCAGAAGTTATTACTCGGAACATGTGAAATCAAGATAAATGAGAATTAATGAGAAGAGCTAGAATCCAGAGATGGTTATGCCATGACGGCAGTCCATGACGTACCAAATTTGAAGTTAGTACCTCAAGTGGTTCTAAAGTTATGTAAAAAACACATACATACCGAGAGATGGAAGATTGAACGAGATAGGCTATATGCTCACAGGACATTTTTCATTTGTTTTAACCTCAGGAACAATATCTCAAAGTTTTGCGATGTATTTCAGAAACACCCTGCATAGGCCAAGAATGCAGTGGTATTCAGTTGTACCAGTACTCACAAATCGTCTACCAAAATGAGTATACTGTTCAAAGTAAATATTATAAATAATTTATTTATACATATCCAATACTATAATACGAGCAAGGTTTGTATATATATATATATATATATATATATATATATATATTTGCACACGGATCTCGAAAAAAGCACTAAGGATTTTCTTTAAATTTTGGAAATAACTAATTTCCGAGTAGAAAATAAGTTCTAGATAGGTCTAATGTCCAGGAAAATTCTTGTTTTCTTGTAATATTAAGTTTAAAATCTAAAAATTTAACGTTACGCTTATGGAGAATCAAAATGTAAACAATACAAATCAAAACATATGTTTATAAACGTTGTTGATTGAAGATGGTGAACAATATGTGAAAGAGATTTTGCACAAATATTTATTTTATTTATAAATGAAAAATTATCAAATTACGAAACAATTTGTAAAAACTAAAGGGTAAAATAACTGTGTGAAATAAAAGCAGAGAAAATTATTTTAAAAATATTTCGTGTTTTGAATGAAAATATATTCATTCTATTGCTTGAAGCCACTGTAACAAACCAATTAACTGATGTAAATTAAATTTACCTTTAGCTTTTCAAACCTCATTCCGTTTCTAACAAAATCAGTTGATCAAAGGCTAATAATAACTGTATGGATATTTAAACAATAAATGAACAGTTTAAACGATTGAGGTTGGCTAAAAGACCTTAAACGGCGTCGCTCAATTGGCAGACGCCGTGGTCCTGCGGTAGCGTGTCGGCCTCGAGAACCGAAGGTCGCGAGTTCCATTCCCGTCGGGGCATTTCTTTTTGTTCAGTTCTATATTAATTATGGTGTATTGAATCGGTTTTATTTAAACCACATAAATGTTTTCATTGAGTAATAAATGTGTTTTAATTTTTCAAATTAGTTTTTGTAATACATGTCTTATTCTATTCTATACTTGCTCGGTCACCAGGTACTATTTCCATATAACTGTAAGTTTCTATCTACATAAATAAATGGTCTGTCATAAGACATGGTGGGATTTAGAATACTAGGTGTTTATAGAATAATATATTGTAAATATATTTTATGTTTGAACAAATGTTTTCAACAAAATATTCCTTTACAATGTATACAATATAGGTAGGCTATAGCAATAAAAGTAAAAAAATATTTTTTTTGCGAATTTCCCATAGAGAAGAAGCTATTACTGTAGTTCTCCTGGCAAGACATTTATTTTAGGAAAATATATTCAGTACTATATATTTATATATATATTTATATTTATATTTGCACACTGATCTCGAAAACGGCTCAAACGGTTTTCTTTAAATACTAAGAAATAACTCATTTCTTAGTAGAAAATAAGATCTAGATAGGTCAAATGTCCAGGAAAATTCGAGTTTTCTTGTAATATTAAGTTTAAAATCTAAAAGAATTAACATTACGCTTATGGAGAATCAAAATGTAAACAATACAAATCAAAACATATGTTTATAAACGTTGTTGATTGAAGATGGTGAACAATATGTGAATAGAGATTTTGCACAAATATTTATTTTATTTATAAATGAAAAATTATCAGATTACTAAACAATTTGTAAAAACTTAAGGGTGAAATAACTGTGTGAAATTAAAGCAGAGAAAGGTATTTCCAAAATCTTTCGTGTTTTGGTAGAAAATGTATTCATTATATTGCTTGAAGCCACTGTAAAAAACCAATTAATTGGTGTAGATTAAGTTTCTCTTCATTTCATTTCTAACAAAATCAGTTGATCACAGGCTAATGATAACTGTATGGATAATTAAATACAGTATAAGATCAGCTAAAACAATTGAAGTTAGCCAAAGACCCTTAAACGACGGCTCAAACTTGGCCGACGCTGTAGCGCCGTGGATAGTGCTCAGGTCTGACGTGCTGGAGGTTGAGAGATCGATACCCACCCGGGGACTATATTTTAGTTCAGTGTTTATGTTATATTAATTAAGGTGTATGAAATCGGTTTTATTTAAACTACATAAATGGTTTCTTTGAGTAATAATTTTGTTTTAATTTTGCTAAATAACTTGTATAATACATGTCTTATTCCATATGAGCAAAACTCGGTCACCAGGTACTGTTAATCTTATGGAGGATAAGGAAAAATTAATATTTCACTTATCAATCAATATTTTTGGATAAAAATTGATATTTAACTTTATTTGGTTGAGATCCATACATTTATGTTTAAAAATCATAGTTTATGTATTTATCATGGCAGCTAACCTGCATACTCTTTTCCCATGTTAATTATATAGGGAATAAGTAAACTCTTTTCTTTATGGACAGATGTTGATGAAAATATGTACAAATAGTCAAAATGAAAATTGTTTATACTATAAATGTCTATAAATGCCTAAAATGCTTTCAGTGTTCCTCACAGCGTCAAACCTACATAATCTTTTCCATTTTAATCTTATGAAGAATAGGCAAATAACTAACTCATATATATAGACAGATATTGATAAAACTTGACATATAATATTATTATTACATTATTGATTTGGAAATTCGCTGAGTACGCGGTCTGCTGTGACGGGGGTATTTTAGTGGACACTGTTTCGCTATTGCGTCGATTTTTTCGTTTTTGCGGCTCTGAAGTTTTGTTTCTTGTTAGGGAAGAGTGCTGCAGATACCATTGTTATGTTGACTGCTTACAAAGATGAAGCTTTGGGTAAAACTCAAGTACGTGTTGTTTTCAAGTTTTAATAGTAGCAACATGTCAATTGTTGACAAACCCCGTGAAGGATGTCGGTCGACTGCCAAAACTGACGAAGATTTTTTGGCCGACGGGACAATGACTTTTCCATTGGCTGCACTGTTGCTTGGTTCCATTATCATAACCATAACACCAGTAATGTTCTTAGAAAAAAATTTAGATCAATTTGCAGGTGTTCCTTCATTACTTGACAAGATTTCACTTCGATGTTCCTTTTGATGGTCAGTCAAAACTCGAAAGCACAAACTTGGCAGCCACTCTTGTCATTTTCAAATCTTTACTCAAAATTCGCTTGACAGAGCCCCAACTAATTCCAGATGTCTCTGATAGCTCGTCAATGGTCTGTTGTCGGTCTTGTTCACAAGCTCACAAATATTCTCAACATTTTTGTCAGTTTCGGCAGTCGAAGAACATCCTTCACGGGGTTTGTCAACAATTGACATGTCGCCATTTTTAAAACATGAAAACCACTGGTATACTTGAGTTTTACGTTAAGAAGATCTTTGTAAGCAGTTTTCAACATAACAATGGTATCTGCAGCACTCTTCCCTAGTAAGAAACAAAACTTCAAAGCTGCGCGCTAATTATTTACGCCTGCCAAAATGTCGAAATGGCTAAACAGTGTTCACTAAAAAACTCACTGCAGACGAACACGTCCACCCATACTGACGGCACTAGCGGCACTGAACACCGGATGAGCTGCACACACGTAGCAGCAGACATATTATACGAGCCACGCCTTTGGCAGCATAATTCTAGTTACTCTTGGGTACCCTCTCGTGTGTGTGTGTGTGTATAATATATATATATATATGTCTGTGAACTCGATAACTCTCGTAAAAATGGTCCAATCAAGACCAAATTTGGTAGAGATGTGTATTCCAAAATTTGCTCAAATGAGTTCGTAAACCAGACATATCGGTCAATCGGAACGGGTTGTTTGGGGGTTTTGTACTAAAAAATTGGGTTCTTTGTGTTTTTCATATTTAATTTAAAAAATTTAAATTTCATCTTTCATCATTAGAACAGCTTAAAACAATTTAGCTCTTTAAAGTTTTGCTCTATCTCCAACGGTTAACGAAGAAACTCTAAACACAGTACGTTGTATTTTGGAGCTCCAATGTTAATCTTATGGAGGATGAAGAAAAATTAATATTTGCCCTATCAATCTATATTTTTGGATGAAACTTGATATTTACCTTCATGTGGTTGAAATCCATCCACATTGTTTATGTGTTTATCATGGTAGCTAACCTGCATACTCTTTTCCCATGTTAATCATATGGAGATTAGGCAAACTCCTTTATTTATGGACAGATGTTTATGAAACTTGGTATAAATGGTTAAAATAAAAATTATTTATGCTAGAAATGCCTACTTTCAATGTTTCTCACAGCACCAAACCTGTATACTCTTTCCCATGTTATCTTATGGAGAATAGGCAAATAACTATCATACTTATCGACAGATGTTGATAAAACTTGTCACATATCATTATTATTATTATATTATTGATTTGGAAATTCGCTGAGTATGCAGGTCTGCTGCGACGGGGGTATTTGTATATATGTATAGTTATTCAATTCCTTTTACAGAATGAATCAGAAATTAACTGAAAGATTTGTGAATTTTTTAATACATAAACATTTTCAAGCAATGAAGAGAATAGAAATTAGTGAATTAGTGAAACAGTGACATAAATATTTTTACATGTGATTTTTTGACAGTAAATATACAATATTGAAAATTTAATCTGAAATGTTAATGAATTTTTATGGATGAATATAGAAGGCTATACAGTAGTAGACTCCTGATTAACCGTGTTGCGGCTTATCAGCGATAGACAAAAAAATTAGTAACTGTAGCAAGCGAAGTTTAACACATAAATGTCCATCGTGCCTGCTAATTTTAGCTACCGCCCGCAATACACTTGGCCTTGGGTTAGCGATCGTACGTAACTGCTCACCATTATGCAAAGGGACTATTGGACTTGGAAGGGGGAGATGACATTTGGTACGTAGAAAAATTTGGTCAACCATTGTTATAAAGTTAGCAAATGCCTTGAAACAAAAATCAATAATGGAATTCATCCCTCAAAGCCAATTAAAACAGCAACATCAGGCCTGTAATACATTGCACTTGACTTAGTTATTGGACTGTTATTTTTACCTATGTGAAAATAATGTCAACGAAATTGTGTGTTTATGAAAAGGTAATCTTGTATTTGAAGTCATTCACATTATCAAATCTATCATTCAGTAAAGGTTATTAAGGACTTAATTTTGATTTCAAGGTTATTTTTAACTATTTCCAGTGTATTTTAGGTTAGGTTTGCTTTGTCCGCGATTTTGATTATACACAATCCGCTCAGCCACCCATTACCGCGGATAACCTGGAGTCTACTGTATATGTAACTTTTATTTTTATTTTTCAAATGAGTTGAATCGTTTTGTATAAATTTATCTAAGTTTAAACCAGATGGAAATTTTGATCTTAGAACCAACTGGTGTGCCAATTCAGAATTCCTCAAAATTAGTTGCTTTTTGCATTTCGATGTGGTTTAATTTTGTGAAAGGCTTTAAGCTTATAGCAGCCTTCAAAATTTTGGTTGTGGTGGTTGAAGTGAATTTGATGTTTGACCAATATAGTTTTTTGGACAATGTTTGCATGATAGTTGGTAAATCATTTTGTGGGTTTCACAAGTTGATTTTCCAACTATTGGGTAAACCTTGTCAGTCACACTGCTTTTAAATTCAGTGGAATTACACATAATTTTGTAAATGCAACAACAGGGCTTGTGGCATGGTTCACATCCATGACAATTACTTAATTCTTTAGGCCGAGAATTTTGAATTTTGGGTCTCGCCAACATGGTTTTTTAATTTGTGGCCTTTTAAAAACAACACGAGGTAAATAAATTTTGAGTTACTAGGGAAGATTTTAAAACATTAAATGTTTTAAAATTAAATGTTTATATAAATTTTTGGGATTCCTAAATAACCAATTTAGGAATCCCAAAAATTTATATAAAAATTTAACATTTTTTGTAGGTAACCTCTTTTTCATTTTGTTAGTATCTTTAATATGAATTTTTGTTTTCAATTGAATGCAATAAATCTGGAGCTTGATGTAGGTTTACACTTGAATTTTGTTTAGGAAGTCATTTGTGTGTTTTAGTGAATTTCCCATAGGGAAGAAGCTATTACCGTAGGTCTCATGGTAAGACTTAAGCTCGGGACCATGTTATTTTTTCCTCTTTAGGTGCCTAGAGACCAAAAACAATAGTCGTTAAAATTTATATATATATATATATATATATGTATATATATATATATGTGTCTGTTAGCACGATAACTCACGTAAAAATGGTCCGATCGAAACCAAATTTGGTAGAGACGTGTATTCCTACAAATGCTCAGACGAGTTCGTAAACCAGACATATCGGTCAATGGGAACGGGTAGTTTGGGGGGGTTTTGTACCCCAAAATGGGGTTTTTTCGTTTTTCACATGTAATTATTAAAATTTTCTAATTTTATATTTCACCATTGGAATCAGCTTAAAAGACTACACAATTTAGTTCCTTAAAGTTTTTCTCTATCTCCAACGGTCACCGAGATATTAAAAAATCTAAACACAGTACGTTGTATTGTGGGGCTCCAATGTTAATCTTATGGAGGATAGGGAAAAATTAATATTTCCCATATTAATCAATATTTTTGGATAAAACTTGATATTTAGCTTTATGTGGTTGAGATCTATCCATTTATGCTTAAAAATCATAGTTTATGTGTTTATCATGGCAGCAAACCTGCATACTCTTTTCCCATATTAATCATATAGGGAATAGGCAAACTCCTTTTTTGCGTTTTTCACATGTAATTTTTAAAAATTTCTAATTTTATATTTCACCATTGGAATCAGCTTAAAAGACTACACAATTAAGTTTCTTAAAGTTTTTCTCTATCTCCAACGGTTACCGAGATATTAAAAAATCTAAACACAGTACGTTGTATTGTGGGGCTCCAATGTTAATCTTATGGAGGATAATCAATCGATAATTAATCAATATTTTTGGATAAAAACATTTATTTTTAAGCATTTATGCTTAAAAATCATAGTTTATGTGTTTATCGTGGCAGCAAACCTGCATACTCTTTTCCCATATTAATCATATAGGGAATAGGCAAACTCCTTTATTTATGGACAGATGTTGATGAAAGTTGGTATAAATGTTAAGATAAAAATTATTCATGGTAGAAATGACTTCTTTCAGTGTTCCTCACAGCAGCTAACCTACACACTCTTTCCTATGTTAATCTTATGGAGAATAGGCAAATAATTTTTAAGTTTATGGACATATTTTTATAAAACTTGTCATATATTAAATTATTGATTTGGAAATTCGCTGAGTACGCAGGTCTGCTGCGACGGGGGTATTATATATGGTGGTAAACATATGAGATTACATGCACCTACGTAATCTTTAATCCATGTAATTCATTAAAAAACATTTTAAAATAATGCATTTTTTTCCTTTAAGGCTCGAGTTTGGCAAAGGGATTTTAGAGACAGAAGAGCGCTTCAACCTGATGTTCTCTATTTACCAGACTTGCAACCTCCACCAGCTTACGAGGATAATGCCATCAATGCAGTTACCACTCGCTTTGTTAAAGCTGCCACCAATAAAATGAGATGTCCAATCTTCTGCATGGCGTGGACACCTGAAGGGCGAAGACTGGTTACTGGTGCATCATCGGGCGAGTTCACGTTGTGGAATGGATTAACTTTCAATTTTGAAACAATATTACAGGTAACTTTTCAATTAACCTGTGTCCAAATGATCTTTACTAAGCCTTAATTTATTGGTCCTTACTAAAATAATTATTAATAATATTTATTTCCACCTTGCTTAGACAACGATCATGAAGCACCTGCAATATTAGTGTTGCAGATTTGCATACAACCTCTATACAACAACGTAGCCGCGAGATATCGCAAGTGTTAAACATGTTAAAATTTGTTTTTATTAAATGAAAAGTTATTACTCCAGATACAAAATAATTGAAACCGAACCCCATATGGAACCATGTTGTTCGGATTATTCGGGAATATAGAGTATAGTTACATTAAAAATAATAATAAACACCATTATTTTAAACCTTAACTGTGTATTTAAATCAATTAACTTACGTCTTATCACATTTCACCTACAGGTTTGTCTATTACATCTTTTGCCTGAACAGCATCAAGTGTTCCTGCAGAGACATTTTATCCAATATGAATAGAACAATATCCGTAGTTCCAGCAATATCTAAAGTTTTTGAGAAGTTTTTGAAATATAAATCAATTATTAGAATAATTAGAAAAACACAATCTTTTAGAAAACTGCCAATACAGCCAAAGTTTGGTTTCAACCAAAGGCGATCAGTTATAACAACAGTTACAAATTTTACTGAATCAATCTTTGATTATTTGGATGTTAAAAGAAAAAGTAGTGGGTATTTTCATGGCTTTAACCAAAACATATGATTCTCTGAATCACAAAATGCTTTTATCAACATTATTTGATCTTAGTAATCACAAAGTGGTATTAATTTGTTAAAAACACATTAACTTGATAGAAAACAATATAAGTAGTTTATTACAATAAAAATAATATGGAAATTTTCCAACAATCTAAAATTAACAGTTAAACATGTAGTGCCACAGCGTTCTATTCTTGGACCATTACTATACATTTGTTACACAAGAAATTTACCATAATTATCAACCAATAGCCAATTATGTCTCTATGTTGATGACACAAATATTAAAATTTCAGGGTCTTCAAGATATGAATTAGAATGAAAATCCCAATCTGACTTACATTTATTGACAAAATACTTCAATGGTATTCAAGCGGAGTAAGACAAAATTCATTAGTTTTGTGACTCGGCAATCAAAATAATTATATGATCTTTCTATATAAATTAACGAATAAAATATGTGTGAAGTAGATCACATAAAATTTTTGGGTTTATAGTTAGACAAATTTTCTTCCAAGAAAATTGTGTAAACTCCAATTTACACTCTGAGAAAGTTATCTCCAAAATATCATATGGGATATTCAAGTTATCATGACTAAAAAGTTTTTTTGACATTGTTTCTTCAAAAGCAGTTAATTGTGCATATATTCACTCTACTTTTTCGTTTGGAATACCACTCTATGGGGAAACATCAGTAAAAACCTAGATTTTTTTAATTTTAAAAGAAGGCAATAAGAATAATCCTAAATCTAATACCCAGTAACCACAGCAGACCTGAGTACTCAGCGTATTTCCAAATGAATAATATGCCTATTCTCCATAAGATTAACACGGGAAAGAGTATGCAATTTTCTGCTTTGAGGGACATTGAAAGTCGGCATTTTTACCATAAACTATTTTTATTTTGATCATATACCAAGGGCATCAACAATTTGTCCATAAATAAAGGAGTTTGCTTATTCTCTATAAAAAAATTGTAAAACTAGGGATTTACCTCTAAAAACCTTTAAAAGTTAGAGATAAGAATGTAAAAAATTATTTTTTTGTTTCTACAGCAAAATAATAAATTTATAAAATTGTCTGTCACCATTCAAATCAGCTCAAGAAACTAACAATTAAAGTTTAGAGTTTCTGTTCTCAGGAAGCAGTGCATGCTCAATGATATTCTTAAGTAGATCAATTTACGTATTTACATCTTGAGTATGTTTTCATCTTAAATTGTTTATTTAAATGGGTTGCTGTAGTGATTGAACAATGTATTTTTTTTGTTTTCAACGAAACTCATCACTAGAGAAGTACCACTGATGTAAGCAAACTATTAAGTTTAGTGTTTGCTACTTTTACATTACATTACATTACATAATGTGGGCTTTTTTTGTACTGTGTCAGTTTATTCTTCCAGTTTAGTTCTGCAATGGTTAATTAGTGGTTTTATCTATTTAAGTGATGTGCAAACCATGAATAATGAACTCATTTACCGCTTTGCAACAAGTTAAAACTTAATAGTGTGGGAAAAGTAAGAGAAACGGGAATTTAGGAAAGCCCATTCACTGGACACCCTGTGTACGTACAAATTAATTTTGAATAAAGGATTTCTCAATTTTCTTCAGTTAGTAACTTATTTCAATTATAAAAAATGGACAATATTTCAAGGTTTATGCGCAATATAATATTTCACAAAAAAATTTAAAAAAACCTAGAAAAAAGTATAGGTTTAATGTAGGTTTTACATTTATGTTTTACATCCATATTTTGCTCTTATCATTGAGTAAATTATTCTCATTATTAATGTCAATCAAATTAATGTTTTGTTTATGTTTATTTATGTTTGTTTTAATTCAGGTAAGATGAGGTTGTGGTTTTTTAGGAGATTAAGGTTAGGTTTATCCTTTTTTATGATGAAGGAGAGAGAGTGCCCTTTTAACTCAATCTCACAGTCAATTAGAAGTTTATTGAAGTGGCAACATTTTGATACCTGTTTTTTAGGCACATGACAGCCCAGTAAGAACAATGGTTTGGTCACACAATGACGTGTGGATGGTCACAGCAGATCACGCTGGCTACGTCAAATACTGGCAGTCGAATATGAACAATGTCAAGATGTTCCTTGCTCACAAGGAGGCGATTCGAGGCATCAGGTAGACTTCTCACCTTACCTCCATTTGTTAATGTATAGGCTATTTTGGCTTAGATAAATAATAATAATGAACTAAATGTTTAATTGTTCTGGCATGTTGAGATCATAAGTCTTGTTTTAAACAATGATGATGTAGAAATTAAAAGTTTTATTGGTATGATTGGATAGGACTAAATATAAGTAAATAGGTATATTGGAGATTTAAAAAAAGTTAGTTAGTTTTGATATGGCAGTCAGAAAGTAGATTTTTGGGTGTTAGTTATATGCTTCGTATTTTCTGTTTTTATAAATATTCTGAATGGTTTTTGATCTGCAATTCAACTTTCTTTTATGTTCTAATGTGGGGATCCACACTGAAATATAGATAGTAAATTTTGGATAAAACCGTAATATTCTCATTAAAATATTCAACAAAGTTCCTCAATCTTACTGCATCACTTTCGTCATCATATTCTTCTTTTTAGACAAAAAACCATAACATTCAATAACTATAATAAATCTCACTATTTTATAATTAAAGTTTAAGTGATTGAGGGGAGGCTTTGTTGTGTTTAGTCATATTTTTACTCTTTTCATTTACATTTTTGTATTGGAATAATAAAATAAATATCCCGTTCCTTCCTTCCTAATAGTCATGTAATTTAGTCAGTTTACTTTAGTGTGTAAAGCACTGTATTAATGTGAAAACCTGTCTCCCTCCTTAATAAAGAGATCCTCCCTCCCTTGACAGGTTAGTCTCGCTCGCGTCACAATAAAGTCGTAACAAATCAAGCGAGACAAAAACTATCTGTGATACTCTTGTGATATTTTTGTCCAGTATTTGAATATATATTTTTACTATTTTTCTGTATTGTTAACTTTTCTGGACAATAAAATTGTTTTAAATATTTATTGGAATCTTTTTAAACTGCACACCCCTCGTCTTAATTTCAGAATAGGCCATTCAACTATCTATTTAATCTTAAATATTTTCACAATGACAAATCTTAATTGTTTGATTCTTATTAAGTTGAAATTATTCATCATGGGTGTTCAGCGGGATGCAAAACTAGTTTACACCTAAAGTTTCATTAACATAAAAACTAAAATCATAAATTAATCAATTGAAATAGAAGTATCGGTGCATATAGCAATTTTAGTAAATCATTCAAGGAAAAATTCAAAATAGTATATTGTAAGACTTTTTGGACAAAAAGAACCTGTGACTGAGCGTTGTTTGGTGAAATATATAAAGATGTTATAAAAATAACTCCATTAACAGGGAATTTTTATTTATTTAATAAATTTACTTAGTTAAATTAAAAATAATGCTATACAGTTACTATAAACAATGAGTTAAATAATTTTGCATAAACTTGTATAACAAATTATATTTCTGCCTGAGATTCCAATGTAGAACTTTTGACTTAGTAGTCCTCTGTGCTACCGATCAACCTACGGTGCGTGGATACAGTGTAAGTTATTTTAACTTACGTCGGTATATTCATGCAAAACAACCATTTTCTGTTCACACAGTCATTTAATACTCTTAAGTTTCTAATATTTGTTTACTAATTTGCTTATTTTTTTACTTTTTTACGTATTATATACAGAAAATTAAAAAACTTGATTGACATTTTCACAAAAACACATTGCATGCCACCTTCAACCAAAAAAATTGAATTCTAACATATCTAATAATTTTCAATTTTTAACTTAAATTTACAAGTAATCCAGAATTTTTCTGAACATAAGATTGATCGAGAACATATTTTTCTCAGAAATTAGTCATTTACAAAATTTAAAGACAATATGTAGATCCGTTTTCGAGATCTTTGTGGTAATGATATGTCGAGCAGGTGTTCTATATTGAGTGCATGTGGGACCTTATTGAGTTTAGAGGTAAAATCTAGGCAGTTTAAATCAACCAAGTTGATGATTAAATTTCAGCATAACATACACCTATTTCTTAATATTAGGTTGAAAAACATCTGCAGTTCTGGTTCTGGTATAAAACCGTAACACAATTGTTTAATAATCAAACCACCACATCTATGACAAATTCATATTCTTACTTGGCTCATTTGTAATTATTGGTGTGATTAGATGTGTTAAATCATATTTTATTTCTTATAAAACATAACTTAATGTACTTGAACAAGTAAAACCTAACATGAAAATTATGTTCCCTGCCTGATCTTAACAAAACCTTAGTCAGTAAAAAAATCAGACAACATCTGCAATTACCGAAAACTTCTTACGATTGTTGGTACGACATATATGAATAATATCTCTGAAAATCTTCTACCCGGAAAAATATACTATGTTTGTATTGGTTTCAGTGTAAAAATACAATTATTATTCAACTTTCAAGTAAAACCTGTTGATGAGGAAAATATTTTTACTGATCTAAGTCCATGCGGTAAAAATAAAAATTGCTCGGACCTCTAAATCAGTGATTGTTAAATTAAATTAATAAACTAATACAAACATTGAAAATAAGCAGCACTACATGGCTCATGGTAAACATGAATTTCAAACTTGTTAGATTACAGGGTAGTAAAATGATTGCTTTTCTTATTTAACATTGAATCAAATTTTTAAAATAATTCAACCTAAATATCAAATGAAATCAAAATATTCTTTATTCGATTATCACAATGTACAAATTATATACAAGGCTTTTGAAGAGCTTTTAGAGTCAATAGCTAAGCTAAAAATCTATCATATCTATCTAAAATATGTATACTCAAGATTTTCAGTTTAAAGTAGGCATAGTTTTGCATGAAAACCAAATTTTGTATGGAGTCCTCAAGGAAACTCAGACAAAGAACGAAGGGCTTTATCAAGTAAATATTCTTTTAATAATTTTTAAAAGCATTGTAATTTTGTTCTTTTTTTTATTTCATTTGGTAATTGTGTAAAAAACTTTTTGTCCATATAACTTGTCTTATTTATTAGTATAAAATTCTAAATTATGTTTGTCTAAGATTACTTTATTTCTAGTGTTATATGGATGATTTTTTTGAAACAAGTTTTCACTGTCATGTTCTTAAACATATTTAATCGTTTCAAAAATGTAAAGGCTGAAAACGGTTAGAATTTTGAATTGAGTGAATAAGTATTTGACTGAATCTGTATTATTTAGCCCTACCATGACTCTGATAGATTTCTTTTGCTTGAGAAGAATTTTGTCCAGATTATATTTTGATATGACTCCATGAATACATATTCCATAGATTATATGGGATTTGGATAAAGGAGAAATATATTGTTTTTAAGGTGACTAAGCCACTTATTTTGGAAATTTTCCACAGTGCGTAAATTCCCAATGACAATTTACCTATGTTTTCAACATGTTTATTCTAGGAAAGATTTTCGTCTATAGTGAGTCCTAAAAATTTTGTTACGGTAGTTTACATTAATAATTTTTTACTGACGTGAATTTGAGGATTGATATGCATTTTATTTTGATGTATTGAAAAGGAAATGACATTTGATTTTGCAGAATTTAATAAAAGATTGTTTTGAATCAAAATATTTTTAAATTTGTTAAATCAGTACTAGAGGATTTAGTTATATTATTACATGAATTATCCTATACAATTATTAAATTGGTGTCCTCTCTAAATAGCACAAAAATAATAATGGCCCAAGTATCGATCCTTGGGGGACTCGATACTTAATTTTGTTTGGTGTACTATAATACTTTTAAGGTAATTACAATGTGAGAGCCTTCTTCTAAATGTTCGATTTCTACATATTGTAGCCTATTATTTAGGTAGGAGGAAAACCAAGCGCTTTCCTTTCCTTGCACTCCCAGTGTTTTTAATTTTTCTTTAAGCTTTGAATGAAATACACTATCAAAGGCGCGAGACAGATCAAGAATAATGCCTATAACTTTTTCCCCATTATCAATTGCCTTGACAATTTCTTTAATAAAATCAACTCCCGCAGTTACAGTTGACCTTCCTGGTCTGAACCTAGCTGCTCTTTGTCCATTAGATTATTTGACTCTAAATAATTAAGTAACTGATTATATACAACTTTTTCAAAAACTTTCAAAAAGGCTGGGAGCAAAGAGACTGGTCAATAGCATGAAACATCTTTGGGATCACCTTTTACTTTCTCCCCTTATACGTAGTATATGGAGAAAGTATTGTTTTCGTCAAAATTTTCGAATTTGAGTTGAGGGTGGATATATCCGTTTTGGGGTCCCCTGAATCCAAAAAAGTGGGTTTTGACGTGATGTCTGTCCGTCCGTGTGTCCGTGTGTGTGTGTGTCTGGATGTGTACAGTGCCACAGCCTCTACCCCGTTGGTCCGATTTAGATGAAATTTGGCATGTATGTATATATTCACGGTATCTCCAGGCGTTTTTTTCATTTTTTTGAATTTTTGATTTTTAAGGGTAGTTCACCCCTAAAAACCCTTAAAAAACGTGAAAAATCCAAATTTCTCAAAAACGGCTCTAACGATTTTTATTAAAATTTGACAGTTTATAGTGTACAGAGTACTAAATAATTTGACACCACCCGCATATCTGTAAAAATGACGGTTCAAAAGTTATGGGCATTTAAATGTCAAAAAAATCAAATTTTTATATTTCAGCGAAAACAATAAAAGTAAAGTATAACTTGACTGGTACCATTGAAACCAGCTTAAAAAACTAAACAAATTAGTATTTTGAATTATTTGTCTACGACTAACGGTTCCAGAGAAAAGTTAAATTTACTGTCCATGATAAACGCAGTACGTTGTCTGAAAGCGCCCAATGTTATTCTTATGGAGAATATTAAAAAATCAAGTGTAAGGTCAAATCACCCAAAAGAACCAACTCAAAAAAGCTTGGTATTCGTGGGGGGGGGGTGTTTCCCCCCATACAATTCAAACAATTAATTTAACTTTGTCTCTCTTGTTTTTATTTTCAGAAATGGGATGATTATTTTTGAAACAATAAATTATTAAATGATATTTATTTAGATGAACTTTGGAGAACATGATAGTTTTATTATAGATTGTCTTTCTTGAACTTACTTAAGGGAGAAAGTATGTGTCAGTTCACTGGTACCGTTTATTTTACTTTCTCCCCTTATACATAGTATATGGAGAAAGTATTGTTTTCGTCAAAATTTTCGAATTTGAGTTGAGGGTGGATATATCCGTTTTGGGGTCCCCTGAATCCAAAAAAGTGGGTTTTGGCGTGATGTCTGTCCGTGTGTGTGTGTGTGTGTGTGTCTGGATGTGTACAGTGCCACAGCCTACCCCGTTTGTCCGATTTAGATGAAATTTGGCATGCATATATATAGTCACCGTATCCCCAGGCGTTTTTTTCATTTTTTTGAATTTTTGATTTTTAAGGGTAGTTCACCCCTAAAAACCCTTAAAAAACGTGAAAAATCCAATTTTCTCAAAAACGGCTCTAACGATTTTGATTAAAATTTGATAGTTTATAGTGCACAGAGTACTTAATAATTTGACACCACCTGCATGTCTGTAAAAATGACGGTTCAAAAGTTATGGGCTTTTAAATGTCAAAAAAATCAAATTTTTAAATTTTCAGCGAAAACAATAAAAGTAAAGTACAACTTGACTGGTACCATTGAAACCAGCTTAAAAAACTAAACAAATTAGTATTTTGAATTATTTGTCTATGACTAGCGGTTCCAGAGAAAAGTTAAATTTACTGTCCACGATAAACGCAGTACGTTGTCTGAAAGCGCCCAATGTTATTCTTATGGAAAAATAAAAAAAACAATTTCTTCCTTACTTTCCAACCATTTTCCATGAAACTTGGTATGAAGTGTAAGGTCAAATCACCGAACAAAACCAGCTCAAAAAAGCTTGGTATTACCGGGGGGTTTCCCCCCCATACAATTTGAACAATAAATTATTAAATGATATTTAGAATAACTTTGTAGAACATGATAGTTTTATTACAGATTGTCTTTTTTAAATTTACTTAAGGGAGAAAGTATGTGTCAGTCCACTGGTACCGTTTATTTTAAAACAGGAATTACAATATACATCAAAATTTTAATTTGAGTTGATTTGGATTATGTTTTGGGGTCCATGAATCAAAAAAGTTTTTGGCGTATGTCTATCCCCTGTGTCTGTGTGTGTGTGTGTCTATTTTACACAGAAAGTCTACTTTGTGATTTAGATGAAATTTGGCATGTATATATATAGTCACCGTATCTCCAGCTGTTTTTTTCATTTTTTGAATTTTTGATTTTTAAGGGTAGTTCACCCCTAAAAACCCTTAAAAAACGTGAAAAATCCAATTTTCTCAAAAACGGCTCTAACGATTTTGATTAAATTTAATAGTTATAGTGCACAGAGTACTTAATAATTTGACACCACCCGCATGTCTGTAAAAATGACGGTTCAAAAGTTATGGCTTTTAAATGTCAAAAACAAATTTTAAATTTTCAGCGAAAACATAAAGTAAAGTACTTGACTGGTACCATTGAAACCAGCTACTAAAAAATGTATTTTGAATTATTGTCTATGACTAGCGGTCCAAAAAAAGTTAAATTTACTGTACGATAAATGTACGTTGTCTGAAAGCGCCCAATGTTATTCTTATGGAAAAAAAAAAAAAAATCAAATTCTTCTTTACTTTCCACCCATTTTCCATGAAACTTGGTATGAAGTGTAAGGTCAAATCACCGAACAAAACCAGCTCAAAAAAGCTTGGTATTACTACCCCCCATACAATTTGAACAATAAATTATTAAATGATATTTAGAATAACTTTGTAGAACATGATAGTTTTATTACAGATTGTCTTTTTTAAATTTACTTAATGGAGAAAGTATGTGTCAGTCCACTGGTACCGTTTATTTTAAAACAGGAATTACAATATACATCAACAATTATAATATATATATGTGTGTGTGTGTGTGTGTGTGTGTGTGTGTCCATGAACGCAATAACTCTCATAAAATGATCCAATTGAGATCAAATTTTATATCTATCCCACAGAAAGATATATTCTACGACTGGATAATTAGAAGCATGCTTTTTAATACAGTGGAACACCTTATATCTGGCCTTGGTTTTTCCCGGTTCTCGGAATATCCGGCTGATTCCTAGATGAGATATCAAAATGTATTTCCCACGGTTTACGGATGCGTAAAGTACGCGCTAGCTTCCACTACTTGACTACTCTCACGGTTTATGCGAATTTCCCATAGGGAAGAAGCTATTACCGTAGGTCTCATGGCGAGACTTAAGCCCGGGACCATGTTATTTTTTGTTCTTTAGGTGCCCAGAGACCAAAAACAATAGTCGTTAAAATTTTAGCGAATTTCCCATAGGGAAGAAGTTATTACCGTAGGTCTCATGGTAAGACTTAAGCCCGGGACCATGTTATTTTTTCGTCTTTAGGTGCCCTGAGTCCAAAAACAATCGTTAAAATTTATATATATAATATATGTATTGATTTGATTATGTAGTTCACAAGTAAGGGCAGCTAATATACAGTAAAACCTCGTTAATCCGGACTAATTGGGGCTCCAAGTCGTCCGGATTAACGAAAGTCCGGATAAAAACAAATAATCCTAAACGAAGAAAGACAGTGATTTTTAGGTACCCCAAAAATCACCTTTTGCAGATAAACTTAAATAGTATGTATATTCTGAGTATGAAAATACATATTGTACAAACAGTAGTTACATTTGAACAAAAATATACACTTGGTATTAACGTCCATACAAAAAATGAGACAACGAAAAAAGACAAAATTACTTTGAACATGAGGGTTGAGGTTCGTCCTCCAGTGACTGAACTGGTTTGAAGAAGGAGTTGAACTTCATTTGCCTTTCTTTTGTGTTAATTTCACAATTAAACAACGCAACTAAAACGTGCAGTGCAATTGACCTCTGAGGAGCAACTGACGGCTGACGGCCTGACACGAGCAGGAGAAACACAATCGTGTGACTGAGCTACTATTGGCTGACAGTAACCATGGTAACGGCAAATAAACTTTGCGCTGTGACCGCCCGCGCTCGGCACACGCACACTCACATCGCCGGGCGCAGTCGTACAGTGACGATTGTATGCTACTAATCAGCGTTCTGTGCATTAAAACTGCAATCAATGGCTGTCCGGATTAAGCGAAATCCGTATTAATGGGGTCCGGATTAACGAGGTTTTACTGTAGTTATTATTACATTGAATAAACTAGTGCTCCCTTTAAACATTTTATTTTTTACATAATACACAACACGTGTTTCGAATCTTAGTTCATTTTCACAGTGTATTTTAACTTAAATGTATATGAATAAATATTTATTTATTTAGTGTTACATTATCTGGAACACTAGCAAATATATATTTGCAAAATTTGGAAGAAAAGAAAATTATCAACAACTGTAATCCTTTAAAAATAAAATTATATATTGGATCGCTATATCAATGATATTCTATGTCTTTTTGAAGGAGATCAAAATATGTGTAAAGATTTTCTAATGTATTTAAACAAAATTTCTAATACAATTAAATTTACAGTGGAAACTCAAAATTCAAGCATAAATTTCTTAGATTTAAAAATTTCAAATATCAACAACAAACACTGTTTTAAAATATATAGAAAAGAAACTCAAACAGATCTTATAATATCTGCTAATTCAAATAATGGATTCACAAAATGTCAACATTTCGGTTTATTAAATAGATTGTTACTAGTTCCAATGAATGAAAAAGACTACAATGAAGAGAAAAATATAATAAAGTTTTTAGCAAAGAAAAATGGTTACAAACATAATTTGATTGACAAAATAATTAATAAGAAAAAGAAAAAAAATACACTGACCTTCCACAAACCAAAAATCAAAAGCCGAATTTATATGTTTACTGTACAGTTCCACAATGAATAAAGCAATAAGAAAAACATTTAACAACACTAATTATAAAATCAGTTTTAAAACAAGAAACAACACATTCAATATGATAGACAAATTAACCCATTCTAAAAATCATCAAACTGATAACCATGAAAGATCAGGAATATATAAAATAAATTGCAATGAATGTAACAGATACTATATTGGCCAAACTGGAAGAACATTTAAATCAAGATACAATAAAATACAATGTGACATTAACAAGTCAAAAATCATCTTTTGCAGAACACATTTTGGAAACTGACCACAAATATAAAGGAATTAAAGAAGATTTAAAAATTTTAGACTTTGAAAAGAAAGAGAAAATACCCCTGTCGCAGCAGACCCGCGTACTCAGCGAATTTCCAAATCAATAATATAATAATAATATATGACAAGTTTTATAAATACCCCCGTCGCAGCAGACCTGCGTACTCAGCGAATTTCCAAATCAATAATATAATAACAATAATAATACATGACAAGTTTTATCAAAATCTGTCCATAAACATGAGAATTATTTGCATATTCTCCATAAGATTAACATGGGAAAGAGTGTGCAGGTTTGCTGCTGTGAGGAACACTGAAATTAGGCATTTCTACCATAAATAATTTTTATCTTAACATTTATACCAACTTTCATCAACATCTGTCCATAAATAAAGGAGTAAGCCTATTCCCTATATGATTATTATGGGAAAAGAGTATGCAGGTTTGCTGCCATGATAAACACATAAACTATGATTTTTAAGCATAAATGGATAGACCTCAACCACATAAAGCTAAATATCAAGTTTTATCCAAAAATATTGATTAATATGGGAAATATTAATTTTTCCCTATCCTCCATAAGATTAACATTGGAGCCCCACAATACAACGTACTGTGTTTAGATTTTTTAATATCTCGGTAATCGTCGACGATAGAGAAAAACTTTAAGAAACTTAATTGTGCAGTTTTTTAAGCTGATTCCAATAGTGAAAGATAAAATTAGAAATTTTTAAAAATTACATGGGAAAAATGCTAAAAGCCTATTTTTGGGGTACAAAACCCCCCCAAAATATCCCTTCCGATTGACCGATATGCTGGATTACGAACTCGTCCGAGCTATTGCAGGAATACACGTCTCTACCAAATTTGGTCTCGATCGGACCATTTTTACGAGAGTTATCGTGTTCACAGACACACACACACACACACACACACACACACACAATATATATATATATATATATATACATAAATTTTAACGACTATTGTTTTTGGTCTCTGGGCACCTAAAGAAGAAAAAATAACATGGTCCCGGGCTTAACTCTTGCCATGAGACGTACGGTAATAGCTACTTCCCTATGGGAAATTCGCTAAAAATGGACACAAAAGAAAAGTTACATATATACATGAATAAAAAAATTGATCAAGAAAATATGCTAAATATAGCAAACTTAGAAAAAGAAAACTCTATTTTTGATATAATACTAAACATTATGAATAATTAATCTACAACTTAATCAAAATCACAAGTTCAAAATTAATTTTTCAATTTACACATGTTTTAAAAAAATCACATGACTGGTATTTGTTTATTTATTTATTTACATAAATTTAAGTTAAAATACACTGTGAAATGTATTATGTAAAAATTAAAATGTTTAAAGAAGTTCATTTAATTTAATAATAATTATATATTTATATATAGTACCTGGTGACCGAGCTTTGCTCGGATAGAATAAGACATGTATTTTACAAGTTAGTTAGCAAAATTAAAACAAATTTACTGCTCAATGAAAACATTTATGTGGTTTAAATAAAACCGTTTTAATACCCCTTAATTAATATGGCATAAATACTGAACAAATATATAGCCCTCGGGTGGGGATCGATCTCGCGACCTTGCATACGTGAGATCTAAGCGCTTAAGCTACGGCGTCAGCCGATTTCGCGTCGTCGTTTAAGAGTTTTTGGCCAATCTCAATTTTTTTAGCTAATCTTATACTGAATTTAAATGTCCATACTGTTTGTTATTATTATCCTGTGATCAACTGATTTTGTTAGAAACGGAATGAGGATTGAAAAGCAAAAGATAATTTAATTTACACAAATTATTTGGTTTGTTACAGTAGCTTCAAGCAATACAACGAATACGTTTTCTATCAAAACACGGAAGATTTTGGAAATACTCTTTCCTGCTTTTATTTCGCACAGTTATGTTACCCTTAAGTTTTTACAAATTGTTTAGTAACCTGATAATTTTACATTTATTACATACATAAAATAAATATTTATGAAATACCTCTATTCACATATTGTTCTTTGCCGTCTTCAATCAAGAACTGTCAAACGTTTATAAACAGCTGTTTTGGTTTGCATTGTTTACATTTGATTCTCCATAAGCGTAATGTTAAATTTTTAGATTTTAAACTTAATATTACAAGAAAACACGAATTTTCCTGGACATTAGACCTATCTAGAACTTATTTTCTACTCGGAAATTAGTTATTTCCAAAATTTAAAGAAAATCCTCGGCGCCGTTTTCGAGATCCGTGTGCAAATATATATATATACAAACCTTGCTCGTATTATAGTATTGGATATGTGTGTGTGTGTGTGTGTGTGTGTGTGTGTGTGTGTGTGTGTGTGTGTGTGTGTCTGTGAATACGATAACTCTCGTAAAAATGGACCGATTGAGACCAAATTTGGTAGAGACGTGTATTCCTACAAATGCTTGAACGAGTTCGTAAACCAGACGTATCAGTCAATGGGAACGGGTAGTTTGGGGGGGTTTTTGTACCACAAAATGGGTTTTTTTGTGTTTTTCACAAGTCATTCTTAAAAATTTCTAATTTTATATTTCACTATTGGAATCAGCTTAAAAAACTACACAATTTAGTTCATTAAAGTTTTTCTCTATCTCCAATGGTTACCGAGGTATTAAAAGATCTAAACACAGTACATTGTGTTGTGGGGCTCCAATGTTAATCTTATGCAGGATAAGGAAAAATTAATATTTCCCATATTACTCAATATTTTTGGATAAAACTTGATATTTAGCTTCATGTGGTTGAGATCTATCCATTTATGCTTAAAAATCATAGTTTATGTGTTTATCATGGCAGCAAACCTGCATACTCTTTTCCCGCATTAATCAAGGGAATAGGCAAACTCCTTTATTTATGGACAAATGTTGATGAAAGTTGGTATGAATGTTAAGATAAAAATTATTTATAGTAGAAATGACTGCTTTCAGTGTTCCTCACAGCAGCAAACCTGCACAATCTTTCCCATGTTAATCTTATGGAGAATGTGCAAATAATTCTCATGTTTATGGACAGATTTGTATAAAACTTGTCATATATTATTTTTATTATTATTATATTACTGATTTGGAAATTCGCTGAGTACGCAGGTCTGCTGCGACGGTGGTTTTTGGAAATTACTACTCAGTTGACCTACTGTATTAGTTGAATTATTTTTACTATTAATTTAGTTATTAGTTAGTGTACTGTATAAGACCGTATTTCACCAAGAACTAAAACCCCGACCTTACTTAAAGAGATTATCCTATAAGGTCATCTCTAGTCATGTGATCACAGATCGCGTTAATCTGTTGGTTATTAAGAGCCACTCACTATTTTTAGCGCTTCTGGAAAGAGTGTCTGTATTTTTTGCATTCAACCACGGCAAAGATTTTTTCCCGTAAAATAATCAAGCTCCTTTTTTTTTGTTCGTAAAAACTCTTTCCTCATAAACACTGGACTATTTTAGGGTTATGTTTACTTGTTCACGTCAGATCATTGTCAAGAATGTTCATTGCCACCTCAATTTACTGTGAACTCTCGATTATTTTTGTCACAAGTTATGTGTTTTGTGCTGCAGTGTCATTTTACGTTCAGTTTACTGGACAGTACTGTAAAAAAATTAAAAAACAAACCGAAAACATAACATTGTGACTGTCAAACAAAAGGTTCATGTGATCAAACAAATCACAATTTAGAAACAATTTAGTTCATAGTATCATAATAATTATAAATATTATTTTAATGACAAATATTTTTTAAACTATTTTTGGTAAGTAAACTAAAGTGAGAAAATTGTACTGTGAAAATATAGGTTCAGGAAAGACAAACATGACGCTGATAACTCACTATTATAAATTTCAAACCTTTCTGGATAACATTCTGCCATATGTAGCTTAAGTTTATATGGAAATAAGTATAATTCAAAGAATTGAAGAACTAACATGATTATAGCACAAAAGCATAAACTTACCCTCATAATAGAGTGAGGCTTACTTTTAAGTGTTAACAGAGGAAAGTTGTGTTTTGTCAACTGAAAATGGTATAGTAAGTCTCTCAGTCAACTTCACAGCTTTCCTCAAACTGGAAAGTCAGCAATAGACACAGATAATCGTGTCTATTTGCTGGCCAACATAACATCTGTGTTGTGTAATGTGTCTGTACATGTTTAAAAAATTTTAATTGTACACATTTGGGTAATTGATTTTTATTGACATTTTTGGATTTTTATTCCCTGATGATGGAGTAATAAACTTTGAAACACTTAAGATAAATATACCTCCAGTTTTTAAGAACTGACTCAAAGGTATGTAACCTTATTTTATTTTATTTCTTAATAACAGTTGTGGATACACTGTAATGGGTATATTTTGAATTTCTTTTAAGTTATTTATTTGGTTTACTATTAATCATCACTTCTCAGATTTAACATTGAATCCAATTTTTTCAATTAAATGATAGGTTTATTTTATTAAAAATATTATTTATAGAGAAGTAAAAACTATGTATATTTATTTGTCATACAAATTAAGGTGCCTTGTCAGGTATCTTTAGTCAGTTATTATTGTATGAGGAACTATTTTCATGCTCAGAATTTTCCCCATGCTCTTTTAAAGTTTAAAGTACTGTATAGTTTTTTATTCAGATTCAGATTCAAATTGCTTTATTTTGACAGTTGTTAACAAGAACTGCATAATAGTGTCAATAAATTACTTAGTAGTCATAATAACTATGTATAATAATGAACTAAGAAGTAGAACTTATAAGTATTAAAAACCAATTAAAAAAATATTGATCAGTTTCATAAACTACCAGCTAATTTACAATCATGTTTATATTTAACTTAATCTAAAACAAAATTAGTTATTACAATCAGTTTTAATAAAACAATGTGTTTAGACTGAATAGCACAGTTGAGTGTTACATGATTTCATATTCACAAACATACAGTACAATTCTGTGGTGAAAGTATTTCAATTTAAATTTCATTTGACCATAAATAATTTGATGAAATAACTATTTAATATAATATGCCTGAAAAAAGGTTCTTCTGTATTAGATATTATCCAAATAACTTTATCTATTAATCATTGTGAATGAACTTAGATACCATTGGCTATTAACAATTCTGTCTGAGAAACATGTCAGCCTTAGTAACAAGATTAAAAGATCGCTTCACAGTCGTTTTACACATTTCATTTCATTTCATTACATTTCTCATTGTTTGACACACTTCAAACTAATTCAAACATGGTTTAAAATGTCTTCTTGGGTAGGTTCCCATTTCAGTGAAAAGTATTTAAAGTAACTATTTCAGATAGTATAACAGTATATAAATAATGTTACATTATTTATTCTAATTGTATTACATGCGGCATAAGCCGCTTATACAATACCATTTAATATATAATTTCTTTTAATTATACTTTAAATATATTTTTTACTGTCAATAATATTAAAAATTATAGAACAAGCTGCACTTTGCAGTACTAAAATTAGTATTTTAAATACTAATATTATGCTTTACCTATAAGGCCACTCAAACCTCAGTAGGTTTCGGCCTCTTTAGATTTTACAGTGATTGTGATCCCTCTTGATCGTGCTTACACCCGACTTCTGCTCATGTCTTTGAAATTTGAAAACTTTGTCCTTCCAGCATAGCCTTGGCCCCTCAGTATTGATTGTGAGAAGGTTTTTTATAGTGCCCTACAACACATAACCTGCCTACCTGAGTGTTCTACTTTTTATTTTTGTTGCAATATCTAGATATTTATGGTTCTGTTCTTCTGTTGGCTCATTATCAATGGGGCCATAAATTTGTCCCTAAATTTTATTTTAAAACACTATTACCCTTTTTCAGCTTGCTAAACTTTGCCTGTATTTTTGACCCATACATGATTACAGGTTGTATGAGCAATTTATATACTTGTAGGTTGGACTTTCTTGAGAGTGTTTTGCTTTTGTTAATTTACCAATATCCTTCAAAACAATAATTTTTTCCTTATTTCAATACAAATCTGTTTGGGTATTAATTTATTTTTCATGATTAGTGAATAAATAATATAGTTTGATATAAACTCATCATTTTGTAATTCATTGATGCCTAGATACTATTTTGCAGTGAAGCCTAGATCGATACCTTAAATTTTATCACATTTTTGGGTTTGGAGGCTGTTTCTTGGAGATAAGATGGATGTTACATATTGGATTGATACGAAACGCCAGCAAAGCTGGTAAGGAACATCGTACTGCAGAACATTATACTGCTACCAGAAAGAAGGGATTCGGATTCTCTAATTCTTGGAGAAGTAAACACACATTAAAACCAATCCAGATTTGAGCTTGGGCCACATAACGCCCTAAGAGGATTTATTCTTCTACTCAAACTTACCTAGTTCATTTGACAAGGAAAGGTTAAGACATAAGACATTTTATTGGCACAAAACGTACAGTTTTACATGTAACAACAGGTGCTTCGTCAGAAAAAAATTCCTGCTATATTTTTATACAAAATGAATATAAAATAACAGCAGATGAAACCGTAGATAATATATTTTAACAAGATAACAATAATAAGAAATAATAAATATGTAACTTTTATATTTAGATCGGTCTTACGTAGTTAATTACCATAATTTAAAAACTCACTAATTTTGTAATAGGCCTTTTCAATCAACAAGTATTTGATCTTCTCCCTAAACTTTGTTTGAGACACAGATGGTCCTTTCATTTCATCAGGAAATTTGTTATATAATTTCATCCCCATGTAGTAAGTGCTTCTTTCTAAGGCAATGATAGAATGTTGGGGATATATCAGGGATGTTTGTTTCTGGTGTTATGATTATGTTTTGTTTTTTCTTGTGAGTACCAGTCTAGATTATTTCTCACGTGGCATAAAACTTCAAAAATATAAATACTTGGTACAGTGATAATCTCTGTAATCCTTTACATGGTGGTGTGATTGTCATGATTCATAGAATTTTCTTTTGTGTTTATACCACTTCCTTTACTAATTCAGTACCACCCCATAGTGTTATTCCATACTTAACTAATGAATAAAGTAGCCGTAATATAGAATTAATCTTGTTGCACTGGGACAAATAGCTCATATTAAAACATATTTAGTCGTTTACGAGGGGGTACCCAAAAGTAACCGGAATTTGTCTGCTGAGGGCGGAGCTTTGGTATTACGGGTGAGCGCCACTAGGGCGTGTCTAGTGCAACTCTTTGCCAGTTCAGTCCCGTGCGGGTCGTTGAGCTAACACATTCTGTTCGTCTGTAGCATCATTTTTTGCTGTAGCTGTTTCGCTGTTGCTTCGTTTTATGATGGCAAGTTTAAGTGTACAACGCGCCACTGTGAAATGTTGGTTTTTTATGATTCATCACCTTTGAAAGAAAATCTGGATCGATTCTGAGCTGTTCTTTCTGTTCATGACATGATTCGATTCCACGTGATTTTTGATTGTCAGTCAGAGTCCGGGGAACCAATTTGGCAGCAATGCGTCTCATTCCTAAATCTTCAGTTAAAATTCGCTGTACCGAGCTCCAAGCTATTTCACTAATTTCTGACAGTTGATCAATTGTCTGTCGACGATCTGTGAGCACAAGCTCTTGCATTTTATTATTTATTATTTTATATTTTCATCCATTTGGATTAGATTCACACCTCTCGTCGATAGTTAAGGTTATTTTTTGTTTTCTTTCCGTTAAGTATGACTTAAACCACATCCAACCCTGCCCTCTAATTCCATATATCTCAAGTTTTTTAACAATTTATCATGGTCTACGCAATCAAACGCGAGAGGTCACAACACACTGCAATAATATTCTGTGATTCATTCTTTTGAATGATTTGTAAGTATCATTCGTCAAAGAGATCGGTGCTGAGGTGGTGGAATGATATTTCCTAAAACCATGTTGGCTCTTAGTAAACATTTCACGTCCCTCTAAATATTCTTGTAACTGGTTTACTGCCTTTTCAAATATCTTTGAGAAAAGAGGCAAGAGTGATACTGGGCGGTAGTTTTCAATAATATTCCTATTGCCTTTCTTACAGATTGGTGCAATAACTGATACCTTCAAATTTGTTGGAAAATCTTGTGTCATTGACTGATTAAACTTACTAACTGGTCTAGATATACTCTTTGCATTCTTTAATTAAAGCAACCGGTATCCCATCCCAACCAGTGGACCTTTTATTTGGCAGCAATGAAATGATTTTTTCTACTTTTTTTACATTTATCTCCCTAAAGTTAAATTCTATGCTGTCTGGGGTTACTACTTTTCTGCAGCTTTCAATTGCTTTCTCTGGAGAGCTTTTAATTTTAAGTGCCTCTCGGATTTTAAGATAATATTTGCTGAGATGGATTGGTATTTCTTTTGGGTTAGTTATAACACAACCTTCAACCAATACCTCTGTTATGTCATTTTTCATTTTCTGAACAATTCCTAATTCATTATTAATTACTTTCCATGATGCTTTACTCTTACAATTTGAATTTTTAATAAACTGATCATTTTCCATACGCTTTGCTGCTCTTACTACTTTCTAAACTTCATAAACTACAGTTCTTAAACTTGTTTTATGAGGTAAACACACTAGGATAACAAGTACACCCCCACCCTGCACAGGAAACTTCAAGTGTGTGCCTAATAAGCATGACTTCCCCAAGGCACCCTCAGAGGTAGACAATAAGGAGATACACCTTTCTCTCACCTTGAAAATCTCAAGTCCCCAAAAAAAACAAGATGATAAGGAAACAATGGATACATAAAGGTCTTACTAGTATGTGTCAGCTTTTTCAATGTACTCAATTTGAATCTGGTAGCCAGCCATGTATTTTTATAGAAATGGAAGAGAAACAGATATATATATATATATATATATATATATATATAAAAGAGTCTCTGTTTATTATTATTTATTGTTATCATTTCTATTTTCTCAAATGCTTGAAAAAGTTTATGTATTTATTAAACGAAAATTCGCGTAACTTTTCATTTTCATTTTTCATTTATTCTATCAAACAAGTCATATATATATATATATATATATATATATATATATATATATATACATGCTAAAATCCATGCATATATTACAGTACTATTCTCAGGGTTTTTATTTTATGATTTGTGAGTTGACAATAGTAATCCATAATTTCTTACAAAATATATTCACCCAAATAAAAGACTATTTAAAGGTTCATGTCAAAGAAATCACCTCGTCCTGATCCACATATTATTTATAAATTTCAACCATAATTGACTACCTGGTATTTTTGGGAAAATTAGTTTCATAATAATTATGGGTGCTCTCGTTTTCTCATGGAAAAGATGAACACAAATGCCTTGTTTAGCGTTACAGACAGACAGATAATAATTTAGAAAGACCCATTTCAGCTTTTGGTGTTATAAAATATAGAAATAACGAAAATAAAATATTATGATTCCAAGCAATGTTCAGACAAAACTGTAATTTTATTTATATAGAAGACAAAAAATCCATGTCTATCTCCCAAAGGTGTATGCATTACCGTTTTCTCCATGATAAAGTTCTTTAACCATCGGAAAGAAAAAATTTATTTAACATGTATTTACTTATATACGCTAGTTTCACTTAGCTGGTACAGCAAATTGTTTTGTCGCTGGTACACTTCTATATTGCAGTTGTTTTGTGAGTACGGTTATCTCAATCAGTCAGAGCACTGAAAAGTGGTTTTATTGTTAATCAACTGTGTACAGAGACTGGCAAACTAAAATATATTTCAGCAGAACTTTGAATGGAGAAGAATTTTCAACACCTCAAATGTTAAAATTGATAACAAGAAAGAGGGAGGAAAATTATTTTGATGTATTAAGTCCTAAAATAATATCATTTTATAATAAAATTATTTTAAAGGATTATTTTCTGCAAAAAAGTTTCAGATACTAATATAAATTATTCAAAGGTCTAGAGAAATAAATTAAAGCAGTCTTCATACAGTTTCATATTACTAATACAAATGAATGCTAATTTTTAATTTACATGTAGGGTTTAACAACTGATGTGAAATATGTTACTGTCAAATTAAATCTTAAGTTCTAAAATGTGATTTTAAATCTGTTGGTATAAACTGTATTTTTATATCGATGCGTTCGTCCATCTATTCAGTTACTACACTGCATTATGTTTATAGAGTGAAGTACTCATTTAATATCCAGGATTGGTTTAATTTCATTTGTAAAATAAACCATTATTAATAATCATTATTTCATTTGTTTATTATCATAAAAACATATGCTTTTAAGTCAAATGTCATTGACACTTACTCATAGTTTATGGTCATAGTATAGTAAGATTGTTTTGTGAATTCTTACAACAATACTTAATGGTCATTTTCAAGGTTTTGATAATATCATGTCTGTACTCTAAACTTTGACCAGGATAGTTAGAATTGAATTTTTAAGAATTGATTCATACATTTCATAAAGGAAGACTACAGTAACACTCAAATGAATTGGAACACCAGTTACATTTTGCTCTATCTGCTGTAAGACAGTTGGCATCACTGCTTCCTTTTTTGCCAGTCTACAATATAATGTCAAAACCACTTAGTATAGATGTGAGTCTTTGTGTATACATTTTCAGTGAAACATTCTTGGCTTTAATTGTTGTGAGTCATGTTTTAATCGGAAACGGAATTTTTCAACAAGACTCAGCTTCATGCCACACATCCAAAAAATGTAATAAGTTTTTTTAGTAAAAACAAAATAGCAGTTCCTGAATGGCCTGGTAACTTTCCTGACTTAACCCAATCGAAAATCTTTGGCCTATATACAACAAAAGGATTGTTAAAGAAGACTGTGCGAAAAAAACATACATGATATCTGTCTTGATCAGAAATAAATCATGTATGCAAAAAAATTCATAGAATCAATGCAAAAACTATGTAAAGAGATTATCAAGAACAAAGGAGGGCATATTCATTATTAGAATACTGTTTGTAGCTTTTGTGGTTAATAAATTGTATGTCATATAAAGATTGTAGTTATTTCCCTGGTGTTCCAGTTAATTTGAGCGCTACTGTACTTGGAAAGGAATGAACTTTCTATTCAAGAGTCTGCAGTACCTCCACCATCTTAAATTTTAGTCCCATAAGAACAATTTTGATTTTTTGATGACAGCATTACTTACAACTCGACAGACGATAAAATATGGTCAAGTTGTTAAAGGTTGAGTGGTTATGGTTGAGTGGTTGGGTGGAGTTACACTTCCCATTTTTACTTTCACCCCTTAAACATAGTAAATGGGGAAAGTATTATTTTTTTAAATATTTTCAAATTTGAGCTGTGATATCTGTGTTTTGAGGCTTCTGGACTCCCATAAAGTGATTTTCGGACTGATGTCTGTCTGTATGTCCGTCATTCTCTTAGTCTGTCTGTATACAAACTCTTGAGACCAAACTGATAATCCAATTTTTATGAAATTTGGTACACACTTAAATACCATACCACCGAGATGGTCCAATTTGACCATTTGGTTTCGAGACTATTTTTTAATTTTAGATTATATTAGATTTAGGTTTTAGATAAGATTTTTAGGGGTAGTTCCCCTAAAAACCTTTAAAAAATGTGAAAAATACAAATTTCTCAAAATATGCTCTACGATTTTGATTAAAATTCATGGTATATAGTTATTAAGGCCTCTAATAGTATCATATTCCAAATTTATGGGCTTTTAAATTTAAAAAAAATTCTGGAACAATATTTTATGTAAAATAGCTGACCCGGCGAACTTCGTAACGCCTAACAGTAAATACGTGTTAACTTTCAGATCGGCCATGTTCTGAAGTCGAATAGCATTACGGTGTCTTGAAAAATCTGATATTCTGGGTTGCAGCATAGTTAATAATAATACTGAAACGATAAGACATATTAGTAACGTTACCACAAAATAAATAAATCTGAGTGGATTGATTCACAATTTTTCTAATCCATCCTAAAACCAAACAAAACCTAACTGTAATACAGCTTTTATAGGAAAGACATAAAGCAGCTGATTATTATAACAAACGTAATATGTATAAAAACCATAATTATTTTTTATTTGGCCATCATAATTATAAACACGTGACTTTTAATCAGACAGAAAATAAAAAATATAAATGCATAATCCCCATTATGTATTTATATTTTTTTATTTTGTATCATTAGTAGTAGTAGTATTTTGAATCATTAGTCTACGGCTAACAATTTCAGAGAAACGTTTAATTTACTATCCATAGTAAACGCAGTATGTTGTCTGAAAGCATCCAATGTTATGGAGAATGTTAAAAAAATCAATTTATTCCTTATTTCCTAACCTTTTTTTATTAAAACTTGGTATGCAGTGTAGGGTTCCATCACCTAACAAAACCTACTCAAAAGATGTTTGATATTACCTGGGGGAAGGGAATTATGCCCCAAAGGTTCATTTCATTAGAAATTTTTTCTGTTGTTAGTTTAGGCAATATTTTTAATAAAACAATTTTAAAAAGAATAAATAAAAGAATAATTAAATAAACGTTGAACAATTTTGTTTTTTAATTTACTTAGGGGAGAAAATGTGTGTTGGTCCACCGATACCGTTTGTTTTATTTTCCTGTCATAAAACAAGATATCACTTGTTAACTATCGGATATCATTGCTTGGTAATTATATTTTTCCGGAAAATAAAAAATTATGAATGTAATTTTTAGATACGTTGATACAAAAGTTGCAGTCACATAAGGTTTCTGATCAAGATAGTATGTAGGATTATTTGCCATTTCTTCCTTGTTATTGCTAACGTCCTGTACGAGTTACGAGTTTAATGTGTGTATGAATACTAATGATCTGTGTCAGGTTGTGTGTGACTCAAACCTGATTAGTCTCTAGGATTCACAGATGCTGCAGAGCACAACTCCAGTTGACTAATTGAGTGGTGCAAACCGAATTCTATAATTCATAGAATTGAACCGGTTGGGCTTAAACCGGTAGCCGATATGTGTTATTTAATTTTTTGGTTAGAGAACATTTGATAGAAAATGAAATATCTTTCTTTTTTGAATCATTACTGCCTTTAATTTTAGTAAATATGAATTGTGTTGGGTTTCCTCTATGAATTCCTTTAGAAGTATATATTAATAAATTATTATTTAATAATACATTAATATTTAAATGGGTCCCCTGGAAAAAAAAACGTTCCAAGCGACAAAAACCTAGTTTCGAGTTATCAAGCGTAGAAAGTTGAATTGACAGTGGAGTCCCATGGAGCGTGCCAATTCTGACAGACAAAATCAGTGATGCAAACTCAAATAACTTCAAAACCAAATATACCACGTTGTAGTTCACAGCGTCTAGAACCTTTTCAACTAAATATCTCAGTTTTTGAAATTTTGTTGCTTGGAACATTTGCTGGGTCCCATTCATTTGTTTCTTGTAAAAAGTGGAGTTGAGTTATGAATGTTATTAAATTTTGATTATGCCTCCATGGTGGCACATAGTTAAACATTAATAAAGATCAATTAACCATAAATTGTTTCCCTCTTCCAATACAAATTGTTATTCAATCTTACAAATTTTTTATTTGGATAACAAGATCCCAATGTGACTTTATCACCATTTATGTTATTAAGTGATTAAAAAGAGTGATTTTTGAAATGTGAAGTGTTAAAAATGTTTAAATATAAATTTACGATTTTGCCTCTGGGTAACACATTCAACATCCTTATTACATCCTTACGTCCTTACATCCTAACATCCTTACGTACAGCAGTTTTCATCAAAAGTGGTTGTTTCTGGTTTGCAATTGTGTTTTACTTATGCTCTAGGCAAAGTCAAGCTTGAAAATGGGATTAAGTGCGGATGAAACATTTTTGATCCTAGTTAATAATTAATTTTAGTATTATACTGCAAATGATATAAAGTTAATCATGTAAAATAAATTTTATTATTAACAAGAATAAAATAGTTCACTTCCTTCTTGTTATTTTGAATCGTTTTTTCATTTGTTTTAATTTGCAGATATTGTAAGATATTAAAAACTCATAAATCTAATTTTAAAAAATATTCGTTTTTAAACAATATAAGAAAGTAATAGAACGACAACTTTACAAAGAACATCAACTTATGGACTATTTACGGAAAAAAACAATAATTGTTTTGCATGCAGTATGATAAAGAGAATATTTTAAGTGAATTTCCCTTTAAGGGAATAAGCTATTACCGTAAGCCATAGGTAAGAGTTAAGCCTGGGGCCAAGTTACTTTTCATTTTAGGACAATAAGTCACGTTAAAAAAGTCTAATCTGAACATTTTCAAAATTGTACCTATTTGGATGGATTAAAAAACTGGGTATGTAGCTTCATCCAAAGAGGTAATTTTTACATTTCTTTGATATTTTTGGGATTTTTGAGCCCAAAAATGCTTTTCTAGCGAATTTCCCATAGGAAAGGAGCTATTATCGTAGATCTCATGGTAAGACTTAAGCCCGGGACCATGTTATTTTTTCGTCTTTAGGTTCCCAGAGTCCAAAAACAATAGTCGTTAAAATTAACATATATGTGTGTCTGTGAACACGATAACTCTTGAAAATAGTCCGATCGAGACCAAATTTGGTAGAGACAGGTATTCGTACATTTGCTTGGACGAGTTCGTAAACCAGACATATCGGGCAATTGGAACGGGTAGTTTGGGGGGTTTTGTACCTTAAAAATGGGTTTTTTGTGTTTTTTCCATGTAATTTTTAAAAATTCCAAATTATATCTTTCACCATTAGATTTAGCTCGCAAACTACACAATTTAGTTTCTTAAGATTTTTCTCTATCTCCAACGGTTACCGATATTAAAAAATCTAAACACAGTACATTGTATTTAGGGGCTCTAATTCTAATCTTATGGAGGATAAGGAAAAATTAACATTTCCCTTATTAACCAATAGTTTTGGATTAAACTTTGTATTTAGCTTTATATGATGGGATAGTACTTTTATGCTAAAAAATAATAGTTTATGTGTTCCCCACAGCAGCAAACCTACATACTCTTTCCTATGTTAATCTTATGGAGAATAGGCAAACTCCTTTATTTATAATAAAACTTGGTATATGGTCAAAATAAAAATAGTTTTTGATGAAAATGCCTACTTTCAGTTTTCCTCAAAGCAGCTAACCTGCATACTCTTTCCCATCATAATGTTACAGAGAATAGGCAAAATACTCAAATTCATCAACAGGTATTGATTGATCAATATTGTTGTATACTTATATTATTATTGCCATATTATTGAGGTGAAAATTCACTGAGTACGCAGGTCTGCTGCAACAGGAGTATTTATTTTTGCCTTAACATAAAAGTATGAATTATACGTACAGAAAATGTAAAAAAATCAAACAGCTACTGATTCAATGCATTTCTTATGGAAGCAAGACATATCTATAATTTCACCTCATTAGGATAACATAAAACAATTTAATTAGTTTAAACTTTCGACATTTAATACACCCAGAGTAAGCATTTAAAAACCACATTCTGTAGTTCATTTCTAAAGCTGCATCCAACAGCAAATTTTTATAGCTTAAACAAAAATTAATTTATCATAAACAATGACAAGGGACAAGGTATATATATATATATATATATATATATATATATATATATATTATTATTATTATTATTATCTACATTGTTGCCACTAGGACAGTGTTTGACTTAAATTTTTTCATGATTTTGCATTCTTTTCCATTCTTCCCAAAACCTATTCATTATTTCTTTGTGTTTTGCTTCTGTTCTTCATTCCATTCGTATCCCTGTTTAGTTTTAGTAGCTTTTTTACGGTTTTCTTTGTACTTTCTTTCTTTGCCATATTTGTTTCATTACTGTGCTGTGTTCTTCTTTCCTTTGTTTCGTCCATTTTTTTCCAGTCTGTTTTTGTTCTTTTAATTTTGTCTTCCTGATTAAGTTCCTGACTCTTTCTCTGTTTTGTATGTCTTTACTTTTGATCCCCAATTCTTTGAGGTCGTTTTCAACTTCATGAAACCATGTCACTATTGTTGAGCCTTTGGTTATGTTAAAAATCTTCTTTGTTAATCTTGTGTCATCCATTCTCAGTATATGTCCATAGAATTGTACTCTTCGTTTCCTGATGACTTCTGTTAGTTTTTCTCTGCCTATGTATAGTTCTTCTGTCGGTCTTTTGATCCAGATGTTTTCCCTTTTGACTGCGCCATATATTTTCCTTAGTATCTTTCTCTCTATTTTCTCTGTTTCTTTTATGTTGGAAGCTTTTATTGTTGTTGTTTCTGCTTCTTATAGTGCTTCTGGCAGTACCACTGTGTCATAGTGTCTTAATTTTGCCTGTATAGATATGTTCCTCTTGTTATAGTGAGCCCATGTCAGTTTGTATGCTTTCTGTAATTTCATTGTTCTTTCTGCGTTGGCTTCCTTATTTGTTCCGTTTACTTGTATGATTTCGCCTAGGTATTTGAAAGTTTTTGTTCTTTCTATTATTCCATATTTTGTCTTCATTTTTGAGGTGTTGTTCTTCTGTTTTTCCATGTATTGTGTTTTTTCGTATGATATTTGTAGTCCAGTTTTCTTTGCAATTTCGTGTAGTTTCTCTAGTGCTTCTTGTGCTTCTTCTCTGTTGTTGCTGAGTACGGCTAGGTCGTCTGCAAACGCTAGGCATTTTATCCATGTTCTTACTTCTCTTTTCCTCCCCAGTTGTATCCCTTTCACATGTTTTTCCCACTCCTTTATGATATTGTCTAGTACAATATTATGGTATTATATTAAGGTACAATATTAAGGTATATATATATATATACCTTGTCCCAGATATATATTGGATATATATATATATATCCAATAATATATATATATATATATATCCTGGTTTTACATCCAGGATAGGAACTGATTAGCCCTCTACCATAAAGATGAAATATTTTCACAAAATTTGGGTTTTATTTTTTTCCGTTTTACTGTTAGTGATTGGGTATCGAAATTGAAATTATTTATTTGTCACGTATTAATCTACCTTTCCACCTTATAAATTTCTCCTATTCAAATATGAATATCCCATTTATCAATAATTATAAATTAAAACAAATTCCCTGTGGTGCAATTCTCACTGCAGAAAACCTCCATTATTATTTGTAAAATGAGAATACTCTAGCTTATTTGATCATAGCTTTAATTATATAAGCCTGGTATGGTGCTACAACAAAATTATTTAAGAAATGGAAATTTGCTGAGTTTGGTCTTTTACATTGGGAGTATTGTATACCATACCTACCTTGTAGTATGGTCGCCATTTCAATAATCTACTCTAATTGTACCACTAGCTATTATTGTGTTAAAAGATGTTAAATGAACTGAGAAAATTATTAATCATTTATTAAATTTTGTTATCAGGAAAATCCAAAAAAAGTTCAGTGTTATTAACTTTGTGTTATTCAGTTTCAGCCCAAATGACAGCAAATTTGCCACTTGTTCTGATGACGGAACTATCAGAATATGGGATTTTCAACGATGTGCTGAAGAAAGAATACTTAGAGGCAAGTTTTGAATATTTGTTTTTAAAATCAGAATATAGTATTTAGTTAAACTAGTAGACTTGCACGGCTCTTAAGTGTCACAAAAATTATTAAACGTTTTGTTAGGTAACAGAATTCCTTTATCAATTAAACAGAGAGCATTTTTTTCATTATTTCACTTAAATTTTAAAAAAGAGAAAATTTTCAATGATACAATTTTAAAAATTTCAAAAACTACATTATGACGATTGTACACGATTGTATTATGAATGCCTTAAAGCCACAGGTAAGATGTAAGTTAGAACACAAAACGACTCTCCTAAATATCTCACAAATGGCTTTAAGGCATAACATAATCGTTGCATACGCTATTTTGATCTATGACCAACAATATCCAGAATTTTAAAAACAAGAGTTGTATATTTCATTTACCTACGACGCGTTGTGCGCCTCTACTGACTGTTTCTAGGTCAAATGTCAAGCCGTTATCAGCAGACAGCCGTTTCTTGGAATTTTCAAATTTCGCAGGTAGTAGGTTACAACATTAGCTTTTGCATTTATCTCTTCTGGAGTTAAATTGAACTCCTTACTGCTTATATCACTCATTTTGTGATTTGTACAAAACTCACATTTGAGGTTAGCCACTTAAAGCACAATCTTTATGGATAAATCAGCTGATTTTGCATTTCATTATATCCATAATAACATTACTTTCATCAAATGCTGAGCTCTGATTAGTCTAGAATCTGTATCGTTATGGAACTCATAATGCAACAGTTTACAATTTCCATTTAATAATGAGCCTCTTAATGATGTTTCTTTCAATATCTTTTTTGGTACTTTTTGAAATGGTTGTAGATGAAAAATATACGATTAGAAAAATATACGATTAAATCCATCGATCATAATACCATATAACAAATATATTTAATTACAACCTATGGTTTTGCGGGATAACTATTTATACCTAATCACCTTTTATTAATATTCAAGCTCTTTAGGTATTTTTCTTTATTTACTTACTGGGAACATTCTATATAAATTGGTTGCTTGTAATACAATGCTTAGTGTAAAGTATTAATAGATCTTTTCTTTTTTAAATACAGTTCTCTGATCTACTCTAGAAAGACTATGTACTCATGGCTTGAATCTTTTGCAACTCAATACAATAATCATGGCTAAATAAGTAGAAACGCTGGACTAAAATTTATATACAGTAAACATATAAATTTTTTAAATGGATTTGTTAAAAACTTTGGTCAGCATTTGTAATGGGATTTATGTAAAAGAAAATTAGATATGTTGGGTGAGTCAGATATATCTTTATAATGGTAATCTTTGTTTTTATGATATGTCCAAGGAATTACCTCAATTCTAAAACCCATAAATAATCAAATAGTTAATCTTATGATTCCAATCTAATTATATCAGCCAAATATCACCAATCTCTTGAAATAGCCTTTAACAAGCAAATTAGTGCAATTTCTTCCTACTTTCTTGCAAATAGTCTTTTCTAAAAAAAAACTAACCAGATCATGTTTTGAACCTTTCAAGGTTTGAAGAAAGATGGCGATTCTATCCTCAACTGGGATTTTCAAGTCCAAAATTTTCCAAGTAAAATTTTGTCAGGCTTACACAGGGTGTCTGTGAAATTTATACCATTATTTCGAGATATTGGTCCTGGACCATAGTCAAGCGGAAATATCATATTCAAAAATCACCGTCATTTTGTTTTTTTCTCATAGCAAATTTTAGTTCAAGAACAGCTATTTTTTAATGAAAATTTAGTATGTAGCTCTATCACCTAAATACTTATTTCAGAAAAAGTTACTTTTTTCAAATATAATTACATTACATTACATTACACAAAGGGGCGGAACAGAGTTCCTGTAGCATGTCAGCCAAGTGGCTTTTTGCGCACCCCTGTTGATTGAATGTTTCACGGACCTTCCAAGTTTAAAAACCTGACAAACTGCCGTAGTCTCCCCACTAGCTCCTCCCGGGGAAGGTGACAACCCCTCTCCATGATGCCGAGAGTGGCGGCTCTCACCCCGGCAAGCTCGGTGCAGTCATACAGCAGATGATCAGCAGTCTCCTCGGACTTCCCACACTTCCTGCAGATTGGATCTCCGGGGAAGAGTCCCATTCGAGCAAGATGTTTCCTCATATGTCCGTGTCCCGTGATGAGACCTACAATGAGTCTGAGTTTGGACCTACCTAACTGTAGAAGATCCTCAGCAATCCTTGAAGAGGGAGAGCTGAGAGACAGTTTACTTACTCTCAGTAGGGGCAGCTCCACCCATCTCCTGCGGTGACACTCACGTGCCCACGTGTTGATCTCTCGATCCACATGTCACATGCCATGGAGATGCCACAGAAGGGTTGTGGGCCCACGAATGAAATCAAAGCGCCATCGTTCGCCAGACGATCAGCTATTTCATTGTCCATAATACCTGAGTGTCCTGGGACCCAGCAAAGGGTGACATTGTGACTGCCAAGAGGAGACACCGCGTTGTGGCATTCCCACACTAACTTGGAGTCGAAGGTACAAGAGGAGTCCAAAGCCTTGAGGGTGGCTTGACTATCTGAGAAAATGGTAATGTTCTTGTTCCTGACACCTCTGTAGAGATTGAACAGAGCACATTCCATAATGGCTGCCCCTTCTGCTTGGAACACTGTAGGGAAATCCCCCATGGGAACGCAGAGCTTTACCTTATCTTGCACCCCCAGTATTCCAGCTCCAGTTCCCTTACTTCCAGCCATCCGTGTACCATTCTGACTCGCAGGGATGAAGAGGTCTGCCGCCATCTTGCCAGTCAATCCTTGGTGGAATCACCACTGAAAATAACTTACCGAAGGCTTATATCTAGTGTGAAGATGGTCAGAAGGCATGTCAAGGGCCTCACTTCTGACTACCTGCTCAATTCTGGTGTGACCTACCGAGGGTACATTGAAAGTCATCCAGAGATTCTCACATCGGAGGCGATATGCACATTTCCTAGCAACCGTTCTGATGTAGACATATATGGGCAGGATATTGAGCATATAGTCCAAGGATGCTCCAGGGCAGGAACTCATGGCCCCAGAAATCATGAGGCAAGCCAACCTCTGGACCGCCGCAAGCCCCCGCACTGATGCACTGAAGTTAGTCTTTGGCCACCAAACTAGTGAACCATAGGTCATGGCAGGTCTCACCACAGCAACATACACCCTGGAAAATGCGTTCTGGCCATGAAATCCAAGACTTCATGGGGGTTGTGTAATGTCTTACCGTCAGGTTCCACTAGAGTTCCAAGGCAAGAGGAGTTGTCCTTAGCAAGGAGTTTGAACAACCTAGAGGTAACACCTTCCAGATTGGTGCAAAAGTTTCTCCAGGAGAGTCTCTTGGCTCTCCTGACTGCGAGATTATATTCTGTTAACAGGCTATGATAGCGGTCCCAATTTTTACTACGCTTAGCTTTGCTGAAGTTTGCTCTGACCTTCCTTCTCATGTTGGTCAGTTCAGAGGTCCACCAATTTACTTTCCCTCCCCTGCCCTTCGAGAGCGGACAACACCCGTCAAAGGCGGAGACTATCGTCTCCCCGAGACGGACCGCCACATGATCAAGATCCTGGCAGTCCCAAACTCTAGGAGACCAGCCTTCTAGTCCAGCTCTAAGAGAAGCATAGAAGAGGTCCCAATTGGCTCGCCTCGGGTTCCTAAACGAAACCTTTTCAGGCAGAAAGTCCCCTACTTCAAAGAGGATATGCCTGTGATCAGAAAGTGAGGGTTCGGTAGAGACCCTCCAGTTGAGAATCTTACCCTCCAACCCCTCTGAATATAGCGTAAGATCAATAATAGAGCTACCTACGCGACTTACAAACGTTGGCTCTGAACCAACATTCGATATGAGGAGACCACTGGATACAATAAAATCTAATAGTGACTCACCTCTGGTGTTGGTCTTCTTACAACCCCAGACTCTGTTGTGGGCGTTAAGAGTCGCATCCCACCACCAGTTGCGACCCGGATTCCCTCGCATACTCCACCAGAAGAGCAAGCTCGTGGGGCGGAGCTCGCGGTGTGTCCCCGGGCATGTAAACTGACGCGAAGATCAGAGGTCTGCCGGTTGATCTGCAGTTGGTCCTCACCACCGCCTGATCCCTAGAGCAGAATTCCCACAACGGCTCGCATCTGAGTCCATTTTTGACCTCGGAGTATTAGTGCAGGCCGAGAATAACTGTCCCCTAGAGGACCCCAAACCTGAGATTTTGTCGCCCCTTACCCAAGGCTCTTGAATAAGGGCGTAATTATCAGCATGTTTAACTGAATGTTCACAGAAGACTGCTGAGGCAGCCTTACTGTGTTGGATGTTTACCTGAATTACCTTTGTCATTGTCTTGAGCTGAGCCAGAGTTGGACCCCAAAAGCACCCTAAAGGAAACCTTTGTTGCAGCCAGGAAGGCCTTCCACCCCTGTTTACTCAACACAAGTGCGCTGGCCTCGTCAATCACGAGGACAAGAGTCTGAAATTCGTCTTCCTGCCTCCTATTGACGATTCGCCAGTCTTTGGTGATAACACCTGGGTTCTGTTTCTGCAAACCCACGAAGACCCTCTTCGGATCTAAGTGCTCTGCCTTGGGAAACAGTTTGTCTATTCTCAAGATTACCTTGACAGATCGGAGGAGGTCTTTGTACTCTCCAACCAACATCTCGACCCCCTCGCGTACAGCAAGAGAGGCCGCCTTACCTTTCAGCCAGTCGCAGGTCACGTCGTTGCAGCACACTGCAACCACTGCTCCTTTCTCGGGAGAAACTCCCGAGTTAGTACCCTCCCCTTGAGGCACTCCACCAGATTGCCTTTTGCGCTTGGGGCGCTTGGTTACCTTCCTCCACTCAGCTGGCGGAAGCCACTCCCCAGTCGCCATCTTCTTTTCTTTCAGAAGACACCTTCTCTCCACTGGATGTGGTTGTTCCACTGCACTGGACTTATGCATCCCCTCAGCACTAGAGCCGGGCGCCAGCACAGTTGCGGCCCCTGACTCACCAGACTAAGAGGGTGTCTCAAGAAGAACCTGGACAGACACAGACACATCCTCCAGTTTTTCCTCCTTTGTCGGAAGAACCATCTTTCCAGGCGGGGACCTCTCGGTGAGTGAGCTCCGCGCGAACGCGTTCACCTCATCCGACCCTGCCTCCATCTCCTGTGACATAAAAACGTTAGTTGACAGCTGTGATTTGCCCTCCCCAGAATCCGCGGGCATGTCCTCCGAAGAGGAGTGGGATTGACTGCCGGAGCAGCGACCCACCTGGGGTAGATCCGTATGTTGACCATCAGCCATTTTCTTACCACAGAACATCACATGTTAGCAGTATGACGATGTCACTATCCATGCTGACCCGTTCAAGGTTGCACCTCTCCTTGTCTCCGGTACGGTACTGTAACAGCTGAACACATACCTGTTACAGAAACAGTGCGGTGGCTGGTCTAACGTACACCTACATCTCGCCCACCGCTAACCAACCCGGGCCGATCTGTGTACACCTACACTACGCCCCATGGTCGGCACGTGAAACCACTGTAACCCTATCCACGAGCACTTTATCGACCGCCAGGTCTAGATCCGCTGCCTTCAGCAAAACAGAGGCACCCCGTGTAGGCTGTGCGCATGGCACACAGTGGGCCAGCCGATAGACGGACAGGCCACTTCACAGCGGTCTTGCAGAGTCCCCTCACGCAAGCGTGAGGCATACACTTCTGCCTGGGGCGCTCTCCCTAACCCCTCACCTCCCAAAAATAATTTTGAAAATAGTGGCCGCTTAAAAATTATAAATGTAAATATCTAAAAAAACCTGCTCATGATAAAAAAAACATCAATAATAACCTTTTATTTAGGAAACTAAATTTTAAATTTAATGACACCAAATTTAAAGAAATCGGTTCATAAATAACGGAGGAAACCCATTTTAAGAAAATATGTTTTTCGTCAAAATCAATAATTGTTATCATGTGACATCGCTGTTAGTGAGCCACTCTGAACAGTTATAGACTTACATTGTGAGAGCATGCCCCGGATTGCCATCGGATTCTTCTCCTTCAGAAGGTAGCCGTTAGAACCATTTCATCCAGTGGTTTCCGTGATCACTGTCGTCCCTTGTTCCGCCAGTTTGGAATTCTTACCATTCCTTCAGAAAACATCTGGGTTTCTCTGAGAAAACCAACGTGAGTTCTTTCATCACAAGAAACTTCTTACACAACCATGATGTAAGGAGCAAGGCCAACCTTGATATCCCGAGATGAAGGTTGATGTTTACCTCCAACCCTTTGACATGGCGTTCAGGATATATAACAGACTTCTTCATAAAGGGAAGGTATTGGAGAAGACCCATTTTGAGCAAGTTCTGACTCGGTGGCTGAAGGAAATGGCATTTTAGAGACGAGTTTGTCTCTGAGCCACCCACCTCCTTACAGACCGCTTGTGCCAACTAAGTTCAAGTTTAGTGAATTTGAACTTTTAAGTTTTTTATTCCTTTTTTTACATACATTGACACAAACAATCCAGGATTACCTGGTAATAGTTCAAGAAGGAAGGTAAAGGTAAAGTTGTTTCAAGTAAGTTATTACCATGAAACAGCTAACTGATCAATACATTGTTAACCCACTTATTACAGAGTTTTTTTACATCTAATGTTTTGAGAAAACAACCGGCTCTGTTCACGTCTAATGTAGCCCATCAGACAGTGGCATCTACCAAGAACTTAGTAAACTACATTCTATTCTGCCGTAAACTATCTGAAATATCTCACAGGGTTCACAATTTTACCACAAGAGTATGCTTTATAGCCAAGTAAGCCCTTTTTTCCATTAGGAACGGTGGCCAAGGTGGTTAAGGCGTTTCGCTAATGAGCAATACGTTCAAAGTTTCCGAAGTCCTAGGATTTTAATCCCGATCATGAGCAATCCCAATTTGGCTTGCAAATGTGTGGTATAGTGGAGAGGGCCCTCCTTAAATAAACAGTGACAGGTGGAAGTTGATGGCATTTGTAAGCTTAATTGGGATTGCAGCGGGCAGACACATGTGTTGTTTTTGTGGTTAGTGTTTATAAAGTTGGGGGCACAGGCACTTTTGTAGATTTTAAATTTTTGTTGTATTATTTTATTAATGAAATGTTAAGAGATGGGCAATGGACGCACCGGCGCATTTGTGGGATTTAAGAGGTTAAAATATGTCTTGTTGTTTCCTATATATTGTTTCCTTTTTCTGAGTTACTTACTGTTGAGCAGTGTTCTGTTTTTTACTAATTATCTTTTTTAATATATCCAGTTTTCTCATTTATTGATAAATGGCTCTTTTTGGTGTAGCTGAGTATTATGATGTGCCTCTCTATGGAGCTGCATTTGGAAATGCAAAAGAAGCGAGAAGGTTGTATGTTGACTATTTACCCAACAGACAATAAAGTACCAATACTATTATTATAACTGCTGTCTACAACCAAAAAATGATATCGCAATACCATGCTACATCAAAATTACCCATTTATAAATACACGTGAAAACTGAATATGTTTAAAAAATAATTAGGGATTAAAAAAGCAGAACACTGATTAAAATAAGTAACACAGAAAAAATAAACTTTTTTACAGGAAATACTCATATTTTAGCAATGTATTGATCAGTCAGCTGTTTAATAGTAATAATTTGAAACAGCTGATCAGAGTGGAACTCAATCAATCAACTCAACATCAATTTCACATGATAACAGTTGATATTAACAAAAACACATTTTCTTAAGTTTTCCAATTTCCTCAAACTTTGTTTCATTAGATTCACAATTAAATTTTGAAAATAAAAGGTAATCGCTGTTAAATTTTTATTATGAGCGGCTTTTGAGATATTTACGTTTTAAACATTTATATATCCGCCATTTTGAAAATGATCATTTTAAAAAATAACTTCTTTCTGTAATAAGGTATTTAGGTGATAAAACTTAATACCCATTTTATTTCATTATACTGTAAACAACCATTCTCAAATCAAAATTTGCTATGTGAAAAATACAAAATGGTGGCTACGTAAATAAATTTTGAATTTTTTAATATGAAGATTCGGCTTATCTATTGTACAAGATCAATATCTGGAAAGGTCGTTATAGAGTTCAGGGACACTCTGCATATCTCAACATGAATGTCACAATTATATAGTCTTGCTGACTTGAATCATTAAAATCAGTCTCCCACATATTTCTTATAGTTTTGCAATTTATGGAGGAATCATAAATCATAAAAAAGGATCTTATAAGATCCTAATATTTAAACCATCTACCAGCAAACATAAATAGTAAAATTATGGAGAAAGATTTTAGAGGATTAATGAGGGAACTTTTGCTAAAAAGAGAAATTTCAAGTCAAGAAATTTCAATACAAAAACTGGTAACAAAATTTGTATTATTTCTAAATGACAATGGAGAGTGCCCTTTAAATCAATGTCATTGACAAGATAGTAGATATGAAAGAAATGAGGAGGTCAAAGTAAAACTCAAAATTGATTTATATCCTTAATGGATAAAAAATTTTTCATTTTAAAATGTATCATAATGTTAATATGAAAAGTCCATTTTTGTGCTTTAACCCAACAACTGGTCACCATCGCATTCAAACATGAGGTATGTTTCAGGCTGGTAGCGGCATCTGTCGTCAATTTAGTGAGTTTTTTATTCATTGTGTCGTTCACCCGACTCAGAGCCATCTGTGACCTATTACCGGAACTAACTCAATGAGCAATCCCGAATTGGCTTGAAAATGTGTGATACAGTTTTGGAAGGGCCCACCTTAAATCAAAGTTTACTGGCTTGTGTGGAAGTTGACGGCGTTTGTAGGTTTAATTGGGATTACAGTAGACATCTGTTTTGCTTATATTACTATTGTATGGCTGAGGGAGGGGGAATGTTTTGTGTTTTTTTAGCGAATTTCCCATAGGGAAGGAACTATTACGGTAGGTCTCATGGTGAGACTTAAGCCCGGGACCATGTTATTTTTTCTTCTTTAGGTGCCCAGAGTCCAAAAACAATAGTCGTTAAAATTTATATATATATGTATATATATATATTTATTTATTTATATATATATATATATATATATATATATATATATGTATGTGTCTGTGAACACGATAACTCTCGTAAAAATGGTCCGATCAAGACCAAATTTGGTAGAGACGTGTATTCCTACAAATGCTCGGACGAGTTCGTAAACCAGACATATCGCTCAATGGGAACGGGTAGTTTGGGGGGGGGTTTTGTACCCCAAAATGAGGTTTTTGGTGTTTTTCACATGTAATTTTTAAAAATTTCTAATTTCATATTTCACCATTAGAATCACCTTAAAAAACTACACAGTTAAGTTCCTTAAAGTTTTTCTCTATCTCCAACGGTTACCGAGATATTAAAAAATCTAAACACCGTACATTGTATTGTGGGGCTCCAATGTTAATCTTAAGGAGGATAGGGAAAAATTAATATTTCCCATATTAATGAATATTTTTGGATAAAACTTGATACTTAGCTTCGTCTGGTTGAGATCTATCCATTTATGCTTAAAAATCATAGTTTATGTATTTATCATGGCAGCAAACCCGCATACTCTTTTCCCATAATTATCATATAGGGAATAGGCAAACTCCTTTATTTATGGACAGATGTTGATGAAAGTTGGTATAAATGTTAAGATAAAAATTATTTATGGTAGAAATGCAATTTCAGTGTTCCTCACAGCAGCAAACCTGCACACTCTTTCCCATGTTAATCTTATGGAGAATAGACAAATAATTCTCATGTTTATGGACAGATTTTTATAAAACTTGTCATATATTATTACAGTGGAACTTGGTTATAACGTCATTGAAGGGACCACACAATTAATGACGCTATATCAGAGTGAAACTATAAAAGAGGTTACATAATTTTAATTTAAAACCGAGGAAAAATAGGGAAACATATTTTTTACATGAAATTAAGACATTTAATGAAGGTAGTTTGAAATACACCGTAATTTTATGTTTATGACTGACTGAACTACTCTACTATATAAAAAATCAAATTTGAAAATATTGCAATGAAGTTCGGCTTAGTGAATTCAACTGTTGGTTTGATTTTAAAAAACAAGCCCGAACACACGTCTGCTATCTTACGTCCCTCCTCACACGCTCTTATAACTCACACCTTTTCTTCAGCAAAACCTTTCTCTTAACACTTGCCATTATTTTTCAATACTGTATTCGTAAATTTAAATAACGAAAAACAAACTGTAAAAGACATACATTGAACTAACGATATCTGCACGAACTGTTGGTACGTACGATCGGCATCACAGTGCTTTGATGCGACGTGAGTCACTGACACTGACCTTGATGACTGGCGACAGCGGATATAGGATAGGGGAGGGGGTTAGGGTGGTTAGCGGTAAGACAGCAATAAAATGCCGTTTCTAAAAATAGAATGTAGCTAAACAATAGCCGCAGCCCTCACGTTGCACCACCGACCGAACTTTCTCTATTTAGCTATATGTTGCCTTCATCTCGGCCCGATTTTCTTGACGTTATATACGAGGTTTTAGAATTTACTGACGATATATCCGAGGTTTTTTCCTATGTAAATACATATAGTTTGGCGGGACCTAAAAATAAATGACGTTAAAGCCGAGGCCGCAATAACCGAGTTGCACTGTATTATATAATTGATTTGGAAATTCGCTAAGTATGCAGGTCTGCTGCGACGGGGGTATTTTTGTTTATACTGATTATTAAAAGAAGAGCTGCACAATTATTTTATCATTCCGTTTTGGCTAAAACACTCACCTAGGGTTCTAGAGCTAAGGCTAAATGTAAAATTCATAACTTGCAGTCTGCCTGAATTAAGATTATACTGTGTTAAAGAGATCTATATTAATAGGGGATTACTGTATTGGCCAAGAGACCAACCAATTGCGGACTCTGAATACTCCATATTTTTTGTACCCAGATCAGCTGATTTATATTGATCACATATTTTTAAATATAATACAAAACTGACTGGGTGGCAGGGTGTTTATAGTGCCTGCCTTCAAAACCGATGGTCGCCGTATTGAATTCCACTAGGGTCGAATCTGGACCTAGTTGCCATATTGTCATTGGGCAAATTATTAATGATGCTTCCTAATAACAGGTCAAAGTTAAGTAGTAACAATGGACCGTTCCCTATCAAAAGGTTAAAAAATGCAAAGAGGTATAGAAAGACACAAAACAAAACAATTCTATTGTCATTATTATTTTGTTTGCCAAACAATATTTTCATAATATGGGCAAGCCTTAGAAAATTAAGAGTATGAGCCTAGCTGAATTTAGCATTTTAAATTACCTTTTTGGATGTTAGTTATTCAAGGGATCACTTAAGTTACAATATGTTCTTAACAATTTGAGGAAGCTTAGGATATTTTCTCTTAAAATCCTACATTTATCCTAACCATTAAAATTGTAATATTTCTTGAGAGTAAAAAGCCCCTGTTGTTTCTGTCGTAGTCAACCATATGCTTTAAAAATAAAAAATTGCAGTTAAAAAATGGAGATTTTCAATAAATGAATGTTTCAGGCCATGGTGCAGATGTCAAGTGTGTTCACTGGCATCCACAGAAAGGGTTGATAGTGTCTGGAAGCAAGGACAACCAACAGCCAGTCAAGCTGTGGGACCCCAAGACCGGCCAGTCACTAGCCACCTTGTGAGTCATCAGTCATAAATTAGACCCATCCTACACTATCAGACTTAAATTAAAAGTTATAATTTCATTTGTATAAAAATGTTTCTTTAACTGATAGGTATTTTTCTATAATTATTTAATTTTGCATCCTATGACATTAATTGGTTTAAATTAAACATTTCCAAGAAGAATATTAAAAGCTGAAGCTTTAGCATTATAAATATTAATGTTTTTATGATACAGACATGCACATAAGTCTACAGTTATGGACGTGAAATGGAACAACAATGGGAACTGGCTGGTGACTGCGTCTCGGGATCATCTTCTCAAATTGTTTGACGTGCGAAATCTCTCCATGGAGGTAAAATATTATTCTGAGCCTATAATAATTCCTTTATTGTCATAATACAGTATGATACAACTTCATGGCAAACTTAATGAGGTACACACCCATAACATAATATACATAATTCTATAACCTACTAGCTGACCCAGCGAACTTAGTAACGCCTCACAGTAAATACATGTTAACTTTAAGAATGGCCATGTTCTGAAGTTGAATAGCATTATGGCTCAATGTGTAGATATTCTGAGTAGATACAATAGGATGTTTATGCAACAGAATCGGCACTTTTTTCCCATGTTATTCTTATGGGGAGAATTTTTGCACAGAGCAAAGAATTTGTAAAAAACCCGACCCTTATTCATATCCAATATACTGACTGTCTGATACTATACCACACCATTTTTATGAAAATAAAACCAAATTTCACAAAGCATACGCGAGACCTAGGCCCCCGCGCCAAGTCCGACTGTCACACCCCACGCCGTGGCCAAGACTCACACCAACACATGCACCCAACATGTCCTTATATTTTGTCTTTAACAATTCTTCCTTATAAAATCCACCTCTGAAACTTTAAACAAATTTGAATTCTCCTCTGTCTATGTAAATCCCACACCTAGATAGGAACCTCATTCCTTCTGTGATGGCCGCACGATTCACACCGTCACGGTCTGACGCCGCATCTACTATCTCTACCGCCCCTTCTGCAATGGTAGACACCGCCTCCACTGCACACCCCCACAACATTCACAGCTTTGATGAATTGTAACATTTGTTGAAGTACGCTTTCTAACAAACGTAATTTAACTCGTCATTATAAACTAAAACACAAAAAGAATGTCAAAGTTTACAAAAAAGTGTTGTTTAGTGTTTAAAAACAGAGAAGAATTAAAATCTCACATGAGAAAACTTAAGAACTATTGTCATTCATGTAAACAAAATATTAATAGAAATTTTTGTTGACATGTTGCTTCCTGCGATAAGAATAAAGTGTTTATGAAATGTGAATTTTTTTGGGGAATCGGTAATGAATGAAATCTTAACTGATACAACAGATACAATTACCGATAATATGGATTTTGGTAAGAAAAGTAAAATTTGTAAAATATTCATAAAACTTAATTATTGATAAAGACTGCTTGGCTATGATTAGAAGTTTAACTATTCTATTCATTGAAAATAGAAATTTTCAATCACAAATTAACCCTCGGAGTGGTAAAGACGCTGCAGCATCTATTTATCATGATTACCGCCACGGTGGCAGGTGGATGCATCTGTCGTCAGTTTAGTGAACGTATTAGACTATAGCGCCTACGTGATCGTGTTGCCCTTTGGGGGCAAGCAACCGAATCTGCTCTTGTAGTGCACTAGCCTGCCACTGGGCATGTCTATAACCAAGTAAGCGCTTTCTACTCCACTGAGTGGCTGAACTGGCTAATGCGCTACGCTGAGGAGCGTAACATTCTAGCCATTTGGAAGTGCTAGGGTTCGAATCCCGACCATGAGCAATCCCAATTTGGCTTGCAAATGTGTGGTATAGCGGAGAGGGGGCCAACCTTAAATAAACGGTGGTCGGCTTGGGTGGAAGTTGACGGCATTTGTAGGTTTAATTGGGATTGCAGTGGACACCTGTTTTGCTTTTGTGGTTAGTGGTTATAAGGGGGCACATGTTTTTTGCTTTTTTTGTTTAAACTTTGATATTTCAAGAAGATATTAGTAATTATTTTTACGTTACAGTTAAGAGTAAAAATCTTGCCACTTCTAGGGTTAATGATGCTCTATTAAAAATTGAAAACTCAATGACTAAATTTCAAGCTGTTGGAAGTGTATTCATGACCATACTGTAAAATGGAAACTATTTGTATACAAATACGCCCCGGTGAATCCTAAATCAATTTTCACGGTATTTGTCAATTCTACTTTCATGACTAATTTCATTTGTGATCCAATTTATATTATTTGTTTGAGAAAACTTAAGTTTCCGCATAGGGCAGGCTATGTTCAGATAGAAAGTGAATGTTTCAACAAATTCAATATATTTACTGTGGACAGAGGTGGCATTATAAAAAACATTCAATTTTTCCTACCTAACCTAATTCTAATTTCATTAATACTACTTTCAGATAAATCCCTGCCTATTTTGGATTTTTATTTTTCCTTAAAAGAGCACTCAACCGGTACCTCAAAGAACAATGCGCAGTGATCTTATATGAATGGTTCGGTGATATTAATACTTCCACCAATATTTCACATAATAAGGTCAAGACAGCTAATCTGCATGTACACTTATTGAATGTTCACTTATGCATATTATACGTCTATGATAGACAGTTCTATCAGAAACATGACTAGTGTAGGGATGTTGTCATAAAATATTATTTATATTGTCTTTCCTTGAGTGGAGCTTGGTTTGTAGCCTTTTGTATTATAGAAAATACAGTATTACATTTGTGTTTATTTAATTATTTACGATAATCCAAGGTAATAGAGACCGAGGTCATTTCGGATATGGGAAAATTTGGAAAATATGGAGCTGAAATACTACATTGTAAAATACCCCATCGCATCTAACCTGCAAACTCAGAGAATTTCCAAATTAATACAATTAAAGTATAAAAATAATAATATTATAAGTATATAAATACAGTGAAACCCCTCAAATCCGAACTAATTGGGACTGAAAGCTGTTCGAATTTGCCAGGATATAATATTAAGCACAAATTTTGTCACTGTTGTTGCGGTTAGCAACGGGAATCGCGGCGATTGGGATTATACAAGGTCTGTGTTCGACCTCAGTGTTCGAAAGGGCAGTGACCTTTGCAGGTTTTCCTGGATTTCGGATGTAAGTCCCATGACATGACATTGTTCCTAACCGGGCGTATGCAAAAAATAAATCACTCTCCCCCCTAACCCCTCCTTTACTGAGATGTGTCTTGTGCCTGTCTACTGTCTAGTGAACGTTAACCTGTTGATTACTGCATATCGCGCACAAGTATTTGTGCCTATTGTACGTTTTTGCAGTTAATTCCATACCTATTCATTCATTTATATAAATTGCTTGTTCTACTATACTAAGTTGATGGACGTTTAAAGTGATGGCTGAGTCGAGGAAACGTAAACATAGTTCATGTACCGTTGAACTCAATTTAAATGTCTTAAAACAATTAGATGACGGCGAAAGTGTTACAAAACAGTTAAAGATAACAGACGTGAAGTGAAAAGCTTGTGTTTGGTTAATCCTGTATTGTAATTTTTTGTTTTAAACCTTAAGAAATAAATTTGTGTGATTGAATATCCTTTATTTAATTTCCGGTTATTTATTTTTTTCCCGAGAATGTGTTCGAATTTGTCAGGATTTCGGATTCCTGGGGTTCGGATTTGAGGGATTTCACTGTATGTGTATCATTAAAGTAGAAACCTTAAAATATTTCTTTGAAAAGTGATATACCAGAATGAATTTGGGCGAATGTTTTACATATATTTGATTTCCTATTGACTTTGAGATAGTCAAAGTATTTTTGGAGTTAAAAAGTCTTCTTCAACTTATATTGTAAAAAGGCTAGTAGTGCAGTAGCCTTCCGTCAGCCAGCCGGCTTTTGAGACGAAACATGTTATTTTTGTCCCCTTGTTTCGGACTCCGTTAATAGATAATGATGTTGAATTAAATTGGATGATTTTTTTCAACCCTTAAAGCCCTACTGAAAATCACAGTTCCTGCTCATTTAGTGTAAAAAAATAAAAATATTGTTTTCTCCAATTTTCTTTTTGGATTAAGGTAGCTTAAATACAGTAGAAAACAGAAATTTGCTTCATTTTTATTAAATGAAGATTTTATGACTATTTTTAGGTATTAAAAAAGTATTTTTTTGTCTGGATGAGCCATTTCTGTTTAATAATAATTAGTTAACAAATCCTATACATTAAAAACAGTCACACAATATACTACACTATTTACTGCTAAAACACAGTGAAACTAAAACACACATCAAGAAATATCAACAAACAAGGTTAGCTAAAGTGAAAACAGCTTGCCGTAATAAATCACACATTACACATGATAAAAGCAGTATGGGAGCGAATGAATACTAGACTAAGTGACCTAACAACTGATTTCAGTCACTAAATATTCCAACAAAACCGTCATATTGGTTTTATGAGTGCATTGAGGCTAAAGCAGCATTACCATGCACTCTATTGCGACCTACAACGCAGTAAATGTGGCTAAATGATTGATCACGTCTAAATACAGTAGCAGCGTTGTGCGACCCTACTGTGCTTCGGATAAAGACGTTAGCCGTCTGGCAAGGGTTAAAATCTTTCACTTGCCATTTGAATAAAATCTACTTATTCTTGCCTTTAATTTATGAAATTTTAAGAGTTTAATTTTCTTTTTTCTTCGAGGACTAGCTCGGTTAACCGGACCTTGGATATTCGGGTATCCACTGTTTTGACATAAATGTTAGCCAGTGTTCTGCAATGAGGGCAGTGAGATTGTGTCAACTTAACCTGGCTTGTTGGTTCAATGACTCACTATTACGATGTTTAGGTGCAGACTTTCCGTGGCCACAAGAAGGAGAGCAGTTCGGTGGCTTGGCACCCTTACCACGAAGGGTTGTTCTGCAGTGGCGGCTCAGATGGTGCCATACTGTTCTGGCATGTTGGGTCAGTATTACCAATGATGTGTTTTTTATGGTTCAAAATACCACACAACTGAAAAATACTGAAGCAATTGATAAAGTTTAAACAAAAAGTGTTTAATTGTGAATGTTGTCTATGATTTGTTTATGTAAGTGTATCCATAGGAAACTAAAATTACCCACATGGGACAACTGCTAATACTGCTGTAACAGCTAAGATATAACTTTCATTCTAAGTGTCTGTATTTCCTCTGAAGAAAAATTCATAAAAATGTTTCATGTGTGTTTTGCACATACTTGACCAAATGATTACGTTGTATATCTTATATCTATTCTTATTGCTTTTGTTCTTAGTTGACTAACTTGACCTCAACAATGCAGGATTGATGTTGGTTTGCAGGGCGGACAAAGAGGTCGGTGCCATAGAGCAGGCGCACGATAGCATTGTTTGGACACTGGCATGGCACCCCCTGGGACACATATTATGTAGCGGCAGCAATGACCACTCCAGCAAGTTTTGGACACGCAACCGGCCTGGCGATGCCATGCGAGACAAATACAATCTCAACACACTGCCTGCCAACATGTCTGGCCTGGAGGATGGCGAGATGGGTTTGTTGATCAATTTGTTGTTCTGTATAATGAGGTGATGGTTTGAGGAAAGTTATTGAGTTTAGAAATGTAAACTATAAAGTATGTAATGTAAACTCTTGCAAGTCTGTTGCAATGGAAGGATTATTATTTATCACTTGGTCACTAAGATATGAGTATTTTATTTCATAAATGGAAATATTTCATTTATTATCTCACCAATGAAATATATAAAATGTATACATTATAGGGGTCTGCGGTGCACTGAAAAATTTGGTACAGTACGGTTCTGAGTTTGCACCGAATTTCGGTATGATACAGCTTTATTTTCGGGATAAATTTGCTATGGTACAAAATTTAATATTAACTTCCTTGCTGAATATTTATTCAGATTATTTATAGTCAAGTTAGGTATTTATTACAGTCAAGACATGACAAAGACTGGTTTGCTTATATTGACTATTTCTAACCACATACACACAAAACTATTGTTCTATCCTTCTGAAGCAAAAGAATGTAATTTACTCGTCTAAAGTTGTTACTATTTTAGTAACCAACAAACTACAAAACGATATAACATTTTGAAATACAAAATATACCATCATTTACCAGGAAGACAGTGTATCGTAATGTGGTTAGTTATCATTCCGCGTGAATTACGTTTTTGGTAATCATAAGCTTGATCTGCAATTCAGTCAATGTGCATAATCTAAAATCTATTAACAATTCAGAGAAACATTCAATAAAATAGTAAGTTGTTAGTAGTAATTTTTTGAATGTCACCAATATTTTAACCAGTATGATATCCTTATTAATTATTTACAGATGATCTCAGCGTGATTCCTGGAATGGGACCAGAAGACAAAGTAGAGTTGTTGAACTCAATAACAGACCAGGAGGGCAAAATACCTGGCCTGGATATTGACTCTACTGATGAAAAAGCTAAAGTTATACTCAAGAAGGTAAAATAATTTCATAAACAGAACTACCAACGACCTCTATTATCTGGCACTTGATAGTCTGACAGTCCCAATAGCTTAGCACTAATTACAGTACTGTGTCTTTGAATCTTTGTTGTTGCATAACCTCGTAGAAACATTTAATTGTTGTCTACACCATTGTTAATCCCTACCCTCGATCGTTGTCTTTTTTTCTAAGTAATCCCACACATTATTACATGAAGTGGACAGAAAACAGCTGATAAATATTGCGCAGCATTGTGTTAGTATAGAAAAAATATTGACTTGGAAAAATTGAAGTATATTTTTTATTTGATTTTGCAAAAGTTGTCATTTGCCTTGCCTTTTGATTCTGCATTTTTATCCTATTAAGTTTTGTTTCTAACTAAACTAAAGTGGCAGATTCCATGAAATTTTGCATTAGATATTTTAAATGACCTCCATCTTGAAACATATTCAGTTACAGAAACAAAATTTTAAACTTTTATTTCACCTATTAAGCTCCACATGTATACAAAATGTTAAGTTTGTATCTTAAATAAATCTTGAGTTATAAAAAATTTGTAAACAAAAAAATACAGACCAACAGATGTAAAACCAGACACCGGAGCCCCATATCCAGGAAAATATATGTATATTTTCCTGATTGCATATTTTCCTGGATATGGCATAATTTCCTGGTTTTAAAATGGCAGTGAAAAGCAGAAAAATGTTCAGTTGACAGTTACATAAAGTCTGGAAATGATTTCTAAAATAGAAAACGAAAGAAGACTAAAGTAAAATTTGTAGGTTAATATTAATCATATAATTAGTATTAAGTAATGTGCAAATTGAAATTAAACATATAGCTTTTTTTAGCATCCCTATTTAGTTAACGTTTTATGGTAAATAAATTGATCTTGAATGTTAATGTGTGTGTGTGTTGTTCAATGTGCACTTTTTGAAAATATTTTTGGATTATCCGAAACTTTCACTATCCCCAGTACAGTTAATTGGGAGTTGAAATAATAATGATTTATTGCTTCAATAAAAATTAATAAAAGAAATATATATGGTTCTAAATTATTAGTGCAGATATAGTTAGTTCACTGTACTGTATATGCAAATCATTATTTTTGCCTAGCCATGCTGTCTAATAGTAACTGGGCACATGTTAGTAATTTAATTTAAAATTAAAACAGTTCAAAAGGAAGTTATTAAAATAGACTAATCTTTACAAGGTGCTGGAGGTTGGTATGCACTAAAAGATATATTTCTTATGAAATTGAATTTTCATGACAATCTTTATCAAAAACAACATTCAATCAAGGCAACATTTATTGTAATTTATTGTCATTTATTAACTAATGCCAATTTTATGCAATTTCTGTTTTTTTTATTTGCATGGTTATAATCTGAAGTGGGGAGCTTACTGCAAAATTGTTTTTTTCAGGTCCCGTATTCAAAACCTATTCCTAAGAACTTCCAGGCTCACTGGAATCATGCGGCAGTAAGCGATGGTGCGGTAACTAAGTGTTGATAGCAGTAATTGTGATGACCACATATGTTCTCAGTAAAGTGCTTATCAGTTACTAGAGCTAATCAGTTCTAAAAAGTTGATTTCTAAATTCAATTCTAAAAGCTAGAATGGTGATACCTAATGGAACAAAATTTATTTGCCTGTGTGTTGTCAAAGAATTCTCGGGGGTTGTAACCAGCCAATGAAGTGAAAGAAAGTAAACAAAGATAATAATACAAGAATCATAAGCAACAGATAAATATATATTCAATATTCATGGTTAAATAAGATTATAAACAGCAATAATAAAAATACTAGAACCAGCCTTTATAGTTGTTTTTTATGATTTTTTACTTGATCGGATTTATGTAACAGAGGTTCATTTCACTTCTTGATTACACATATTTAATATATAGGAAATATTACTGCCATTATGACATTTGCCTCCTCAAATAATTTTCTAAGGAGTTTTTAGAATGTCTCCCACAGAAATAAGCCCATACTATGTATATTTTAGCTAAAAATGTATAACTGAAATAATTGAGCTAGGTATTCATAATTTCACAAATTCAATTTTCTAAGGATTAATTTGAACCCTTGCCGGGCGACTTTTCTTGCAGCACTTGTCGCACGGTGTGGTAAACAAGTATATTCATGATCAATCATTTTGCCATATTTACTGCGTTGTAGTTCCTGAAAGAACCGATAGAGTGCATGGTGACGTTGCTTTAGCCTCTATGCACCCACAAAACCAATATGGCAGCTTTGTTCAAATATCTAGTGACTGAAATTAGTTCTTATGCGAGTTTTGGCCAGTATACGCTCCCATACTGCTTTGAATGGGAAAACTCGTGAGTTAACAACATGGAGGTCAACTGTTTTCACTTTCGCTAACCTTGCTGTTGACATTTTTGTCGATATGTGTTTATTTTCATTGTGTTTTAGCAGTAAATAGTGTATATTGTATGAACGTTTTTACTGTATAGGATTTATTAACTAATTATTATTAACTAAAATGGCTCATCCAGAAAAAAATAGTTTTTTAATACCTAAAAATTATTGCTATTTAGATTCCTATTGCGGACATTTCCCATCACGATTTTATGCAAAACAAAACATAAAATCGTGATGGAAAATGTCCCCATTAGGAATCTAAATAGCATAAATCCACTATCACCAATAATGAATTTCAAACAAAGAACCTAAAAATTGTCTTAAAATCTTCAATGGTATTTATAAATGAAGCAAATTTCGGTTTTCTACTTAAGTCAAGCTAACTAAATCCAAAAAACACATTGGGAAAATAATATTTTGATTTTTTTACACTAAATGAGCAGGAACTGTGATTTTCAGTAGCGCTTTAAGGGTTGAAAAAAATCAACCAATTTAATTCAACATCATTATCTATTTTTTTCATAGTATTTAGTATTAGTTTGATAAACCGAGCAGCATGTGTGTAAGACTTGTCTAAAAAAAATATTCATGATCACATATTTTATATTTCTCTGAACGAAAAGAGTGCATGGACTGCATAGGGAATAATAGTGAGAAGTGAAAAAATAAGGGGAGTTATGAATTAACAGTAAAGAAATATGAAAGTTTTGAAGGGAAAAGAAGTTAAGATAACATGTAAAAAAGAAAAAAATAATATTTAATACAGAAATAAAATAGTTATATAAAATTAGAATAAGGATTATTAACAATAAAAAAAAAAAAAAAAAAAAAATAAAAAATAAATAGAAAAAATTTACCAATTTATGAAAAAAAAAATAAAAAAAAAAAAATGAAAAATTTAAATAATTAAACAATAAAAATAAAAATAAAAAATAAAAAAAATTTGATAATAAAAAATTAAAAAGATAAAAAAAAAAGTCAAAAAGAAAAAAAAAAACACTAAAATAATTGAATAATATAGCAAAGGGTGAGTAAGGGTTGAAAAAAAAAAATAACATAATCTACATTTAAGTAGTAGGAAGTCTTATTATGGGCAGGCCGAAGGGTGGGGGGGAAGAAGGGTACTAGTCTAAAAAAAATTGTCAGCACAAGATATTATAACAATGATCATCGTTAATCATACGGCTAGGGGAGATAGCCAAGTCATAATAGGATCATAATAATACGGAAGTAGTAATAGCCAGTCATATTGTACTGTACAACTATTTGATCATATTATTATTTTTAACCTTATACAAATTTTACCTATCTTGTTTAGTTTTTCAAATTACTTGAGAATTCATCAGCTTTTAACCTTTAAAAATATTTTTCATTTGATTGTAGTTTATTAATTAATTTTATGTGTTTTTGATTTTTACTGTCTTCTTATTTTCTTGAGCTATATTATTTTCTCCTATCTGTGTTCATTTTTCCTAGTCCCTGATCTTCCTTGTATCTTCGCTCTATTGGTCTTATATATAGCTATGCTTTGTAACTTTTAACTCTGTTACTTGACACTTCAGGCATTTTCAGTTTTCCATAAGAGGTTTATCAATTTTCGTTCATTCTTTCTCCTTTTCCCATTCCCGTACCATGGTTAATTGAAAAAAATAATTTGTACCTTTTCACTCGCAGACGACAAAGACGGGTTCGACCCCATAGAGTTGATCAATCAGCTGATTGTAAACCAACCTGGTGTCATTCCTCTGGCAGAAATCGAGCCGGAAACATTAGTTATATATGGAAAGACGATCGAGTTGAAATGTAAGTATTGGAAAGAGGAGCTAGGTGCAGTGGCTTGGTGTTTGTTGTCATCCTTTGGCAAACTGTGTGTCATGTGGAGCATGCAATATAGAGCAGATTTAGTGCACTTGTTGTAGGCTGTCTTGTTTTTACATAATCATTATGGGCTCAATCATCCTTCTTTTACAATTTAAATAAGGTAAGAGCATATAAGTTGCTTGGTATTTATCTTTCATTTATACAATTTTGTTATAGAAATCAAGAAGACTATACTTCATAAATAGTTATAAGCTAGTGTTACTTCATAAATGGTTTTATTAGAAGTCAAATAATTAAGAAACTCTTTCATTTTTATATGTTCAGATTTTTTTATATTTGCACTAAAAATTACCTTATTTTTTATTTTTTATATATTTCCAATTTAAAAATATAGTTGGACTCCAGTTTAAAACTAAAGCTTTCTCTGTCTAATCTCTTTTTTTGGTGGTGATGCATTTTCAAAATAATACTGGTAAATATTTTTAACTTTCTGTTTAACTGTTACAAATATAAAAAGGGTTGTTCCAAGTGTAACTTCTGTTTGCCCACTATGCGGGACGTGGATGAGGTAATGCTGTTTATTCTTGCACCGATGTGTATGTCAGAACAGTCGGCTTCCAGTCATGTTAGAGTTAAGGTTGTGTTAGTTATAGTGTTAGTAGTGTTAGTAGTAAGTTAGTAGTTAGTGTTAGTTTTTTCCTGTCACTAGCCGAAATGTGGGTTGTGATTAAAAATCCCGCTAAGTGTGAGAATCATGCTCTGACTTTGTTTTTCATGACAGAAAACAAACAAATATACTGACAACTTTCACTCTAATATATCTGGAAGCCTTCTGTTCTGATGTACAAGGAGGCACAAGAATGGCGTCACTAACCACTTCACTTCTTGCATAGCGGGCAAACCGAGCTTACATTCCAAGCAGCCCTGAGCTGTGACTAAACTGGCATTCAGCATATTCATGTAGTCTTATGAACCAATGGCCTTTTTCTCTCTTATACATTTTGACATTGCTTTTGTTTTTAAGTTTCATTTTTGTAATCATGAATAATTTTATTTAGATTTTTAATATGTACGTTTTCCATCACAATTTTAAGTTTTAGTATAAAGATTAAACAAAAATTTTGTTTTACTTAAAATTGTGATAGAAAATGTCCGTAATAAAAGTCGAAATGACATAAATCCACTATCATCTATAATGAATTTCAAATAAAGAATGAATAATGTAATGTGAAAATGTATAATTTCAACCATTTGTACAATTCATGTAATTGAAGTCCTTTTGTATTGTCCACTCACTGTTAAATCAGAGGTGTGAATGGCAATTTGAAGACTACTGTTTAGCCTGTTAAACATCACATCATCATCATTTGATGAGATCAGAAAAAATAATATTAATTTAACTGTTCATATGTATTTAATCACAATATCAGATATGCATGGTAATTTTTTGCATGTGTTTAAATTTAATTGATGTAATTTCATTCTGATCTTGTACATTAGCAGGTATTAAATTGTTTTATGACAATTTATATTTCTAACTTTCTTATAACCAACGGTACTAAAATTGAAAAGTTAATCAATTTTTTATGATAAAACACTTTTTGTAACCATTGATTTCAAATGTAATACTGTATTGTGTATATCACATGGAAAATTACTAACGATAATTGGTGTTGGTGATTCAATGATCTATGAAATTGCTAAAATGTGACCAAGTAGTAAACTGCCTCAAACCAAACTTATTTGATGCTTTATCAATGACTGCAGTGTAAAAACAAAAAATAAAATAAAAAATAAACTTTTGAGTACAATTCATGGTGATTATTTGATTTTTAATTTTTGATTATTACGTTGTGAAATATGTTCCAAAGTAGATATTTATTGTGCTATAATGTAAATTAACACCATCTGTAGAAAAATCGTGAAACATTATACAATAGTTTAGTGTCAGAGATATTTTATTAACAAACTAGCTGACCTGGCAAACTTTGTACCGCCTAACAGTAATTTTCTCATGCGATTCCTTGTTCTTCTACAATGGATTGATTGGCCAAGTTCTGAAATTGAATAGCATTAGGTCTACAGCTGTGTTGGGAACGATTAGATCTTCTGAGTCATGTTATAGTTAATAGCAATACTGATATGATAAGATAATAAAATCCCCACAAAACATACAAATGTAAGTAGATTGATTCACAATGTTCCAACCCAACCTATGTCCAAACAAAACCTAAATGCAATACAGCCTTTTTAGTAAAGATTAAGTATTCTGAACCGTAACATTGTTTATAATAATACTCACATAATCTAACATTCATCAATTACACTTGAACAAAACAAAAAAAACAACCAATAATTACCCTGGGACAAACAAATCAACCAATATAAATGGGTTTTTCAAAAAATCACAAATATTTGCTGAAAATGACACACTAAACGTTAGCTGTTGGCTAGTGAAAATAAAGCAACACAAAATCAGCTGTTAATAAAATATTCACATTATTGATTTATGCATATGATCAAAATGAATCATGTCTTTTTCTCTCTTAACATAAAACTTTACAGGCCTGTGGGGCTTAGCCCTAAGGTTAAATACAAAACTGAATGTCTATAGCCTACTCGGAGCAGAAACGAATCCAGAAAATCAAAGATCATTACAATCGGTCGAGCCGTTATCCAGTTATAAATGGTATAATGCTGGGGGAGCGCGGGGCTTTGGTGCCCAAGGTCCCGAGTTCAAATCCCGCAAATCACCAATGGCTTTTCGCTATCTGATAATGCCGCAACCCAAACAGGGGTGTGCAAAAAGCCGCTACGGCTGAAGTGCCTTGGGAGTAATCCGCCCCTTCTAATAATAAAAAAAATGGGTTACTAACACGACTTTGTTTTATATATTTAGATTATCACTAAGTTATATATATTTACAGCTGATGATGATCTGACAAAGGCGATCAAGAAGGGAGCAGAAGCATTCGCCAGATTCATCAACTCTGGGGCAGTAGAAGAACTGAATGATGTTAGACCGTACATGGACCTCAGTGATGATGAGGACAGAAAAGGAGAGGGTGATACTGAGAATCAGGATGAGAACATGGTATGTGTGGATCAGTGAAAGATCAAAGGTATTGTTAAGTAGAGGTGTACGGATAGTGAATTATTTTTTTGGATCGGATAGCTCAAGTTCAGATCGGATAGTTTGGGTTCTAATCGGATAGTTTTCGGATTCAGATACTCGCTTAAAGTGAAATCAGACTTATCTAAGAATAAATTAGGAAAAAATCAATAAATTGTTATCAAAATTATTAAATGGTACATAAAAAATCATAAATTCTTCATAGGATGAACAACAAAACTAAAATTTTTACTTCACTGCATTTAAAAGTACCAGTAACAAATTTTAATATGGCGTAATTCACAAATTAAATCAACAGAAACCTTATAATTCGCCATTAAATGACATCACTTTCTACTAATTCATCAATTGATTCTACTAATCATCAACTAATTCTCAATTTTATTTCATGATTCAATTATTTTATTTATTACAATGATAAAAACAAATTACCATTAACAAAGAATCAAGATTTGACAGACGACGTTGGCTCGATGCCATTGGCTATCTGCGTATCGGCAGAAGCAGTGACAGTACAGCTGCTATCAAACAAAGGCCTGTGCGCAGGCGCAGAGTTGGAATATTTGGCAGATAAAATACCCTGATCGGTTGTGTAACAATATTGAAACCCGTGAAATTATGGTACCTCGTCGTAATCTAGTTAGTTATTCATCTTAAAATTATCTAAGAATGTAAAAATAATAACGCTTAAATTCATTTAACAAAGAGAAAATGTAGATTTAAAACAAGTGGGAAATTTGTTGGTTATGTGAACACCGAACGACAAAATAGGCCAAATGTAAATTTGGCAACACTTTATCGTATTGCTCAAACCCGGAGTAGTTGAGAATGCGATAACTAAACAATTGATCGTCTACGTAGACGATCAGAATGAAGTAGTATTATTTTTGTTGGAAACCCCGCAAAACGAGCTTTTATGAATGTTTGTTACCAATAACATTAAATCAACAATTCAATTCAGTCGTGCATAGCGATGTACTACTTTAGTCATAGTAGCTACCGGTAAAAGTCGTATTATCATATTTATTTATACCGATTAAAACATTATTAAAACTCATTAAAAATAATTGATACCTCAAGGACGTATCATCCTTAAATATATCCATGATAAATGTAAAGAAGTACTAATAAGATGTAGTCACAATAGAAGTACGATATTTAGTTATCGTGCACTAAAGGACACAGCAGCGCTGGCATTTTGCCATTATTAGCGTCTACTACACATTACAAAAACCAGGAAGCCGTAACCTTACTTTGGTTTGGTTGTTGCTACATTCGATTGTTTCATTCACTATTTCATTGTTTATTATCGATTAGTTAATTCAGAATAATGATTTGAAATTTAATTTTAATATCTGAACCAATTAAAATCATTCAAAATCCTGATCTTTCCAAACTTCTTCCAAACTTCAATTGATTTGGGACAAAAATTATCAGTATCAGATAGGACTGTTTCTGACTTTCTGAGCATTCCGAACTAAAAGGTCTAAATTTTCATTGGAAAGAAGTAACAGCAAAGGAGGTCGAGGGGGTTGTGGCTAGTTTCTCAAATTCAAAAGCCAGAGATATATATTGGCTTTCAAATCATGTAATTAAAAATATAATTAATTTAATAAGTGAACCTCTTGCTTTTTGTTTTGGAAAGTGTTTAAAGATTGGCTACTTCTCTGATTCCCTAAAAATTTCTAAAATTACACCTGTATTTAAAAAAGGAGATAAGAATCTTCCTAACAACTACCGTCCTATTTCAATAGTTCCTATATTTTCCAAAATTTTTGAATGTCTCATTTATAAGCAGATGAGGAATTATTTTGAGTCTAACAATTTTTTTTTCACCTGCCCAGTTCGGGTTTCGAGAGGGGAAATCCACAACATTGGCTGTTTTAGATTTAGTTAATAAATCCCTAAGTGCTATAGAGAATAAAGAAACAGTTTCATTGACTTTATTTGACTTGACTAGGGCATTTGATTTAGTGCCTTTCGAAATCTTGCTCCAAAAGCTTAAATATTATGGACTAAAAGATATGGCTTTACTATGAATAAAATCATATTTATCAAACAGAAAACCGTATGTATCTGTTGGTGGCAAGGTATCTAAATTAAGGGGGGTTGGGATAGGTGTACCACAAGGCTCAGTCCTAGGACCTTTTCTTTTCCTGATTTCAATTAACGATCTACCTGGGTGTGTCGCTGTGGAATCTGTTATTTATGCAGATGACACAACTTTGATGGCTGCCCACAAAGATATTAACACCCTTAGCCTGATTACCGATGAGGCAATTACCGCTGCAATGAATTGGTTCTCTGCTAATAAACTTTTGTGCAATAAGGAAAAAACACAAAATATTCATATAAGTTTGACACAGAAAATTGATGAGCATAAAGCAGTTAAATTGTTGGGATTCCATATAGATTCAACATTAAATTGGAAAAAACATATTGAAATTATTTGTAAAAAAATTTCTAGAGTAAACTTTTTAATATGGAAATTGAAGGAATTTGTCAGTGATAAATATTTAAAAACCACTTATTTTGCTTTTTTCAATCCCACATATCTTATGGAATATTGCTATGGGGACACTCATCCCATGTTCATAAAATTCTTTTATTACAAAAAAAAGTCATACGCACAATCTGTGGGGCTGGGCCTCTGGATCACTGTCGTCCTCTTTTTATTAGCCTTAAAGTAATGACAGTAGTAAATTTATATATATAAATCATGTTTTAATTTATACCAAATCTAACCTAAGTGAATTGAAATGCAGGGAAAATATTCATAATTATAACACCAGATCCAAATCCAAGCTAGATTCCAAATCCTAGCTAGCCAAAACAAGCTACTGTCATAAAATCAATAGTATTAGATTTTTTAATAAACTCCACCATTCAGCAAAATTAGTAAATTTAAATAGATTTAAAGTTAAATTAAAGGAATGGCTTATAAAAACCCATTTTATTGTTTGAATGAATTTCTTGATGGCACTGTAAATATAGATTTTTAGATAGGTTCCAGCGCACCAATTTTAATTTTAATTGTATCATGTACACCTGATAATTTTTGACTATGTCTATTCCTTGTAAAAGGTCAACGACAATAAAGCTCTTGATTCTTGATTCTAAACATACCGTTTAGTGTAATTATAGATTCATTCTTCAAGAACACATATTTTCGGGATATATTTCACGTTGTCATAATGCTTAGCGATTCGAATCGCTATAAGTGTATCGGCTATAAGTGTATCGCGTCTACCAGTCAACGACATTGTTTTGATGAAAGACTACGTAATACGTCTTTTAAGCAAAAATTATTCCGGCTTCTGCACCGGTCTCTCTGTGTGTAAGTGTACTATGCTATTTGCATATGTTGTTTAATTAATTACAGAGTGATTATAATTAAATATTTTTCAATATGTTTGTTTATCTTATCTCAGGGTCGCTTTTATTATTAGGTTCAGCGTAGGGCTTAAATTAAAGCGGTCAGGTGCATAACCATATAAAATTTATTGAACAATGATTCGTAGGAAAGAACATCAACTAATTAATTTATAACATCGAAATTCATCAATTATTGACCATTATTCTAGATTTCAAGGTTAACCTAAAATATGTAATTAACAATTCCTTTCTCAAAAAGTTAACCACATAAAAATCTCTACTTGGACTCTTACTGATATAAAACCAGACACTTATCTTTTAAACCTCCACAGCGATGACAGGAGTTGATGATGACTCGGTCAAGGGTGGGGTCCTCCGAAGTGACTCAGGATCACGAAAATGGCTCATCCTCTCCTTTTGCGTTGCGGGCTCCTATGTTGCTCCTCCCCGAATAAGTTCGGTCTCTCCAAAATTCCGAAGGCAAAATCGTGGTTCTGCGCTATCACGGTGATACCAATTTTGCTAACGGCCACGCCCCAATTCAATGATTCCGACACGGAACTTGTTCTTCGACGATCCCCAGTCGGATAAAATTTATGCCTGAAACTTTTCGCTCTACAGCGACAACTCGGCTTACTAAAAACTTGCTTAAGGCCCTTCGTACCACGACTAAAAACTCGGCTTAAGGCCCCGTCCGCGCTCCGACACGGAATCGATTTGTTCGACTCCTCTGGGCGACTCTGGACGACTCTGGACGACTGACTTCGACTGACTACGACTGACAAATTCGGCTTAAGGCCCCGTCCCTGCTCCTACACGGAGTCTACTCTGGACGACTCTCCACGACTGACTACGCAACGAAGCCTCTGTCTCAGGCCCGCACATGCGCGCCCCTCGGTGAATTTTGGTACTGAGTCTTCGCGCGTTGTGATTTGGTTGGACGACAGTTTTGCATAGCAACTGTCTTGCCCAATAGGATCGTACTTCTAGCCTCACGGCAGGTTGACAAGCCTCGCAACGGGGTTTATGAGTTCCCTTCCCTTGCATCATACATTGGACTCGTCCGATTTCACAACCGTGACTAAGCAGTTTTTTCCCGCCATACGGCCTATTGCGCAATCTATATTTATTTTTATTCTTTTTATTTGTCTTTACTAATTTAACAATTCTTTGGTATTAATCAATTAAATTGTGTTAATTACTTATGTTTCTTCTATTTAATTGTTTGGTTATTTAATTGCGGATAATTATTATTATTTATTACTTCGACCCTGCTACACTTCGTGGGTATTAACTCGACGAAAATCTCGTTGTTTTTGTTCAAATTGCTGAAATATACAGTCTATCCGAAAATTCAGATATTTATCGGATATTACCAGATATCTTAAATACACTCGGATCGGTTTCGGATATCCGATCCAATCAGAATCCGAACCGAATTTTCGGATATCCGCACACCTCTATTGTTAAGTCTTCTGAAATAGAGCAAGATGAATATTTCTTATCTCATTTATATAAAAAAACAATAAAACCTGTGATACCGTATTCATAATATCGGTTTAGGGAAAATTTTAAATAATAAGGGATTTGAGCCCCATCTAATGGCAATCATTTTGTTTGAGATAATATGGCAAACATTTTTTATTACCGCTTAAAAATATAAATTATTCTCAAAACACTTATCTATAATATCCGCTTTGCTGTATCCATAATATACATTATTTACCCAAATTCTTCTTTACTTGAGTTAAATTAACAAACACTTTCCAAATTCTCGTAACACTTGTGAAATTCTTGTATAATCACAACATTAGTGAAAACTTCAAACGATTAAATACAAAAAAGGTTACAATGCCCTTAAGATACATTATGGCCCCTTTCTTAACCTGTTGCAGACATCACAAGTCACCAATGTAGCCTCCTACAAATGGGGAAAATCTGCATTAATATATCAAACTACACCAGAGTCCCAGTAATCCGAACTACCTGATGGGAAAAAAGTTACTGAATTTAAATTAAAAACGAAGCAATGTAATTCGAATTATAACACTTTTATCTCCAGCTTGGTATCACTAATTATAAAGTACTAAGTTCACAATAAATACAATAACTTATTTTTTGGAACGTAAGAATTCACTTATCGTCTTTTAACATAACAAAGAAATCCGTCTAACATCAAGTATACAGAAGTGGCTGTACACTGTTGATTGAGATAGGGTAATTCGATGTCTACCTACACTCACAGAACATCACAATAGACTCGATTCTCATGGTCTAACGCTTTTTCATTGGGACTCTTATTATCGGCGAACTACTTTTCGAACAATTTGAATTCATCTCCAGCAATGACCGACATTGAGTGAAAGAAGGTCTACAGACGGTACAATTTTACCGTTATTATTTTTGATGTGTCAATGTGTGTGTTGTATTTTATATTCCTAGTGACGAGTCTATAACAAATAGAACGTCCCTGCTGGAACACTTGAGGCTGTTCAGGCAAAGTAGTAGACAAGACTGTGTGACTATACTATATGTGAACTGATATAAGATGTAAGTGAATTGGGCTAAATACACAGTTCGGATCTAAAGTAATGGATTTATTAGTACTTAAAATTCAACTTAACACAGCATTTACGGATAATCCAAACTACTTGGTAATTCAAACAGGGTTCAGTCCCAATTAGTTCGGATTAATGGGACTCTGGTATACATGCATTGCTGTGAACAAAAAAATATTTATAAAAAATGCTTTCATTTATTTATAAATAAAATAAATCACAATAATCACAATAATTAGTTGACTGAGCATATTAGGCTTTCTTACTTGATATAAATTTCAAAATGACAAATTAATTTATATAGCTTTAATTTTAGATGCTCTTCTAGTTAATTATATATATTTTTTAAAGTAGCAAAAATAATAAATAAACTAAGTTGAAATGTGTTGCAGGGTGACAAAGACGATGACAACAGCCTAAGTGAAGATACTCAACACTCTCAGGCTACCACGGGTAAAGTAGTTTCTTATATAATAGGCCTACTAGTATTGTTCTGTAGTGATGTCTATGGCACTGAATGGAGCTATGGACTACACCAATGGTCTGATTTGAATAAAATTTTCTCTTCATTACACCCACCTTACCATACATCATGGTGCTCAGTTTCACATGTACTATGAGCCTCCCAGCGATTTAAACCCTGACCTGGCGATTTAAATGATTAACTTGATTAGATTAGATTATTGAAATGGCGACCAAGGTAAGTATTTTAAGCCAAGTATGAATGGGATTGAATATAAGATGATTAGACAGGACTGTTAATAATAGTCCAACAGCCGATGGCAACTAAGGGACCTACAGTTTAATGTGAAATCCGAACCACAGCCTCTGAATATCGAATTGGTCTAATTATGAAGATGGTCTTTGCGGAATAACCCAGTATTCAATAGTGGATGTTAATCCACACAAGAGAACACAATGCCCACCGACCATCGCTCACAACTATCCACAATTTGTGACCTCCAAGTAGCTGGATTACAGGACGTCACCACCCTGACCTTGAACAAGTCCTATGTTGGTCAAAAGCTAATGGGCTGAAACCTAACTTGCAAGTGTACTGTGTTACACTCAGCGCCAGTCCCTCAGTGACATTGGAGTTAATGTTGAGCTCGGGGGTGCAATACAATATAATACAAATGTCTTTATTTATTTTCAATCATATATACTTGTACAATAAATAGTGTCAAATATACAGAAGAACTATGATACTTAATTTTACACCAAATTTTATTTTTAAAATATACATTTATATCCAAACATAATCATTCAGTAAATTCCTCTAATGAATAGGACAATTTTTCAAGTAATTTTTTTTAATTTAGTTTGAAATAGTTTTTTATTTTATTCATTCCTTATTGAGCAAGGTAATTTTTTAAAGAATGTTAAGCCAGTATATGAGGTTTTTTCTTGTAAAATTCTAATCTATGAAATAAGGTCACCATGTCTTTTCTATGCCTTGTGTTATATTCATGAGACATGAGTGGGGCTATTAAATGACCACTTAATTTTTCCCTTGTTAAACACGTGGTTTACAAAATATATATTCCACAAATAGCTAAGATTCCTACATTTTTAAAGCATGTTTTCACTGATTGATCATTTTTAAAGTGTAGCATAATTCTTATTGCCTTTTTTTGGACCACTAAAACTTTCCAATTTAAATTTTAAAGTTCCAATTTAAATTTTCCTCAATGTATAATCCCATAACTTAATCCCTGAGATGTGTTCTAATGTTTTTGAATAAAATATTAAGTTTAGTTTATTTTTTTGTGGAGAATGCCATAATATTACTTTTAAAAGTATTTAGATTGAGATTATGTTGTTTTAGAAATTGTTGAATATTACCCAATCCTGCAAATCCTGCAAGCCCAAAAGTGCAGCTATTTCTAAGTTTTCTGAATTTTTTCCAGAATCCTTTAGATCTGAATCATTGGCGTACAGACACAGTTTACTGATTTTGGAATTTTTTATAATTTTGGGCATTTCATTCAAAAAACACAAAAATAAAAGTGGACCTAATATTGAGCCTTGAGGAAAATCCCATTTTATATTGGGTTTATAGTATTTAAGTAATTTATTCGAGGGAACTGTATAGGTTTAAAAGTTTGCTCCCAGAGTTTGCTAAGATGCACCTTATGAAGTCACTAATTCAATTCAGTTCAAAATATCTTTATTCGTTTAACTTAGACATACATGAATAGTGTCATAAACATAACAAAATGATTCCAACTAAGAAAAAAAACAAGAATTAATTTTGCTTAAAACTAGGTTACAGCTTCTCTTAAGAGTAAATAGCTTTGTTGATAAGGTATTGCTTTAATTTATTTTTGAATTTGTTATATGGGACCACTTCTGTTATGGACTTAGGAATTTTGTTGTAAAATTGTTGTAAAACACATATTTAGGTTTATTTTTCAAAATCTCTAATTTATTGGAGCTTAAAGCGAGGGATCCCTGAGTTCTGGTATTATGATCATGATTATCACCAACAAACTCCAATCCATTAAATTTCTTTTTTACATACAAAATAGTTTCAAAAACATATAGTCCATAGACAGTCATGATGTTTTCTGATTTAAAATATTCTTTAACTGAAGTTTGTGGTTCTAGATTACAAATTATTTTTAAGGTTTTTTTGCATAATCAAAATAGAATTTAAATTAATTTTAGTTGTGGTACCATACAATGTAATCCCAAAGGAAATCAATGAATGAATATAAGAGAAATAAACAATTTTGAGTGTTTCCATTTCACAATAATGTTTTAATGTTTTAACCGAATTAAAGCATATAGACCAGAAGAGATTTTGATGAGTAATTTTTCAACATGGCGATTCCATTGGAGAGTGTTCTCTATTTCTAATCCTAAAAATTTAATGCAGTTTTTAACTTAGATTTTTTTGTCAAGGACATTAGTACGAGGGTTGTCCGTAAAGTAAGGTTCCCATAGCGCTGCAGTCGACAATAGTGCTGCGACGGGGGTTCGCGTGGTTTGGTTGTGTTCCTGGGTTCCCCCACTCCAAATCCCCACCGCAGCGAAGTGTCTGCGGCGCTTAGTCTTGGCCTGACAGCCGAATAAGAAAGAGCTTCCCATTGCTTGGCCCGCCAGGTGTGAGCTGCGCTCAATGATTCGTTTTTTGACTGCCAAAAACCTTCCGTCCGGGGAAATTCATTCCCTGATGTGCGAAAAATATGGAGAAAGGTGTATGAGCGTACAACATGTACGCAAATGGTACAGGGAGTTCAAGAACGGACGTACCGACGTCCATGACGAGAAGCGTTCCACGAAAATTCAAGCAAGCGCAAAGTGCCGGCAAGGAAAGGCGTATTGTTGTGCGAATTCTTGCCCAATGGTGAAACAATCAACGCTGGCCGCTACTGCAAGACACTGCAAAAACTTCGCCGTGCCGTTCAAAACAAGAGGAGGAGTATGCTGTCCAAGGGGGTGCGTTTGGATCAGGATACGACCGCACACTGTTAACGTTACCAACGAACTCATCGCTAAATTTGGATGGGGTATCGTCAAACACCCACTCCACAGCCCGGACTTAGTCCCCAGCGACTACCACATCTTCCCTGATATGAATAACCACCTGGATGGAACGGATTTCGGCGGCCGAGAAGAAAAAGGAAAAAGCGGTTCTCAGCTATCTGCGCGACTTGGCGGCAAACTTCTTTGACTCGGAAATTCAAAAGCCGGTACACCGCATGCAAAAATGCATTGACCTCGGTGGCAACTACATAGAAAAATAGGAAAAAGTCTGAACTTTCCGAATATGTACTGGTTTATGCAAATAAACATGTTTTTCACTGAGTAAAATCACAGGGAACCTTACTTTACGGACAACCCTCGTATATGGTAGGGTAGTGTTGTTAGTATGGTGTATCATGATTTTTAGAAAGGTTTCATACACAAAGCATGGAAATGGCTTATCACTGGGGGATTTTTATGCATCAGTTCTAGGGTTAAGTTCTGAGGGGAGGTCATTATATAACTTTGGGTCAAATTATGAAAAACTTACCCTCCCCATATTTTCATCAACGTCTGTCCATAAATAAAGGAGTTTTCCTATTTTCCACAAGATTAACATGAGAAAAGAGTATGCATGTTAGCAGCTGTGAGGAACACTGAAAGTAGGAATTTCTAGCATAAACAATTTTTATTTTGACCAATTATACCAAGTTTCATCAACATCTGTCCATAAATAAAGGATGGATGGATCTCAACTACTTGAAGCTAAACATCAAGTTTTATCCAAAAATATTGATCGATAAGTGAAATATTAATTTTTCTTATCTTCCATAAGATTAACGTTGGAGCCCCAAAATACAACGTACTGTGTTTAGATTTTTTAATATCTCGGTAACCGTTGGAAGATAGAGAAAAACTTTATGGAAGTAAATTGTGTAGTTTTTTAAGCTAATTTTAATGGTTGAAGATAAAATTTAAAAACCTTTTAAATTACATATGAAAAACGCATAAATCCATTTTTTTTAGTACAAAACCCCCCAAACTACCCGTTCCGAATGACCAATAAGTCTGGTTTACAAACTCGTCTGAGCAAATGTAGGAATACACGTCTGTACCAAATTTGGTCTCGATCAGACCATTTATATTATTTAATTTATATTATTTGCTAAGTTCTGGCTCACTTGTGAAAAAAATCATTAAATCTATTGGCGATTGTTTTAATTGTCATGTCTTCGAATTTAGAAGTGCCAGGGGAATATTTAGATAAGGAAAATCCTTCTCCACCACTTACTCTCCCTGCTAACTCATTGACCACACCCCAAAATACCCTGGAATCCTTCTCACCATTGTTATTGATTTTTTCCCTGTAATAAATACGTTTAGCATGTCTTAATGAAATGCTTAATCTCTGCCTAACTCGAAGATATTGAGCTCTTAAGTGTTCATTTAAGGGTTGTTTTTTTTTAAATTTTACTTAGCTTATCCCTCTTTCGAACGTCTCAAATCAAATCTATTGAAATCCATCTTTTTCAATCGCGCATTGACCCGAAAATTTTTCTAGGACTGTTGTATTGAATTTTTAATAATCAAATTAAAGTTATCCGCAGATTCATGAATTTCAAAGCAGTTCAAAACAGTACCCCAGTCTGCCCTAGTGAGATTGTCTGATAGTAAAGTATGGTCAAGGCAAGTGTGAGTGCGCTCTGGCGAGTCACATGACCTTGTAGCGGTGTCGGTGTCGCGTGATGTGGCCGTAGTCATAGTGATGGCGAGGGCTGTGCCGTAGTGGTCGGTGATGTCTGTCTGGAAAACTGCTAAGCAAATATTATCAACTGGATAGCGAACAAAAATGTGATATAACTCAAAATATAACTCCAAACACAATTGAAACAATACAGTTTGACGGACATCCTTCTTATTTTATTTACTATCTTTTTAAAGTTTCTATTGATGATACAAATTATAAAAAGTAAAGAGAACCTTGTTAACTTTTGAAAATATATAAAATTAGGAAGGTATAATTAGCCTTTATTACAAATAACTAAATATAAAACTTATTCTGTAAATTTATAGCATTAGGAAGGTGTAATTATTGGTCTTTATCACAAAAACTAAAAAATACAACTTAGTCAGGAAACAATTAAATAATTTATAATTTCATATGGAAAATATACGTCTAAAACATTTAATTACTGTGTAATGTGTAAAAAGAGTTGTTACACAGAGTATGTTATAAAGAATATGTTAGCATTTAATTACTGTGTAATGTGTAAAAAGAGTTGATATACATAGTATGTTATAAAGAGTATGTTAACATTTAATTACTGTGTAATGTGTAAAAAGAGTTGTTATACAGAGTATGTTATAAAGAGTATGTTAACATTTAATTACTGTGTAATGTGTAAAAAGAGTTGTTATAAGTAATTGAAAACTAATAAAAGAAATAATTATCACAGAATAACTCATATTCTTGAAATTTTTGATTAATGAACTTGAACAAGTAATTTATTATAGGTTCAACAATATTAAAAATTTATAAAATTATAAGTATTCATGAAGAAAATCGCTTATTTATGTTCCGGTACGTTAAATAGAAATTAAAAATAATTTTTATTTATACTTTTAATTAAATACTCAAAGAAATAGTTATCAGAAATGAATTTGTGAATTAAGATGTGAACGTTTTAATAAGCCTTTATTGGTACTGATTTTAACTGTATGGGATAATATTTTCCGGGATTATTTTTAATACTGATAATTATTTTTTATTGCATTATTATTTTTAATTATTTTTAGTAATACTTTATTTTTAATACTGTCCATCACCAGTTTAAAATTAGTCATATTAGCGGCCCAGGTTGTGGTAAATTTATGCTATCGACAGGCTGTCAGCTTAAAAATATTTGGATTAGTTCAAAGGATGTCATAATTTGTTATCAAAACATTGTACCCTCTCACAAATACACATTTTACAAAAATTTAAAACAAGCGAACTGCCGATCAGCCTTCTACAATGACTAAGTTACATATCCAAGTCATCCAAGTTACTTGGATTACCCCCCCTGCAGGATGATAATATTCCAAAGGAAGTGCCTTGCTGGTATTATTGCAGTCTCTTAATCCTGCAGAATCTAAAATCTTTCTCAAAAGATTTATAATGAGCTACATTATTTAATGGGTATTTGTTATTTTGTCTGATTGCTTAGTACAAGATATACTTCTTCAATGCATCAGTTAAAAAACATGTTTTGCATACATATTTGCAAAAACAGTGTTTGTTTTTGTTAAGGATGGATAGATTTTTATCTTTTTAGCGAATTTCCCATAGGGAAGAAGCTATTACCGTAGGTCTCATGGTGAGACTTAAGCCCGGGACCATGTTATTTTTTCTTCTTTAGGTGCCCAGAGTCCAAAAACAATAGTCGTCAAAATTTATATATATATATATATGTATATATATATATATATATGTGTCTGTGAACACGATAACTCTCGTAAAAATGGTCCAATCAAGACCAAATTTGGTAGAGACGTGTATTCCTACAAGTGCTCGGACGAGTTCGTAAACCAGACATATCGGTCAATGGGAACGGGTAGTTTGGGGGGGTTTTGTACCCCAAAATGGGGTTTTTTGCGTTTTTCACATGTAATTTTTGAAAATTTCTAATTTTATATTTCACCATTAGAATCAGCTTAAAAAACTACACAATTAAGTTCCTTAAAGTTTTTCTCTATCTCCAACGGTTACCAAGATATTAAAAAATCTAAACACAGTACGTTGTATTGTGGGGCTCCAATGTTAATCTTATGGAGGATAGGGAAAAATTAATATTTCCCATATTAATGAATATTTTTTGATAAAACTTGATATTTAGCTTCATGTGGTTGAGATCTATCCATTTATGCTTAAAAATCATAGTTTATGTGTTTATCATGGCAGCAAACCTGCATACTCTTTTCCCATATTAATCATATAGGGAATAGGCAAACTCCTTTATTTATGGACAGATGTTGATGAAAGTTGGTATAAATGTTAAGATAAAAATTATTTATGGTAGAAATGTCTAATTTCAGTGTTCCTCACAGCAGCAAACCTGCACACTCTTTGCCATGTTAATCTTATGGAGAATAGGGAAATAATTTTCATGTTTATGGACAGATTTTTTTTAAACTTGTCATATATTATTTTTATATTATTGATTTGGAAATTCGCTGAGTACGCAGGTCTGCTGCGACGGGGTATTTCATTTTTATGGGACTTACTAACATACTACTAACACTAACATAGTGACATAGACACTAGACAACACACTTACTAACATAGTGTTATTACAGTAGAACCTCGATTAACTGTCACCCTTTTAACCGTCAGTCTCTATTAACCGCCACCCCTCTAGCGCAAAAAAAATGTTTCCGCGTCAGCGCCGAGCCAGACTGTTAAGGGCCTATGATGAGTAATGACAAATGTACTGCACACCTGCAATATGTGCGTGAGTCATTGGCGGCAAGGGTAGTGACCCAGCTGGTTAATCCCTTACACTGTCTTCTGCATTCTACTGCTACTGTTTCATTTCAGTTTATTATGGTGCGTGGCTACAGTGAACTGAAGTAATTGCCGATTTCGAGTGCAATGGCTACTTAGTGTTTTACGTGCTTTACCGTTTATTGTTGACAGTGTTGTTTATACGTAGTGTGTAATGCTCTTTTGTTATGACTGAGAAACGAAAACGTGTAGTTTTGGAACTCGACAATAAACAATAAATTTACTAAACGCTGGTGGTTCATCTCAGAAAAATTATAAACATGAATGTCTGAAAAGCTCGACGGGGAAAGAAACAAAAGAAAATGACGGATTATTTAAAAAACTAAATACCGGTAACGTCCGTTTTGAGAGTAAAAGTACGTAAATATACAGGTGATATTTCATTGTGTTCTTAATAAAATATTTTAATAAAGTATTTTTTACTTGAACCAACCTAGTTTTGTTTTTTCTCATTTAAAATAAATTCACATTAAGTACTGCGCAGTAATCATTAAAATAATTAGGACTTACAATGCCGCCGTTATAATATACAAAGCAGTGAATTGCGATGCTGCCACGCCAAATACTGTCTAGGTGCTAAGTTGTATTGGCGCTATTATTATTTCTGTTATCCGTCTATTCGGTTATCCGTCATGGTCTCAGTCCCGAGGGTGACGGTTAATCGAGGTTCTACTGTAATAGCAAACATTGGATTCAAACTGAAACAGAAATGAAATCTTTGGTGATCATGTTGAATATGTGAGTTACTATAATTTTAGTAGCATAGAAAAAAATATTGACTAGGGGTTTCTTTCCTTTTTTTTGTTTGTATTTTATACTCACAATTTGAGATAGTGTCCTTTCTGAAAAGTTAAATTAAGTTTGATAGTCCTTTTACATATTAATCATTGGGCTGGCACTGATGTATTGGCACAGTGGAACCAGTCTTCCTGTGATTTGAAAGTCTTAAATCTTCGCGAGCGTATGACAGATATATCTGCGCATGTTATTTTCACCAAGAGCGGCAAACGGATATATACGCCATTTTCATTCTTTGTCTTTAGTCTTTTGGTCTGCTCCCATTTACACGTAGCTCCGCCCACGCATCAGAGGGCATTGTTTCCCCCAAAAATAAAATAAAAAAATTCAAAAAATAAAAAAAGAATAAAAAAAGTTATTTTAACAAAAAGGTGGGGATATTTAGTGCAACTATACCATTTCTGAACGTAATCTATGTAAAACAAAAAAATTTACCCCTATACTAAAATAATTAGCTTGCAAAGGGTTAAATGTTGAAAGATTTGAGTCTTTTTGGTAGATAAAATTAGCTGTTTCTGCCTTCTGTTGGTAATATAGACGCATTTTGTCGGATTAACCTCTGACAACACACAAGAAATAAGAGAGCACTTTTAATAGCTTTTTTGCTGTTAGACATCTTGAATGGTTTTTTATAAAATAGCCTTGGTAGACTCCAGATTTAATGATAACTGATACTGATCAGATAACTGGTAGTTAACTGTAATTGACTTGTTATTGAAATTGTTACTGTATTTTTCTAAAGGTGCGCAAGATCAGGATATGAGGCAGCTAGTGATGCAACCACCACCTTCCTTCACAGGTCTTGAAGAGCAAAGGAGCCATCCTCCACCTCTGCAGCAGGGGATAATGCCCATGCCAGATATGTTCCGACATCCAGGGCCTGACAACTTCCGACCCAACTTCCCAGGGCCTGACCCTCATATGCAGAATCAGTTCCTACGACCCCCAGGCCCACACAGAGAATTTGGTAGACCGCCTCAGGATATGTATCGTGGACCAAACGAACAGTATGACGATGGGGGGAGGAATCGCAATGAGCCCTACCGACAGGACTTCAACATGCGGGAAACACCTCCTCAGTACCAAGCGAGGAACCAAGGGTTTATGAATGAACAGGAAGATGTGAGGTCAAGTTTCCAAAAGGAGGATATGAGGGGTTATGGCAATGGGGGGTATGATGAGGAGGAAGAGGAAGGGGAGTGGGTTCCAGAGCAACAACAACAACAATTCAACAACAGAAACTATGAATGGAATGAGGAGGGAATGGAAGAGGGGGAGGACATGGAGGAGGAGTACCTTGGAAGCGAGAGGAGACAATTCCAGCCTTACCAGAAAAAGTTCCCCAGGGGGCCTAGAGGGAGTAATAGAGGAAGCCCGAGAGGGAGGGGAGGATTTGATAGAGGCAGAAGAATGAGGGGAAGGGGAAGAGGCGGCCCAGGGGCAAGAGGGTTCAGACCAAGGGGGCGTGGTCCACGTAGGTAATAAATGATAAGATATACCTGTTGAAAACTGGGTTTTGAGGTATTTCACTATTGTTTGTAAATATTCCGTGCAAGTATCAGGCCAGCATTCCCTTGTGGTGTTAATTTTAAAGTGTTTTTATCAGAAATCTTACTAGACATTATTGTGGGCAACACTTGGTTTGAATTATGGTATTGATTAATGCTTTTAAACATGATTGTGAAAATAGGTAATGAGTAATGATATTTTTATATTGAAGCATGAAGCATGATCATTGAACAATGAATTGTACTATAACATTTAAGATATATTCTTGATCTTTAAAAAATCAAAGAAATGAAGTCTATGTTAGATCTATTGATCATTCAATATCATCAGTCAAATGAATTTTACATGTTTATTTTGATATTTTTATTTTGAGTCATTTCTTTTCTGTTAAAAAAATATGATAAAGAAGAGTTTAAAACGATCAACTATGTAGGTAAAGTTAAAAAAATATTTTGATCTAAATGAATTTTGTCAATAGCTCATAGAGATATTTTTTAATCAGCAAAATGTCCATGGGAAGAGACCCTAGAGCTCATTGAAATATTTCATAAAAATTGTTTTACTGTTTTCTGTAACTATGTTACTGTATGATTTTCACCTTCTTTTACATAATATATCTGATTTATAATATGACCAGAAGTATTATCTTTGTAAATAAACTGTCATTAAAAATATGTCCTTAAGTTTCAATCAGATGCAAACATTGCATTAAGAAATTTTATCAACTAGGAATATGGGTACAATACTTATTTAATTAAAGGTTTTATGATTTTTATTCTAGAAAACTTATTAAATGTAAAAACTTATTGAATTTTAAAATTAAAAAACTGAAATAACGTATATTTCTAGTTTGAGAACTCAACATTGATATCTGAATTGTCTATTTTGTAAATTTTACTTGGGTTCCTGAAGAGTAAAAAATGTTTACTGTAAAAAAACTTGGTAAACAAAAATAATAATAAATAATCAATGATATTTTAATGACAAAGATTTAAATGCTACTTACCACATTTCAGGTATACCAGTCTAAGGTTTCTTATTTAGTTATTATAGTTTAGAAATTGGTACTGTTTTTCTATGAATACAATTGTAAATCATAAAATTGTTTGTGAGTGGAAGATGATTGTTATTTTACAAAGATATGTTTGAGTGAGAATTATAACTGTAAATGTATTCCCAAATTTTAGTTTCTCTACAGCTATAAAAAACAAAATCATAGTAAACCCTATTTGACCGTTACCTTTCCAAATATATACATCCTTGGTCTTTCCTCATTTAGTAAGACTGCTCAACAGACAATCCACGTCAAAATGCCCTGGAACCCATGAAATAGTAGATTCATTGTGTCTGCCTACGCAGGACACAACCTTAAAACAATCCCACATAACCCTAGAGCTGAACTCAACAAAGTCCAATGCTCTCAGGGCTGCTTGACTGTCAGAAAGTATGTTAATGAATAGGCTCTCATGATTATGGCTTAAAATACCTTTCTGCCGATAGATTCTGGTGTAGTTTTTGTGACTACGGTCGTTTCGTGTTGCTGGAACACATATTCAGGTCTTGAATATTGCTGTCAACTGTTTACATTAGACTAAAACATTATTATTTACACTAACTTTACACATCGAGAACAGTTATTTACAAGATGGGCATGCGGCGCGGAGTGTTTGAATCGGGACTCTTATCAGTCTGGTCAGTCCCACGCCCTGCCGCGCACCGTGCGGAAGAAGATGTGTTCCAGCAACACAAAACGGCTTTAGTCACAAAAACTACACCAGGATCTATCGGCAAAAAGGTATTTTAAACCATAATTATGCTCCTCAAAGATTCAGAGGCTATCCACAATGAGACCCTCATGGCTAACACCAGAATTACCATGAGAGAAGTCCCCATAGAAATACCCGACCTAACATGATACTGCACCCCAAAGATGCCTGCTCCTGTGCCTCGACTACTTTTTGAACCCATACGTGAACCACTCCCGATCACAAAGTGTTAGTGTGCAAGCTCAATTCTTTCAGTCATCCCACAGTGATATTCACCTATATTCAATTTTCGCCTGAAATGCTTGCCGAAGGAGAAAGTTTTTGGAAGGTAGTCAGAGGACATTTCCAAAATTTCACTCCGAATAATCCTTTCAATCCTGTGTGGACACGTGGTTCACCTGACCAGTTCTAGAGACCATCTCCATAGAGGCGATAGGCACCCATTCTAATATGAATGTCAATGGGCAAAAGATCAAGTAAACAGTTAAAGAGACAAGCCAACCACTGCATGGCTGCCAGCCTTCTCACAGCAACTCCTGAATCCATCTTCATTCACCAAACCAAGGACGCATTATGTCATGGTTGGTCTTAGTACCGAAACATAGAGCCAATACATTAACCCCGGCTTTAGTCCCCATGCTGCCCTTACCATTCGTCTGCATGCAAACAAAGATACCCCCGGTCAATAACCCGTTCTAAGTTAGGTTCCCAGACGAGCGTCTGGGGATAGCACTTTCCTTCCTTGCTTCTTCACTGCTTTCAAGCAGAATGTGATTGGTTTATTAGACCCTTGTTTCATAAAATTATCAAGCCAGAACCAAGCATTGCATTAGTCATGAATTTTATTTCATACTAAAGATTGAAAGTAGATTTTAGGCTAATCTGGCCCCAGACAGAAGTAGGAAATCATTCTGACATCAACTCTGTGAAGTAGTAGAAATAATGTACTTATTTACGCTTACACTGGAAAGTCTTCGAAGTGCTTTTTACCCTTGTTATTTTGTTTTAGTAAGTAATATTGAGGTCTAAAAAGAAAAAGTAAACTCCAGCAGAAAACTCATTAGTATATTAACCTTAAGGCAGTCAATTCAATATCATCGATTTCCTTCAAACTGTTATTTGTTAGACACAACTTAAGCCTCCTAATGAGACTCACAACCACCTAGTTCCACTGGAGGGTTGAGAGAACGCCTCCCTATGGGAAGCTTCTTGTACAACTGATCCCTACCCCATGTTGAGAAAGTGGTTCTCAAATTTTGTTTGATCCACAACCGGCCCATTAAGACCTAATTATTATTTCGCGACCCACTAATGTTTAAGATACAGTACATCCAAATATCAGGTAATCCCCTTCAATCCTTATTAGAACTAAAAATTATCACGTGTTTTAATTATTTCCTTTGATTTCAATATCTATACTAAAATTTAACTAATGATACCCCCATTGCAGCAGACCTGCGTACTCAGCGAATTTCCAAATCAATAATATAATAATAATAATATATGACAAGTTTTATAAAAATCTGTCCATAAACATAAGAATTATTTGCCTATTCTCCATAAGATTAACATGGGAAAGAGTGAGTAGGTTTGATGCTGTGAGGAACACTGAAAGTAGGCACTTCTACCATAAACAATTTTTAATTTTAACATTTATACCAACTTTCATCAACATCTGTCCATAAATAAAGGAGTTTGCCTATTCTCCAAACGATTAACATGGGAAAAGAGTATGCAGGTTTGCTGGCATGATTAACACATAAACTATGATTTTTAAGTATAAATGGATGAACTTCAACCATATGAAGCTAAATAAAGTTTTATCTAAAAATATTGGTTAATAAGTGAAATGTTAATTTTTTCTTATCCTCCATAAGATTAACATCGGAGCCTCAAAATACAACGTACTGTGTTTAGATTTTTTAATATCTCGGCAACCGTTGAAGATAGAGAAAAACCTAAGTAATTAAATTGTGTAATTTTTTAAGCTGATTCTAATGGTGAAAGATAAAATCTAAAATTTTTAAAATTACATATGAAAAACGCAAATAACCCAATTTTTGAGTACAAAACTCCTCAAAACTACCCGTTCCCATTGATCGATATGTCTGGTTTACGAACACGTCTGAGCAAATGTTGAAATACACGTCTCCACCAAATTTGGTCTTGATCGGACCATTTTTACGAGAGTTATCGTGTTCACAGACACACACACACACACATATATACAGGGAGTTCATTAAAGTCGTTGACAAACTTCGAGGGTGATAGTACTCATCAAAATAAACAAAATCACCTATTTGTCGAAAAACCATCGTATAGCCGCTAGCCGCCATTTTTTATTTTTTTCAAAAAACGTTATATATCAAGAACTATTTAAGATACAGATACCAAACTTTGCACAATATTTATTGGTCAAAGAGAGAAATATTTTCAAAATGGCGGCGGTAAAAAATATTTTAATTAAAATAACAAAATACCCATTGACTTTATAAAATTTTTACAAGATACGAAAAAAGATTGGAATTTTAATTTCAAATCGAACGGTACTTTGTTGAACGAAATCCGCCCACGGATAACCGAGAAAATTCAGGTTTAATGTAACATTACAGGGCCCACGCGCCACCGCAGCGCGGCCGTGACAAAGAAGCCGAGTTGTGCCAGCTGAACTCCGCTTTTTAGCCACGGCCCGGTCGCGGTGGCGCACTGGCCCTGTATTCTGACATTAAAAGAATATACAGTATATGTTATATATTATATAGTATCAGGTGACCAAGCTTTGCTCGTATAGAATGAGATGTATTATAATAGATGATTAGAAAAATTAAAACACATTTATTGCTTAATGAAAACATGTATGTGATTTAAATAAAACCGATTTAATAGACCATAATTAATAAAGCAATGAACAAAAAGTATCGCCCCTGACGGGGATGGATCACGCGGCCTTCAGCTCTTGAGGCCAACACGCTACCTCTGGACCGTGGCGTCGGTCGAAGGAACGCTGCCGTTTAAGGTATTTAAGCCAATCTCAATTGTTTTAGCCGATCATTCACTGTTTAATTATCCATACAGTTATTATTAGCCTTTGATCAACTGATTTTGTTATAATAGGAATGAGGATTGAAAATCAAAAGAGAAATAATTTCTGCTTTTAATTTTTTTATTTACACCAGTTAATTGGTTTGTTACAGTGACTTCAAGCAGTAGAATGAATACGTTTTCTTTCAAAACATGAAAGATTTTGGAAATACTTTTCTCTGCTATTTCGCACAGTTATTTTACCCTTTAGTTTTTACAAATTGTTTAGTAATTTGATAATTTTGCATTTATTACATACATAAAATAAATATTAATGCAAAACCTCTATTCACATATTGTTCACCACCATCTTCAATCAACAACTGTCAAACGGTTACAAACAGATGTTTTGATTTGTATTGTTTACATTTTGATTCTCCATAAGCGTAATGTTAATTTTTTAGATTTTTAACTTAATATTACAAGAAAACCGGAATTTTCCTGGACATTAGACCTATCTAGAACTTATTTTCTACTCAGAAATTAGTTATTTCAAAAATTTAAAGAAAATCCTTAGTGCCGTTATCGAGATCCGTGTGCAAATATATCTTCTTCTCTATATATAAAATTTAATGTATGTCTGTATGTCCTTTATGCGTTGCCAAACTATTCATCCGATCGCCATGAAATTTTAGGAAGTTGCTCTACATGTGTCCGGGAAGGTTTTAGTGAAAAAATATTTTCGAAACCCCCATAAGTTTCTATTTTATGGCGTTTGAAATTTCTAATGTTAACCTTATGGAGAGTAAGTTTGTTTACAAATTGTCTACAATGAAAACATTTGATTTTTAGCTACAGCTGATTGGTTTACTTTCTATTAGCAATATGCTTTACTCTCCAATGCCATCTGAATAATTCATTAATGTTAAACTATGAAGTAAATGTGTACTGTAAAAAATGAACAGCTTTATTCAACCACGGTAATAGTATACGGTTTTGGGGGATTATGTATTTAAATTTTTATTTTCTGTCTGATTAAAGTCACGTGTTTATATGATAATGACAATGTTTATATTATTACGTTTATTATAATAATCAGCTGTTGTATAAACATTTTTCCTATAAAAGCCGTATTACAGTTAAGTTTGGTTTGGGTTTGGATTGGATTTGAATATTGTGAATTATTCCACTCAGATTTAATTGTTTTATGGGAATGTTATTAATATGTCTTATCGTTTCAGTTGTTATTCACTATGCCGCGACCCAGAATTTAAAATCTTTTACAATGAAGCCGTAATGCTATTCAACTTAAGAACATGGCCAATCTTAAAGTCAACATGTATTTACTGTCAGGCGTTACGAAGTTCGCCGGGTCACCTCCGATATATATATATATATATACTGAGTATCCTTGACAAACATTATTTTATTTCAACAACATGTTTCAACCTTTAAAGGCCATTTTATATATATATATACAAACCTTACTCGTATTATAGTATTGGATATATATATATATAAATTTTAACGACTATTGTTTTTGGTCTCTGGACACCTAAAGAAGAAAAAAAAACATGGTAATAAGTCTTGCAATGAGACCTACGGTAATAGCTTCTTCCCTATTGGAAATTCACTTAAATGATGGTACGGGATGAAAAAATAACAGTAAACAACGAAAAATGATTTCATCTTTACCTGGAAACATACAACACTAAATGAAATATCATTAGACATACTGAGTTTTTGATTATATAAAAAGAGTAAAATGTCATTTAGCCACAAAGTGTAGCTTGAAAAGGTCGTTTACTGATGTGATTTATGGAATGGTTTTCCTCAACAAAAGATTCAATGTCAGGATTTAATGAGGATAAGTCTTGCAATGAGACCTACGGTAATAGCTTCTTCCCTATTGGAAATTCACTTAAATGATGGTACGGGATGAAAAAATAACAGTAAACAACGAAAAATGATTTCATCTTTACCTGGAAACATACAACACTAAATGAAATATCATTAGACATACTGAGTTTTTGATTACCGGTATATAAAAAGAGTAAAATGTCATTTAGCCACAAAGTGTAGCTTGAAAAGGTCGTTTACTGATGTGATTTATGGAATGGTTTTCCTCAACAAAAGATTCAATGTCAGGATTTAATGAGGATATTTTCAGACCCAAGTCATTTTACTTTCTCCCCTTATACGTAGTATATGGAGAAAGTATTGTTTTCGTCAAAATTTTAGAATTTGAGTTGAGGGTGGTTTTGATTGATTTTTTTATATTTTCCATAAGAATAACATTGGGCGCTTTCAGACAACGTACTGCGTTTATCGTGGACAGTAAATTTAACTTTTCTCTGGAACCGTTAGTCGTAGACAAATAATTCAAACTAATTTGTTTAGTTTTTTTAAGCTGGTTTCAATGGTACCAGTCAAGTCATACTTTACTTTTATTGGTTTTCGCTGAAAATTTAAAAATTAGATTTTTTTACATTTAAAAGCCCATAACTTTTGAACCGTAATTTTTACAGACATACGGGTGGTTTCAAATTATTTAGTACTCTGTCCACTATAAACTATTAAATTTTAATCAAAATCGTTAGAGCCGTTTTTGAGAAAATTGGATTTTTCACGTTTTTTAAGGGTTTTTAGGGGTGAACTACCCTTAAATTCAAAAAAATGAAAAAAACGCTTGGAGATACGGTGACTATATATATACATGCTAAATTTCATCTAAATCGGACCAACGGGGTAGGCTGTGGCACTGTACACATCCAGACACACACACACATACACGCGGACGGACAGACATCACGTCAAAACCCACTTTTTTGGATTAAGGGGACCCCAAAACGGATATATCCACCCTCAACTCAAATTCGAAAATTTTAACGAAAACAATACTTTCTCCATATAAGGGGAGAAAGTAAAAAGCATGAACAATTGGTCAAAAAATTACTTATTAGGAGTAACAATATGAACAGCACTTAAAGACACTACATATAAATAAAACATTAATAAAAGATGAACTTATCATATAAAAAATCTTGAACACTGTAGTATTATTTTTTAATAAGAAGCAGTTTCAAATTGTAACATTGTCATTGTAACATGACATACAAATAAGTAACTGCATTTCTTACTTTCTTTCTAAACATGTCATAATCCTCCTTTTTCATAATACTCCTTTTTTTAGACACAGTGGCAAACTGTTAAACAACTTTAATAACTGAGTATTTTAAATGTTTATGAAAAACTAGGTGGACTGAGGAGAAATTTCTAGGTTAGCTTCTCATTTCATAATTGTGCTTGGGAAGAAAATATTGAAAGTGTGAAACATTTTTGTGGAGAAATGATAAGGTGTCAAGAAAATAAATAGAACAAAAGGTGAGAATTTTGTTGTTCATAAAGAAATCCTTATATGAAGTGCGCTTTGATAAATTAATTAGAAAATTGTTCTTATGACCTCATTCTCTGTGACCTGAATACCCGCACAGTTTTACCACTTTCACAACTCTCCAAACGGGCACACCATAAGATTGGTAAGGGTATATGACCCCATTATAGGCTGTAATTATTAGTAACTCAATGACGCGAAGCCATGCAACTTCCGAAGCACAAAAATTCCAAGGAACTTCACACAAGAAGCTGAACAGAATGGTACACCAACGAGATACACTAAGTACTAATACTAAATAAACTGTCAAATCGGCTCTTTAAGGAAAATTCAATGAGTGTGGTTTTAGAGACATTTACTAGTCGGTTTTGCTGAAGCCAATCAATAAAAAAGTTTTCATTTCCAAGTGGCATCTAGAAGGGCTGGAGAACGTGAGACAAGTATCATCAGCATAATTACAAATGTTAGAATCTCCTACTTGTTTATCAAGGTCATTAATAAACATAATTAAAATTAGACCAAATATGGATTACTCCCCTTTGACCATTCCTTCGTTGGAGAGTACAGAACGCACAGTACATGAGAATGATCAGCGCTGGAAACATTTACACACTGAGATCTACCAGTGAGGAATTAACCAAACTACTCCAGGGCCTACTCTGATAAGGGTGGGTTTCACAACACCGAGTTTTCATAACGCCGAGTATGGCTAAAAATGCGTTAAATATCGAAAATTCATAATGCCGAGGTTTTCCAAAGCCGAGTATGTTATAAAAATCAACTGTTTCACTACGCCGAGGTTTTCATAAAACCGAGTTAAGGGCTGAGTACAGTCCGCTCTAGAAGTGAATTCGCACTAAAAGCTAGTCGGCCGCCCGAGTCAAATATAGCGCAGTATCATGCGCTTTGAAGACATTCGCTGCCTCAAATCCGTGTAAATGATATGATTGACCTAATATAACTTAAGATACTTCATGTTTAATGGGCATAATTGTTAAAAGTTGTGTAAACGTTGGCCGGACCTTCAATGTCGCATCAAATATGTATTTCCTTTGCCGATTTGATATCATTTATAAAAAATTGGGACCCAAAAACCACCAAATTAGCTCTCTCCGAGTCTGTGACAGACCCCAAATAAAATGGGTCGTCGGGCACAGATTTTGTGTATTTTCGATTATTTGGGTCCGCCAGCATGGCGGAATTACTCCTTACTTTAATTTTAATTTTAGTTGAATTTTAATTCCTTACTCAGTTAAAGAGTAAGGAATTTTGTCCACGTTTTTTGCCTCGCTCTCCAAATGGATGACTTTATTTTTTCGTAGAGGATATCCTACTTGATACAGTAATAGGAACCCTGAAATAAGTATTATTTTAAATTTATAGACAAAAATTATAATAACCTTTAACAACAATAGTTATTAGTATACAGGGTGTCTGTTAATTAAGGCCGTCGCCAAACTTCACGATGTAGTTTATTGGGTCAAAATAAATAAAATCGTTCCTTCGTGGGTATGTCCTAAAATGCATACTAAGTCCGATATTCGCCAAAATATCCGATGGCTAAATTGGCGGATATCTATAGGTAAGTATGTATTTTAGGGCACACCCCCATAGGAACCTATTTGCTTATTTTGACTCAATAAACCAACATGAAATTTGGTGACGGACCTAACAGACACCCTGTATAACTGCAGTTTTCCCCACATGAGCTAGTATGGGAAAAGAGTCGACCAGTCTATTGTTGCACAACTGTTATGACATGGAGGAAAAACTTGATTTTAAGATAAGAACTAGCATACTAGTAAATTACTAGAGTACACCGCATGAAAATGGGCCGATGAGAGTCAGTTTGGTATTGCCAAATTGCCCTACTCCACTGCGTCCATCACGCCTGAACCGCATCTTGTAGAATGGCCCGACGGGATTACATTTTACAGTTCGCAAAAACAAACAATTTAATAAAAAAGTCTTCATCAAATTACAGTGTGGTACAGCGGATTAAAATTATGTGCTAGTGGTTTGTACTTATTTTTTCACTATGGAAGGAAAAATAGATTTTTCGTTGCATTAGGTTGTTAAAAAGCAAAATAATTAGTTTTTGACACAAAAACTTTTGCCTCTAACATCAATTTAATAGCCAATCTAAAGCCATTTCATAGATTAGATTAGATTATTGAAATGGCGACCGTACCACAAGGTAGGCATTGTAAGCTAAGTATGAATAAGAAATAAGTGTAGGATGAATGAGTGTGGCGCGATCTTGTAGCCTTGTTACTGACAAAGTCTGGCATTTTTCTTAAACAGAACTGTTAATTAATAGCCCAACAGTTAATGGCATAGCTAAGGGGGGAAATATAAATATGAAACCCTACACATCATAACATTGCCTTTGCCTTTGTTTGCAGAGAAAATATCTAAAGGTTAACTAGATTATCTCAACTTATGTATTACAATCTACAATAGATTATCTTTTTGCATTACAAAAAGTAAACCAACAGTTTCCTTAATATCGTCTACAATTTAAATTTTTACTACATTAACCCTGTGAGTGCCGTAGCCATTTCCATGATTTTCGTGCATACGGTCCCGGGGCGTTTTTCATGAAAATGTAATGTTCGCCAAGAAAGGTCATAAAAATGTAATTTTATATTTAGTACCTGGCGACCGAGCTTAGCTCGGATAGAATAAGGTATGTATTAAAACATATTTATTATTCAACGAAAACATTTATGTGGTTTGAATAAAATCGATGTAATAAACCATAATCAATATAGCATAAACACTGAATAAAATTATTGTCCCCGGATGGGGATCGGACTCGTAACCTCCTGTTTATGACGCCAACGGGCTTCCGCTGAGCGGTGGCGGCGGCCAAGCAGTTAGTATTGTCGTTTAAGGTCTTTTAGCCAACCTCATAATTGATCATATACTTTAATTATCCATACAGTTATTATTGACCTGTGATCAACTGATTTTGTTAGGAACGGAATGAGGATTGAAAAGCAAAAGAGAAATTTAATTTACACCAATGAATTGGTTTGTTACAGTGGCTTCAAGCAATACAATGAATGTTTTCTATCAAAACACGGAAGATTTAGGAAATACTTTTCTCTGCTTTTATTTCGCACAGTTATTTTACCCTTTAGTTTTTACAAATTATTCAGTAATTTGATAATTTTTCATTTATTACTGTGATGATAGTCACCTTTTCAAAATTATTTTCTAAAATTTGGGTTTCACCTACAGATATAAAACCTGGTACTTGGATTTCACAATCCACATACCAGTGTTGGGAAATTGGCACATAGTTTCGTTTTATGATGACATGGAACCTAGTTACTCGTTCTGACCATTGAATTTGGATGGTCTCAGCGAGTTTACCTGCTTGAGCACTGAGGCCCAGTTAGCAGACGGGAGAGAGGAGACTGAGCCCCAGGCGACTCACGGGGGAACATCTCGGCCGCCGAATTTTGTGGTAAGGCGATATCTTTTATTTTTGTAATATCTTTTAAATTTAGATTTCCAACATGATTAATAACTGATTTTTTGATTAACGGGTATTTTCCGCGATTGATTAATAATTATTCTTAAATAAATTAATTCTAAATTTATTTGGTATTCGTGTTATCATGAATTTAAATTGATTAGTTTTCACATTTATTAGATATTGTTTATTGTTAGGAGCTTGTGAGCCATTTAACTAATTAAATTGAACTGTACTATAATGAACTAATATTTTCTATATTTAATTATTCGTATTATTAAAAGAGAAATATTAAAAGTCATTATTGTTTTTATATTATTAAATCCTAGCTACGCAAACGTGACATTACATACATAAAATAAATATTTATGCAAAACCTCTGTTCACATATTCTTCACCACCATACTCAATCAACAATTGTCAAACGGTTATATACAGATGTTTTAATTTGTATTGTTTACATTTCATTCTCCATAAGCGTAATGATAACTTTTAGATTTTAAACTTAATATTACAAGAAACCCGGAATTTTCCTGGACATTAGACCTACCTAGAACTTATTTTCTACTCAGAAATTAGTTATTTCCAAAATTTAAAGAAATTCGTTAGAGCCGTTTTCGTGATCCGTGTATATATGATATAAGAAATATGAAGATATATAAAACATGTAAACATAAACCTTAGGAAAATATAACAAAAGATCAGCTGTTTGTATTTGAATTTATACTACAGTTCATTTGGATAGATATAACACAATGGCAGGCTCAGTTTATGCTCTGTAACCTCGATGTACACTATATTTCATGGAATTCCCATCTAAATTTTGTGGCCATCCCGGGGATCGAACCCGTCGAAGTCCAAGACGCTAACCGTTAGGCTAGCAGATGCCCAATATTTCGTAAATTGATTTCCGATAGTTTTAGGAACAAAACTACGCACAAAATGAACCAGTAAATTAAATAATAACGGTGTTATAACCAATTTACGAAGAGTCGCTGTGGAGTGAGTGTGTGTAACAACTGTTGGATGCAGGTACCTTTAGGTAGGTGTAACTGCAGGTGTAACCTTTAGTTTAGTTACTGTAATAGTTTTATTTCGTTGTCAACAAACAACTTTTGTTTCCTTCCTTGCGCAGCAAATAATTAGTTCCATATTTTCATTACAGTCTATTCCAAAAAATAAACCTTGAGTGGAAAATGCAACATTCCAAACTGTAAATATTACAATGGATGTCTACCATATCAAATAATTCATCGGTATGACTAATCAAGACAGAATATTTTGTATTTTCCAAGGCTTGTTATATTACAGCCACAATGATTAAAAATCTAGCTTTCACTGATAGCATCAAATATAAAGCTATGATAATGTTTCAGTATTTAATTTTGGAGTGAACTGTTTTACAAACATTAAATTTGTTATTCAAAGTATATATTTGCGATCTGCAATGGCAACAGACAATAGAGGCAGCCAGGTGGCCAGACAAGAGTTCCAAAAAACTATTACTGGTACCTATAAGATTTGGCTGGGAGGAAGGGGATGTGGGTTTGTTTATATTTGAACAAGAATGTTTAATTTATTTTCAGTCAAATCTCTGCTTCAGACAAGTAACTTATTCCTAACTACCATTAAAGTTGTATGAGAGAGGATCATTACACATGTAATTAAAAAAAATTGTATTTTCTTCCTTGTGGGAAATAGGTTAGATCATGGATATGTGGAAAAGGAATGTTTGCAGGTCTTCTCAACAGCTATTCTTATTCTTTTATATTAAAAATTCAATACAAATAGCTCTGATGGTTTCTATGGAAACCTGTTTCATATTTTCCATCTTAAAAATCACCAACACCCCCCAGAGCTAAGACATATCCATGTCAAAAATTAACGATAAAACACATATACTTATACTTACATACGATTAGCTTAAAATAAATACAGTATGACTACTTTATGTTGTATCAGATGACAAATTTAATTTAAGATCAGCTGTCATTGTTTTTGTTATGTTTGTTGTCCTTGAATTGTAATGTTGTGAAATACATTTTTGTAATTTTGATTGTCAGTTTCTTTGCTTTATACATAGATTTCTAATACCAGAAAATGCTAGAGATTATGGGCCCAGTACGATTATTTTATAAATCGGTTTAGGAATCTAGGTCGCGACGGGGTAAAGCTATAGTATTAAACGTTGTTTTTCTGACTCTTATTGTGTTTCGCGGATATCTTTCAACTGATTGAGTTCGTCCAGCTGGTAAATGGAATACGTGAAAGGTATCAAACCACTGAAAGGAGCAGAAGATTGGCCAACGTGAAAGGATAGAGTTTTAGATGTTCTAGAGCTATTTGACGCGGTTGATATCGTTGAAGGAACGAAAGTGAAACCTTCCTATTTCAGCAAAGCTGAGAAAAATGAGCTAAAGAAATACAATAAATCCGCAACTCAGGCGAAAATTATCATTTTATAATGTAAGGGATGAACTTCATCAAAGAATATTGGCTAAGGAAGCGTGGGATATTTTGGTCGAACAGTTTGACAAGGCAGAGGATCAGTTGTTTCGATAATGTCTAAATTTTTTCATCATGGAATGGAATGACACTGAGGATGCTCCAATGGTACTGTCACAATTGAAAATCAACATTGTGAATTTGCTGCTGGGCTGAAAACTCGAAAAATTCAGGCAGTTGAAGATTTTCTTGAGCTCATATTCGTTTCAAAAGTGTTTCACATTCTTCCTAAGTGTTTTGAATCGTTTAAATTGAGTTATTTACTCATGAAAGCTAGCGTGAATAAAATGCTTGAAGAAGTTATGTCTGCATTGATTCTTCATGAACGGAATGTTGCTCCGATGTCAAACTCTGATATCCTTGCATCAACATCTGACATTCTTAGTGCTACAAGTAGAGGTGTACAAAAATACCCACGTTGTAGCAGACCTGTGTGCTCAGCGAATTTCCAAATCAATAACATAATAATAATAATATATGACAAGTTTTATCATTATCTACGATAAATATGAGTATTTTTTGCCTACTCTCCATAAGATTAACATGGGAAAGAGTATGCAGGTTTGCTGCTGTGAGAAACGCTGAAAATAGGTGTTTCAAGCGTAAACAATTTATATTTTGACCACTTAGTAGAACCTCGATTATCCGGGGTAATCAGCGGGAGAGGGGGCACGGATAACTGAAAACACGGTTAATCCGAATGAAGAAAATAATTCAAAGTATTCACGTAAAAACCGCCCTAGTTTATTATTAATACATCATTAGTTGTCAGCACGCTTTAAACAAATCTTCGTCACTGATAACTTCGAATGCGGGCATTTTGTTATAACATACGAACCATTATCTGACATTTTTACAAGGATTATAAACAACTTAATTTAACCCTAGAAATGATAAAGTCGTAATTTACGACGCATTTACATATTCAATAAGAATTGGCAGGTGGAGGCATCTGTCGTCAGTTTTGTGGAATTGTTAGACACTATCGCCTACGCGACCATGTTTCCCTCTGGGGGCCAACAACCGAAACTGCTCTTTTAGTACACGAGCCTGCCACCGGGCAGGTCTATAACCAAGTAAGCGCTTTCTTTTCCTAGGCACTGGATGGCCGTGGTGGCTAAAGCGCTGCGCTGACGAGCGTAACGTTCTAGCCATTCGGAAGTGCTAGGGTTCGAATCCCGACCATGAGCAATCCCAATTTGGCTTGCAAATGTGTGGTGTAGCGGAGTGGAGGGCCCACCTTAAATAAACGGTGACCGGCTTGGGTGGAAGTTGACGGCATTTGTAGGCTTAATTGGGATTGCAGTGGACACCTGTTTTGCTTTTGTGGTTAGTGGTTATAAGGGGGGGGGGCATGTTTTAAGCTTTTTTTGTTTAAACTTTGATATTTCAAGAAGATATTAGTAATTATTTTTATGTTACAGTTAAGAGTAAAAAGCTTATCACTTCTAGGGTTAATTAAAAATATTACAATATACAGACAAACAAACAGTTAAATTGAAACAATAGATTTAATGAAATTAATTGAAAAACTAGTTCAAAACTGTAACTCATCGACAGAATAATCAAAACTGGCAACTAAAAAATCAAGTCAGCTGAGCTGTTGTTCAAACAAAACACGGCTGAGGGGGAGGGGTGATGACTCATCGACTTCTGGCAGTCTCCTTCCTTATCTCTCTTCCTTGGTCCGTCTTCTCTCTCCCCGCTCACACACATGCGCAGTATCTATTGCGCAATCTAGTGCATGTGTTGTCATGGCCACGGGCCAATCAGATACTGAGTTGTGTTGTGAACAGCCGTGGAATGAAGAAATATTGATAGTCTAGCGCTTGCTTATTTCGTCAGAATATTGATCGATATTTTATTTTTCATTCAAGTTCGTGTTTATCTACTCTTTAGTTAATACCCAGAATATTTTTAGTAAAATTATTATAATAATGTTCAGTTTGTTTCAAAACTAATTTTACGTTAGTATAGAGTATTATTATCACGTATTTGAGATTAAAAAAGTTTTCATGAGAAAATTGACGATGAAAAACTTCTTTTAAAATAATAATTTTTTGCCAGTTTTGGACCCCGGTTAACCCGCCACCCGGTTGATCCATCCCCGGATAATCGAGGTTCTACTGTATCAAGTTTCATCAACATCTGCCCACAAATAAAGGAGTTTACCTAAACTCTATATGATTAACATGGAAAAAGAGTATGCAAGTTAGCTGCCATGATAAACACAAAAACTATGATTTTTAAACATAAATGTATGGATCTCAACCACATGAAGCTAAATATGAAGTTTCATCCAAAAATATTAGATAATAAGTGCAACATTAATTTTTCCTTATCCTTCATAAGATTAACATTGGAGCCCCAAAATAAAACATACTGTGTTTAGATTTTTTAATATCTCAGTAACCGTTGGAAATAGAGAAAAACTTTAAGGAACTAAATTGTGTAGTTTTTAAGGTGATTCTAATGATGAATAATAAAATTTGAAATTGTTAAATATTATATGGGAAAAACGCAAAAAATCCATTTTTGGGGTACAAAATCCCCCCCAAACTACCCGTTCCGATTGTCCGATATGTCTGGTTTACGAACCCGTCCGAGCAAATGCAGGAATACATATCTCTACCAAATTTGGTCTCGATCGGACAATACATATACATATATATATATAAATTTTAACGACTATTGTTTTTGGTCTCTAGGCACCTAAAGAAGAAAAAATAACATGGTCCCAATGGGACCATGTTATATTTTCCTTAGCTTTTTCCCTGTGGGAAATTCAATCAACACAAAATCAGTATTTATTCAATGAACTTATTCACACGCAAAATCAAATTGTTAAATTAAAAAATACAAATAAATAGAATCATATTTATTATCATTATTAAGTTCTGAATCCTTTACGAAATAGCAATTTCATTGGGCAATTTCCCTGACCAATGTAGAAATTTCCTGACTTTTCCCCGACTTTTTCCAGTTTTCCCTGTTGCTAGACATAGTGTGTAATCTTAAAATGTAATATGGTATGTTATAGGTAACAAGGTATGACAACACTCAATCGTTTAAAAATACCTAAAATTTTATTAAATCTGTACTGAAATTTAAATTACTAATAATTACAAATCATAATATGTACATATGTTCATTTTTGTAAATTTACAAAGCACTATTAAATAATTATGAGAAATATAAAATTTGATTTGCACCTTATTTACATTATGTTACAACAGAGCAAAAATATACATTTGAAATATATACAGTTACAAATAGCTGTGCATTGATCACAAAGGCGGGATTTACATCAAGTTTTTTACTGCTCATACTCGTTCTCTCTTTTTACCAGAACGTCTGCTTGAAAATCGATTTAACATCTCAGTCACTTGGCACTTATGATCAAATAGTTTCATAACTTGACACTTGGCTTCTGCCAGCTGATCAGCAATTACTTTACTTCTCTGGATATTACCCTGAAACATGAACCACAGCTGCAATTAACAGATGTTTGAATGTGATATTTATGGTGTTAACAAATTGAATGCAGTGACTTTCATGTCAGACAAACATCAGCCATTATGAGCTGGGGCTGAGATTACAGCTTGCTTTTGCAAGTGACACAACCATCTTATGTTGATTGTTGATATTCTGTATTTTTGACATAGTACTTGGATGGCATATACAATAAAGCAGAACTAAAATCATAAAGCAACAATAAAATATATTTTCCTAGGTATAGGAAAACCATGCCCTATCTTTTCGTGGGGTTATGAGTATGGGAATCGACTTGTGCTACAGACAAGATGTTAAAGAATCTTAACTAATTAAAATATGACTGAAATGATTGTGTAATTTGCAAAACAAGGGTGAATACTAGAGGTGTGCGGATATCCGAAAGCGATCCGAATGTATTTAAGATATCCGATCCGATCCGATAAATATCCAAATTCTCGGATAGACTGTATAATACAGCAATTTGAACAAAAACAACGAGATTTTTGTCGAGTTAATACCTGCGAAGCTATAATAATTTTTGCTTAAACCTTGATAAGACGACGAAATTACGTAGTCTTTCATCAAAACAATGTCGTTGACTGGTAGACGCGATACACTTACAGCGATTCGAATGACGAATGACGACCGCAGATGACGAAATTACGCAATTCATATCCAATCGGAATGTAAGAACGTCATTGGGCGGTCCGAGGATGCGGTATGATTATTCGATTCTTCAACTACGCATTTAAGTAACCGTAAGTTCAACACGATATTGCATTTTGAAATACAAAGCATAGCGTCATCGATAGTTGCACCGAGTATCAGATTGCGATTTGATATTGTTCCATATAAAATTTCATTTCGGCTACGAAAAAACTTGAATTGTTGAACGTAGACGATCAATTGTTTAGTTATCGCATTCTCAACTACTCCGGGTTTGAGCAATACGATAAAGTGTTGCCAAATTTACATTTGGCCTATTTCGTCGTTCAGTGTTCACATAACCAACAAATTTTCCACTTGTTTTCATTCTACATTTTCTCTTTCTTAAATGAATTTAAGTGTTATTAGTTTCACATTTTTAGATAATTTTAAGATGAATAACTAACTAACTAGATTACGACGAGGTACCATAATTTCACGGGTTTCAATATTGTTACACAGCCGATCGGGGTATTTTATCTGCAAAATATTCCAACTCTGCGCCTGCGCACAGGCCTTTGTTTGATAGCAGCTGCACTGTCGGTCGACGGCCCTCGCCCTTGCCGATACGCAGATAGCCGATGGCATCAAGCCAACGGCGTCTGTCAAATCTTAATTCTTTGTTAATGGTAATTTGTTTTTATCATTGTAATAAATAAAATAATAGAATCGTGAAATGAAAATTAGTTGATTATAAGTGGAATGAATTGATGAATTAGTAGAAAGTTGATGTCATTTAATGGCAAATTATAAGGTTTCTGTTAATTTAATTTGTGAATTACGCCATATTAAAATTTGTTACTGGTAATTGTTATTTTGTAAATTTGTATTTATAGATGGAATAAACTTATTATCATTATTAATTTTAAATGCAGTGAAGTAAGAATTTTAGTTTTGTTGTTCATCCTATGAAGAATTTATGATTTTTTTATGTAAGTTTACCATTTAATAATTTTGATAACATTTTATTGATTTTTTCCTAATTTATTCTTAGATAAGTCTGATTTCACTTTTTTTATAACGAGTATCCGAATCCGAAAACTATCCGATCCGAACCCAAACTATCCGATCCGGATCCGATCCGAAAAAATAATTCACTATCCGCACACCTCTAGTGAATACCTCCCCCAACTACTATTTTGGGTGACTTCCAAAAACTAGATGCACAGAATCCAAACAGAAGATAACCAAACAGTAGGTTAGTGGGAAAGGCCCAGTGGCCTAGAAGCTGCACCATTCCAAGAATACCGACAAGTTAGTACCAGGTTATTTGTAGAGGTGTGCGGATAGTGAATTATTTTTTCGGATCGGATAGTTGTTGGATTCAGATACTCGCAATAACACAGTGGAATCACACTTATCAAAGAATAAATTATGAAAAAATCAATAAAATTTTATCAAAATAGGCAATAAACATTCTTTATTGACATTTCATTAAGAAATACAATTGTGTCAGGTAATGTAATGTAATGTAATCTTGCTTTACATTGCAGTGGGTCAGCTTGCTTTTTCACATCAGGTCGAAGAATTCTTTTACAGTATAGATAGGCCGCTCTGCCAGCCAGTCTTGAAAGTGTTTCTTGAAGCTCTCAGTTGTCATATTCTTCAGATTTTGAGGCAGTGCATTTATAATTTTGCGTCCAATGTAAGGTTTCTTTTGCTGAACTAGGTTGTGTGGTGGGCAGGAAGACTGTAGTCATTTGCTCTTCTAGTTTGGTAGGAATGGAAGTCCTCATTTCTGGGAAGGTCCAGCTGGATGGTGTAAACTGCCACAGCATGGATGTAGAGCGCTGGTACAGTTAGGAGTTTAAGTAATTTAAAAGATTCTTTGCAGCTGTCTCAGGGACCAAGGCCAGTCAGTTCTCGTATTGCCTTTTTCTGGAGAACTAGGATCTTGTTTAGGTTGCCCTCGGACGTTCCTCCCAAGAAATTAGTCCATACCAGATGTGGGATTCTACTATGGCATGGTACACAATCTTTGCTGTTTCCATTTTACTTATCCATTTAAGTCTCCTGATCAGGTAGATTCCATCAGCTGTAATATGTGATCTGTCCAAGAAAGGTCACGGTCTATGGTTAAGCCCAGCAGTTTTGTTTTTTGTTCAGGTGTGACATTGGGGATTTCCGGTATTTTTTCATGTCGCCTACTAAAAATAATCTGAGTCGTTTTTGATGGGTTTATGGCCAAATCATTTTGAAGACAGTACTGGATGGCTTTATTGGGTGTCGAGGTGATATCTGAGAGCAGTTCTTTCACATCATCATTGGCAAAGAGTAGAGTTGTATCATCTGCATACATTATGGTCTCAACATTATTGTTGTCGATGAAGCTGGAAAAGTCATTTGTAAACAGTATGACTGTTATAACAAAAACGGTCCCAAGACAGAGCCCTGAGGAACTCCTCTGTTTACTGTGAGTAGACTTGATTTACCCATTTCTTGTTTTCTATTTACTTTTTGCTCTATTTCAACAAACTGTTTGCGTCCTTTGAGGTAGCTGGCTACCCATTCTTTTGCAAGGCCTAAAGTTGATAGTTTATTCAGGATGAGATCGTGGCTCAGCCAATCAAAAACTTTAGCTGTAGTCGAGCAGGACAGCAGATACGTGTTTGTTGTTTTCTAGGTGGTCTATTGTGTGTTCAATTAGAGTTACAAGGGCAGTGGCAGTGGACCTTCTCTTGAGGAAACCGTGTTGATTTTTTGCCAACAGTTTGTGATTTTCTAGATGTTTTAACATTCTTGATAATGTGATTTTTTCAATAATTTTTGAAAATTTTTATATTAATGAGATAGGCCCATAGTTTTCTTGTTTTTTGTCGAAGTTCCACTTTTGTGTTTTGGATACATTTTTGAAAGTTTTAGGGCCGATGGGAACTCTCCTGAATGGAATGATTTGTTTATTATGCTAACCAGTAGTTTGCAAATTGCTTGGCACAGTGCTTCACCACTTTAGATGGGACTTCATCAACTCCACACGAGAGTTTGGGTTTTAGAGTGGCGATTGTTTGTAGAACTTCTTTAATTTTGGTTGGTGTTAGGCTTAGTTTATGGGTGACATTTTCATCAGGTAAGATAATACAATACAATACAAATATGCTTTATTTTCAAAATACATGAAGTATTGAAATGGCGTCAGCTGGATGGTTAAAAAAAATGTTTATCGTCTTCTTTCCATGAACTCAGTCAATGTATAGAATGGATTGTTGATCCAGCCATTCTGTTAGAGCAGTCTTCATTCTTCTCCCGGTGTGGCATCTCAGTTCTTCTGGCAGTAGGTTGTGCAGCTTCATGCCCATGTAGGATGGTTTCTTTACATATTGGGTGAGATGGTGAGCTGGGAGACAGTATCTTGTACCATGTCGAGTATTGTATCCATGGAACTGTCTATTTTGTGTAAATGTTTTCCCATTAGCATACAGGATGACTTCTTTTATATAGAGATTTATTAATGTCATAATCTTCAGAGTCTTGAAAGCTTCTCTACAACTTTCTCTGAAATTTAGCTCATCTAAGGCTCTTACAGCCCTCTTTTGCAGTATAAAAACTCTCTGAAGATTTCTTGCCGAAGTTCCTCCCCAAACAATGAGGCCATACCTGAGATGTGTTTCAAACAGAGAATGGTAGGCTATTTTTGCAGTAGAAAGGTTGCTTATGGATTTTGTACGTTTAATCACATAAAGTGATGAATTGAGTTTAGGAAGAAGGTTATCTATATGCTGTGACCAGGTAAGACCTTCATCTACTAGGATTCCTAGATACTTAGCCTGGGTATTTCTTTCTACATGAGGTATTGTTGGTACATCTTCACATCTTCTCCCATAAGCCAGTTGGCTTGTTTTCCCTGGATTTACCACCAAGTCATTAGAGTGGCAATATTGGTATGCCATGTTCAGTGCTGTGAAAGATTTTACATCTAGATCATTGTTTCCGCTTAAAAGCAAAGTGATGTCATCAGCATACATCGATAGCATACAAGAGTTTCCCAGGTATTCTGATATGTCATTTGTGAAGAGTATAAACAATATTGGTCCTAATATAGATCCCTGTGGTACTCCCCGATTCAGAGCCATAGGTTTTGATCTAGTTCTTTTTGTAACTCCATTTTTTGTTTGTGTGATTTCTACTATTTGTTTCCGGTCTTCAAGATAGCTTTTGAACCACATCTTAGCTGTGCCTTTAATGCCTAATTTGTCTAACTTGTGTAATATGAGTTCATGGCTCAAGCAGTCAAATGCTTTGCTTAGGTCAAGGAAAAAGCTTGTTGTAAGTTTTCCCTCCTCAAGACTGTCAATTATGTAGTCTGCCAAGTCGATCAGAGCTGTTGTGGTTGATTTCCCCTTTATAAAGCCATGTTGTCTGTCAGTTAGCAGATTGAAATTTTCACAATGGTCCACAAGCCTTCTCAAAACAACTTTTTCCAGGATTTTTGAAAAAGTTGGCAGTATTGATATTGGTCTTTAGTTACTGACTATTGTTTTACTATCTTTTTTGTGTTTTGGGTACACTTTTGCAAGTTTTAAGGCTGTGGGAAAATTACCTTGACTCAATGATTTATTTATGATGCTTGTTAGAGGTATTGTTAGTGTTTCTTTGCAATGCTTGAGTATTTTTGTAGAGATGTTGTCTGTGGCTGCAGAGGTTTTTTGTTTGAGGTTTTTGATAATATTGAGAATCTTCATTTGGGTTGTTTGTTTAACTATTTAACTGTTTAACTGGTGAAAAAACTGTTTAAATGGTTTGCAATTTTAAGTGGTTTGTTTTCGTGTTGTCTGTCAATTTCAAGTGTGCAAGCTTGTTGTTCATCATTTTTGGGCTGACGTTCATTGTTTATAATGTTCCAGAAGGCTTTAGATTTATTCTCTGCTCTGTTGATATAATTTGTTGACGCATCTTGTCTTAATTTCCTTAGTCTCATGTCATAATCCTTCTTCGCCTTAGCTAGGTCACATTTAATCTGTTCCATTTTTTGATTTTTGATATTTCAGAAGTTTCTCAAGGTAATTTTTCTTTAGGATAGGCTTAGTAGTAAGTGTATTTTCTAACTATTTTGTTTTAATCTAATGTGGAATTTGCTATTTCAGAAAAAAAATGGTTGAAGTGCTCAGCAATCTGATCCGATCTGTCTTCTTGCTTTCTGTTTATTTGCAATGACAATTTTGATTCTTCTTTCTGTTTAGATTGTTTTTCAGAGTTGATTATGTTCCACACGGCTTTTGATTTGTTGTTTGAGCGAGAAATGTAGTTAGCTGTGACGCTTCGCTTGAGGTCCCTAAGCTTAAGGTCATAGGTTCTCTTTTTGGCCATCATTATTTCTGCTTTGTCATCTTGCTTTCCAGTGATTTCATATTTTTGTAGGGCAGTAAGAAATTCTTCTTTTGTTTTTTTTGCTTCTTTGTTGTATTTGAAATTTGTTTTACTTTGCAGCTTTTCTTTTAGTTTTCTGTTGGGGCAAGTTTGATCCATGATGCGCCTGATTGTCAGTTGGAAAGTGTTATATGCAAGTGTTAAATAATAAAATGGTACATACAAAATCAAAAATTCTTCATAGGATGAGCAACAAAACTAAAATTTTTACTTCACTGCATTTAAAAGTACCGGTAACAAATTTTAATATGACGTAATTCACAAATGAAATCAACAGAATACTTATAATTCATTAATAAATTAAAATTACAACAACAGTTTTTTAAAGTTAGTTACATAAACCATGGATAGAGTGATAAGTAGTATTCTCAATTTTATTTCATGATTTAACTATTTTGTTTATTACAATGATAAAAACAAATCACCATTAACAAAGAACTAAGATTTGGCTCGATGCCATCGAGCCTATGTCGTCACTATTTTCTACTACTATTCGTCACTATTTTAGCGAATATGAAATAAATTCGCTATTTATTTTTTTCGATGAAGTAACATTGAGATTAAAATCTGCGTATCGGTAGGGATATGCGATATTTCTGTACCAGTGACAAAGCCACCGATATGGTTCTGTCACTGATATATCGGTGACAAGGAACTAGAAAAGCAGTGACAACGCAGCTGCTATCAAACAAAGGCCCGTGCGCAGGCAAAGAGTTGGAATATCGGGCAGATAAAATAACCCGATAGGCTGTGTAACAATATTGAAATCCATGATTCATCTCAAAATTATCTAAATATGCAAAACTAATAACAAGTAAATTCATTCAACAAAGAGAAAATGTAGAATGAAAACAAGTGGAAAATTTGTTGGTTATGTGAACACCGAACGACGAAATAGACCAAATGTAAATTTGGCAAAACTTTATCGTATTGCTCAAACCCGGAGAACTTGAGAATGCGATAACAAAACATTTGATCATCGACATAGACGATCAAAATGAAGTAGTATTATTTTTGCTGGAAATACCGTCGCAAAACGAGCTATTATGATACTTGATACTTGATAAAATCTAGGGGAAAGATTGCACTGCGACCTGAGATCTATTGTGCCCCCCAGACTAGTCTCTAGTTCTTGCCTAGAGAACCCCCTCTAGTCCTAATGCCTTAATAAAGTTTAGTATAACGAGGGGTTCTACCTTTGGAAAATCCTCCACCGCCACCTGGTGTGTTCCCAAGCTTCTGGCTCTCTTCTGACCTATCGCGTCACACTCAGCCAATAGGTGTCTAGGTGTTTCCTCCCCAGATTGGCAGAAGCGGCATTCACCCTCTTGGACAATGCCCATCTTGCTCAGATGACCCCTGAGCCTACAGTGTCCGGTTAGAAATCCCGTCAGTATCCTTAGATCGTTTTTCTTAAGCCTGATCATGGTCTCAGACCTTCTTATATTATGCACTCCAAGCATTTCCTTAGCCTGTCGGCATCCTGAATGAACAGTCCAGGCTTTCCCTCTGGCTTCCTTCTCTTCCTCCTTTAATTTCTTTTTGAAAAAGGAGTCCTCCAGTGCACAACCTGGCTCCGGTCCAACAAAGGGGGTGGCTGCCCCTACCCTAGCCAGTTTGTCTGCTACTTCATTCCCCTGGACACCTTGGTGCCCAGGTACCCAAAGTAGTGACAACGAGCTATTATGATAGTTTGTTACCAATAACATTAAATCAACCAGAATGAAGTAGTATTATTTTTGCCGGAAACCCCGTCGCAAAACGAGCTATTATGATGGTTTGTTACCAGTAACATTAAATCAACAATTCAAGATTTTTCGTAGCCGAAATGAAATTTTATATGGAACAATATCAAACCCCAATCTGATACTCGGTGCAACTATCGATGACGCTATGCTTTGTATTTCAAAACGCAATATCGTGTTGAACTTACGGTTACTTAAATGCGTAGTTGAAGAATCGAATAATCATACCGCATCCTCGGACCGCCCAATGACGTTCTTACATTCCGATTGGATATGAATTGCGTAATTTCGTCATCTGCGGTCGTCATTTGTCATTCGAATCGCTATAAGTGTAAGGCGTCTACCAGTCAACGACATTGTTTTGATGAAAGACTACGTAATTTCGTCGTCTTATCAAGGTTTAAGCAAAAATTATTCCAGCTTCGCGGGTATTAACTCGACGAAAATCTCGTTGTTTTTGTTCAAATTGCTGTATTATACAGTCTATCCGAAAATTCGGATATTTATCGGATCGGATATTTTAAATACATTCCGAACGAATTTTCGGATATCCGCACACCTCTATCAAAGATGTTCCATATCGCCGACTTCTCAAACGGAATGATTTTCTTTTCTTCCTTCTTTAATGCTCATTTTCTACGGTCTATCCGAAGGTTCGGATATTTATTGGACTTTACCGGATACTTGTTTGCAATCTGATCGAAGCCGAATATCCGATCCGACTTTTCGGATATCCGCACACCTCTAGTTATTTGTAAAATAAGGTTTACTTACAATTCATTATTTAAAACACATACCTTAATCAATTCGTTGACCCTGTTTAAGTCTCCATCTTTTCCTGCTTTCTTTTCAAATGCTCTTAAAACAGCTGTTAATTTGTCAAAAACATCCATTTCGAGGTCAGACTGAAACAGACACAATCAATTATTAATAACTCACATAATAATACCCCTGTCGCAGCAGACCTGCGTACTCAGCAAATTTCCAAACCAGTAAGACAGTATAATAATGATATATGAAAAGTTTTATCAATATCTGTCGATAAATATGAGAATTATTTGCCTATTCTCCATAAGATTAACATAGAAAAGAATACACAGGTTCGCTGCTGTGAGGAACATTGAAAGTAGGCATTTCTAACACAAACAATTTTTATTTTGGCCATTTTTACCAAGTTTCATAAACATCTGTCCATAAATAAAAGAATTTGCCTATACTCTATATGATGAAAGTGGGAAAAGAGTATGCAGGTTAGCTGCCATGATAAACACATAAACTATGATTTTTAAGCATTTGAAGCATAAGATCAATAACATAAAGTTATTATATGGGAATTCATCTAATCTTCAACAATTAACTTCCACTTCAGTAGGTAAAGAGACTCACCGTAAAATTTCCCAGTGTGATTACTAGAGGTATGCAGATTTATGACGATTTAACAAAAATCAGATTTAGATTGGATAGCTCAAATTCGGATTGAATCCGGATCTGATAATTAGGGTTCGATCGGATAATTTTCGGATTCGGATACTTGCAATAATACAGTAGAATAACACTTATCTGAGAATAAATTTTAAAAAATCAATAAAAATGCCTTCAAACTTATAAAAATGGATATGAAAAATCATAACTTCTTCATAGTCTGAACAAAAATACCAAAATTTATACTTCTTTGTATTTAAAATTAACAAGTTTTAAGATGGAGTAGTCCAGGAATAAAATCGACAAAAACCTTAAATTCTCCAACTAATTAGATCAACACATCTTAATAGTTAACTATATAAACCATGGATGGATTGATAAATAATAGTTTGTAATTGTATTCAATGATTCAACTATTTAATTTTTACAATGATAAAATCGAAACCACATAAACAAAGATCCAAGATTCGACAAACGACGTTGGCGCATCGTTATCGGCTATCCTGCTTATTGGGCTGCTGTGTTACAATATTAAAACCTGTGAAATTATAGTACTTTGTCGTAATCTAGTTACCTAATCTTAAAATTATCTAAAAATGCACTATTTAAAAACCAATGATGCGTAAAATCATCCAACAAAGAGAAAACATAGCATGAAAACAAATGGAAAATTTGTTGGTTATGTGAACTCGGAAAAACGAAATAGGCGAAATATGTAAATTTGGTGACACTTTATTGTATTACTCAAAACCGGAGAACTTGAGAATGCAATAAAAACATTAAAGTACCATAATAAGTTAAATTTAATCATCTATGTAGACGATAAAAATGAAATAGTATATTATTTTTACTGCGATTACCGTCGCAAAATGAGCTATTATGATGATTTAACTTTGTTACCATACATTAGATAAAATATTCAAGGTTTTTTTTTAGCTGAAATTGTATTTTATGTGGAATAATACCAAACCGCAATCTGATACTCAGTGCAACTATTAATTCAAATAATTATACCGCATCCTGGCCAATGACATTCATACATTCCAATAAGACATGAATTGCTGAATTTTGTAATCTGCTTCTACACTTTTGATGAATCTAAGATGGTGGTTTTGCTTTTATCTTTTGGTTTTAGTGCTCATTTTATCTGATCCGATCCGACTTTTCGGATACTGTATCTGCAAACTTCTAGTGAAAACATTAGGTGAGTCTGGTACCTAACCAAACCGGAAGTTTATTGTTGGATATTCAATGGATTCCCATTGAACCATATGTTACTGACCTGATCCACCAGTAAGTATGGCTGAATAACACTATTATTGTGTATATTTCTGAGAACAATATATTGTGTGTCATTAGCTTCTAAAACTGCTAGATTCTCAAATCAGTCGATGTACTGACTCAGCATTTTTCCACCGCAGACAGTAGCAATCACAATGATGCATCTATTTTGTACCATATGTAGGGTATGTAAGGTACGTATATAGGGTATATAGCGCTCAGCTATGGTGCACGTCAATGAATAATACTAGTGGCGAATAAAAGGATGACGAGTTTATACTGTAATGTTTTAGCTTAAAGTCATAAAACTGGCTTCTAGATTAGGTGGTCAAATAAATAAACGGTATCAGTGGACTGACACATACTTTCTCCCTTAAGTAAATTTAAAAAAGCCAATCTGTAATAAGAATGTCATGTTCCTCAAAGTTTATCTAAATATCGTTTAATAATTTATTGTTTCAAAGATAATCATCCCATTTCTGAAAATAAAAACAAGAGAGAAAAACTTAAATTAATTGTTCGAATTGTATGGGAGGGAACACCTCCCCCCCCCCAGTAATATCAAGCTTTTTTGAGTTGGTTTTGTTGGGTGATTTGACCTTACGCTTCATACCAAGTTTCATGGAAAACGGTTGGAAATTAAGGAACAATTTGATTTTTAAAAATTCTCCATTAGAATAACATTGGGCGCTTTCAGATAACGTACTGCGTTTATCATGGACAGAAAATTTAACTTTTTTCTGGAACCGTTAGACGCAGACAAATAATTCAAATTACCAATTTGTTTAGTGTTTTAAGCTGGTTTCCAGTTATACTTTATATTTATTGTTTTTGCTGAAAATTAAAAAAAATTCATTTTTTTGAGATTTAAAAGCCCATAACTTTTTAACCGTCATTTTTACAGACATGCGGGTGGTGTCAAATTGTTTAGTACTCTGAGCACTATAAACTAACAAATTTTAATCAATATCGTTGGAGTCGTTTTTGAGAAATTTGGATTTTTTCACGGTTTTTAGGGGTGAACTACACTTAAAAATCAATAATTCAAAAAAATGTATAAAAACGCCTGGAGATACTGTGAATATATACATACATGCCAAATTTCATCTAAATCGGACCATCGGGATAGGCTGTGGCACTGTACACATCCAGATACACATACACACACACACACGGACAGACATCACGTCCAAACCCACTTTTTTGGATTTAGGGGACCCCAAAACGGATATATCCACCCTCAAATCAATTTTGAACATTTTGACGAAAACAATACTTTCTCCATATACTACATATAAGGGGAGAAAGTAAAAATGAAGCACTATGAATGTATCAGGCAAAGGCTCACAATGCTGGTCATCTGCGCTGCTAGATGGTAGACTTTCCAGCCGTTGCACCTCTGCAAGACGTTCCTTTGTGATGCAATGTCTCCCACCGATGGCCTTTTCTCCTCCTTCGGTTTTACATCCGAGTATCTCAAGAAGTGGTTATGTTTTGTCTTCCATGTCGGTCGATACGTTCTCAGCATTGACATAATAGGACGTTTGGCAGAAGTCTTTATCATTGCATCATGGGCAAGGCCTAGTTAAAAACAATAACTTAGAAAACACATATAAGCAATAACAACACCACAGAAATAATATTTTAAACATTCAACAGCTACAACTATTATACAGATATTATATAATTTACTAATCGAAGAAATGGGTGTGTTGTTCCATCTTTCGAATGAACCATAGTATCCCCTGCTTATCAAATACCAAGGAAAACATATCTTGTCATTTTCACAATTCTCTTCAAATCTCCTCTTTTTGATTTACATATTATAGATTTTATTCCTAAATCAGTTCAGTCTAGCGTCCGTGTAAGCTCTGTGTTTTGCAGACTCCGATGCCCTGAATATCTCGGAACAGTTAAGGATACAGCCTAAAACTATATGGGTGTATAGGGTGTAAACTATAAGGGTGAGTATGGGTGCTTCCAGGCCACCCTGATAATACAGGACATTATTTACAATATTTAATATTGCCGAAAGCTTCCACCGAGCGCCATAAGGTGCTTCAGGACTGCAGCGATAGTGTTAAGTCACTACCTGAATCTAGTATAGTATACTACTCATCTTTAAATCGTTCAAAGTGACAGTAGCTTTTATTTTTGACTGATGTAATAAGGGACGAAAGATTGTACATACGGAGTCCTATACAGCAGAGATGATTTTCTTTGTTTGTGATTGGCAAACACGTTGAAAATGTCGTTTCCCTAAACCCATTACAAATTTTGTCTTTTGCTGGACAGTTGGACGATGGTATCGAGATGCGCTGCAAAATTAGTATATGGCAACGGCATGCACAGCTTCTGTAGCTGGATCTTTAAGTATACAGTAAACTTCCTCTCGTTTAGCTTTGGGTGATTTGGCCACTGGAAGATTCGACCAGCCATCAGAATTACATTTCTATCTTATTGAGGTTATAGTAGTTGACAGCTGACTCCCTTTCTAGCTCTAGAGGAGACGTATTCACATGCTAGCCGGGGGGCCTTCCCCGGTAGGGGTGGTCAGTACTACACACGAACCAGCGGGTGTAGTAGCTAGTAGTGGCAGGTGGAGGCATAAGCTTCTTCCCTGCTAAAGTGGTGCCTTTTCGAAGGGGGAAGCAGAAGAGGCCTAATGGTCTCTTGTGAAATCTACAATGCACTGGGTACAATGTTTACATGTCAGTACAGTATCGCTTAGTGAGCTGCTTTATCGTATTTTGATGACTGTATTTATAAAGTATATATATTATTATGAGTGCTAAACAAAAACTGAGAGCTTACAATAAGAATTTGATTTTTTATAACTTTTTCTACCTATGAAAATACAGTGCAACTCGGTTATTGCGGCCTCGGCCATAGCGTCAACTCGGATATAACGTCATTTATTTTTAGGTCCTGCCAAACTATATGTATTTACATTGGATATATCGTCAGGAAATTCTCAAACCTCGTATATAACGTCAAGAAAATCGGGCCGAGATGAAGGCAACATATAGCTAAATAGAGAAAGTTCGGTCGGTGGTGCAACGTGAGGGCTGCGGCTATTGTTTAGCTACATTCTATTTTTATAAACGGCATTTTATTGCTGTCTTACCGCTAACCACCCTAACCCCGGTCATCAAGGTCAGTGTCAGTGACTCACGTCGCATCAAAGCACTGTGATGCCGATCGTAAGTACCAACAGTTCGTGCAGATATCGTTAGTTCAGTGTATGTCTTTTACAGTTTGTTTTTCGTTATTTAAATTTACGAATACAGTATTGAAAAATAATGGCAAGTGTTAAGAGAAAGGTTTTGCTGAAGAAAAGGTGCGAGTTATAAGAGCGTGTGAGGAGGGACATAAGATAGCAGACATGTGTTCGGGCTTGTTTTTTTAAAAATCGAACCAACACTTGAATTCACCAAGCCGAACTTCATTGCAATATTTTCAAATTCGATTTTTTATATAGTAGAGTAGTTCAGTCAGTCATAAACATAAACTTACGGTGTATTTCAAATTACCTTCATTAAATGTCTTAATTTCATGTAAAAATGTGTTTTTTTGTGATTTTTCCTCGGTTTTAAATTAAAATTATGTAACCTCTTATATAGCGTAATTAATTGTGTGGTCCCTTCAATGACGTTATAACCAAGTTCCACTGTAGTTTTAATTTTTAATAGTATAACTTGATATCTAATATATTATTAAACCCTTCTAGCTGAAATGAAAACTAAATTGCCATTACATGGTTCACTGAAAAAGTCAACACTTACCGTCTTTGGAGGTCTTTTTGATTTTTTCAGATGGTATGAACTCCATTTCCTCCTCACTAAACTTTGGTTCTTGAATTTGATTTCCAGTTCTGTAAAAATAAGACCCATTATTCACAGTTTCACATTAGAAAGTTTATGGGTGATAACAGTTCCAGGCCGCAACTAACGTAGCCAATTAAGGGGTGCAGTGTTGTTTAGATCTTAAAACATTGCTAATTAGGACTGAACTCCTAAGAAATATTGCTGAGCTCTTGAGTTCATTATAATGAATGCTGTACATGTACAATTACATGAGCCATAAAAAAACTGTAATTGATAAATTTAAAGTCAATTCAGACTGTCTAAGTTAATCTCCAAAATCAATAGTTGTTCCAGTTTTACTTTATGGATTAGAAACGTGGATACTATACGTAAAAAAGGTAGAAGCTGATCGTGTTCAAAAACAAAGTAATGAGAAAGATATATAGACCCACATGTGACTAAGGAAGAGACATAATGAATAAATGAGATATCTGTATAACAGTACAGACATTGTGAGTGAAATCAAGTATAGGAGATAAAGATGGGCTGGGCGTAATGAGTAATGAGAAGGGAAGAAATTCTTGACTGAAGACAATCAGTAAAAATAACACTGATGGACGACAACCTCGTGGGAGACCAAAACAAAGGTGATGGGACAGGTCAAATCAGACATGCAGAGAGTTGGAGCTTCAGAACAGGATACAGGGGGCCTGCAATATTAATAACTCTGGGAGTAATTACTATTTTAGGTCTATCAAATAATAATGTAATGTTTCCCTCTTACTTTCCTGAGAAATTTACAACTAAACTACTGTTTTTGCTTGAAAACATTTGAAGTTTAACTAGCGTACAAGTTAACATTCAAAGTTAAACTAAACTAGCCTCTAAATTTGGGGGACAGCCCATGTAATCTGACCTGTGATATTTTTAATTCATGTTTGTTTTCATATTTCACTTGTTATTCATTATTGTTGTCCATTTACATATTTATCTATCTGTTATTTGTTAGTTTAATACTTCGTTGGCTAGGTTTATTTTACAGTTAGGCCTAACTAAGAGCATGGGAATATGTTTTTAAAGGCTCCTGGTGTCCACCCTCACTGCTGCTACCACTACTACCCCCGTCTAGCTGCTCCCAATGCTGTCGCTGCTGCTGACGTCTTCCAGCTGAGTCCATCGCCTCTCGCACTAAGTACAATTTCATCTTGTATGCTGCGATGACTCATGGGAGACTGACCTCATGCAGCAACCGTCTCAACCCAATCTGATTCAACGCTGAAGTCGCTGCGCAGCGCATGGGTGAGAAAACCCCAATATATATTTTTTTTTCATGGAGGGGAGCAGCGGACCAACACATAAACTATTATTTGAAAGTCTGTGCTAAAGGGGTGAGAAAATGAAAAGACATTGTGGGGTGGTAAAAGACTGTGATATATATTAAGTAAGGGGGGGACGTATTTATTGATTTTATGTGTTAATGTTAGGTGTTTATGTGTAGTTAATTATTTATTTGTTCTTTAGTTTTAAGTAGGGGTCTGCGGTGCACCGAAAAAATCGGTACGGTACGGTTCCAGCCTTGTACCGAACCTCGGTACGGTACAAGAATTTTTTCGGTACGGTACAAATAAGGAAAAATTAAGTTACTATCCAGTCTAGGTTGCCATCAAATATAACTATGGAACATCTCCTGCGATAACATTAAATAACACCTGACCGTTAAGCAATGTGTGTAAGCAAGAGAAAATAGAGGTAGCTCATCAATACGATACACGGTGGAAAAGCATGATTTTGAAAGTAAATTATCGTCTTAAACTCGCTAAGAAGGAACCATCTTATGCAAGTAATTTGTTTTTAAGAAGTCTCCCTGTATCATTAAAAAGAGAAAAAAATAAATCCAAATTCTTAAATGATTTAAAAAAGTACTTAGTTGAATTGGCTCCTTATAGCATAAATGAGTTCATTAGTGCTAAAAAACTAAATCGTTGATATTTAATTTTAGAGTTGGAGTTGTTTTTTGTTTTGTTTTGTTTTTGGCTGCTTTTATGTTTGGTGATGCGATGACCTCAACCACTAGGATAATTTCAGCCACTTACAGTGGAAAATGGGGGTAAATTGAAATAAATGAATTTCTCTCTCTCTCTTTCTCTCTTTTTTTCTTTTTTCCGATGTATCTGTGTATTTGTATACTTTGTCAGTACTTTTGGTTGATATCTACCACTAATTTTAATTTTAATTTAATATTTTAATGACACTATTCATGTACCTAGATACGTATATAACTGAATTGAATAAAGATAATTTGAATTTGAATTTAAAGGCTTTATACTCTACAAGTAATATAGAATTACAACACTGCCCAGATGTACTGCAAATACTGATCGTAAGACTGACTCATAGCGTGTTGGTGAATGATCATTTAAAATAAAACAATTTCACCAGGACTTCAGGAAACTCAGGCAACCAGCCATCTCCCTGCCGGCTCTAAATTATTGTGCATTCCCGGCTTATTATCGTATCCACGGATAGCAGCTTACGCGATCAGGGAACCGTTCCTCCTTTTGACGCAACAAAATAGTCGTACCAGCATGAGGCTCGTATTAGTCGTGTTTCAAATAGTACTTGTGAATACTACTTACTTGTGAATAGTACTTGGGAATACTTGTGATTTTTTAATCACAGTGAAAACCTTTTAAACTGTGATTCGTTGTTTTTGCTCTGACAGCCTGTTGACGATGTTATAATATAACATCGTTGGGGTTATACAGGCTGTGTGTGACTCAAAAAGTTCAGAAGGGCAGTGACCTTGGCGGGTCGAGCCTGTGCTAAAAATAAACCATTCTCCCCCTACCCTTACTAACAGGGATGCGTATCACGTCTGTCTACTGTCTGTGTCTAGTTTAGTGAGTGTTTACCTGCTGATAAGTGCGTATCTATAACAACCGACGTGGCTTGGAATTACGGTCGTGTGAAGATTTTCTTCATTTAAACAGTTAAAGCATTGATTTTATAATTACAAAGTATGTAAATTCAATGGTTAAAGATAACATACTTTAAGCGAAAAACCCTGAAACCTTGAAAAAAGTTTATGTGATTAAATTTTTTTTAATTTCCAGGTCTTTCTTTTTTTTTTATTTCCCAAGAACATGTTCAGATTTGAGGGGTTCCACTGTAATATTAAAATATTAACCACTTTATACTAAAAGAACTATTTTAGTCTAAAGAGCCCTTTGACATTTTATGAAAGGGTTTGATTTAATTTCAATAATTATTGTGATTGGTTGAATTAAAAATAATAAACCAGGACAATATAAAACATAGGTCTTGGCTAGGGGGTATTGACTCATGTTTTCTGTATTTTTTGTTCTGCAATAAAATACATTATAGTTTTTTATTTTGTTTGTTCATCCTTAGTTTCATATAGACTTGAGAAGATTATTTCCTCATATTAATTAGTTACAACATAAATTATAATGTTTAAATAATTATTAATATGTTTAATGTGATTTGTTTTTTAAAGAATGGATTTAAAAATCATATTACAGTTTGAAAATTAGTACAGTAAAATATTTCTTTTGACATTGTATATCTTTTTTTAAACTCCTTTCTCTATGTTTTCATTAATTAAGTTCTGGAAAATACGTATGAATAAAAGGATGAGATCAGTCAATGTTACTAGCGGCATTATTCTTGTGTAACGTACCGTACCGAATTTGTACCGACCTCATAATTTCCTGTACCGCAGACCCCTAGTTTTAAGTTTTAAGAATTCACTATTTGGAACCCGCCCTCTGCCTGAAGTCTCCGGGTGGAATGGCTACATTGTTTAAAATTTAGGTACTCAATTTTTTTTTAAGTAAAAAATTTGCTTATTCATTATGCTTCATTTAATTATTCACATTTGTGATATTTGCATATTGATTTTTTTATTGAGTGTGTTGGCTAATTAGAATTTTGGTTTTCATGTTAAAAAAATAAATTAAATTTATAATTATATTCAATACTGTATGGAGTATGGTGTGAATAAATTTTGTTACTACTGAAGTTGTGTTTGTTGTTCTTTGCCTGACCCTCTCTGTATATGTAGGTCCAGTTCAGTCCTGTGCACTGGAGGGCGCGCTACTACATGGCCTTTGAGTCATGAAGGCTGAGTCAGGCTCAGTAGTCATGAAGGCTCAGTAGTGATTTTTCTTTTCAGGGGTGGGTAGTGGATTAGCAAAAATTTTCGGGTCAGGTTGGGTTCGGTTATCATAGGCCAAATTAAAATTCAGGTTTGAGTATTACAAGATGAAATTCAGGTTGGCCTTAGCTATTATTTGTAAGCAAGGATTTCATTTAGTTAAGCTTTGATGGAACTACTAAGCAGTAACAAGTCAAAAAGCTATAACATTTGCAATATAAAACCAAACAATTTGTTTGTATTTCATTATATATTTATTATATTATGTTGTAAATAATCAATAATAAGGAACGATGTTTTTACAATTTACAACTTACAACAAAACTTTTGAAGCTAGGTACTGTACGAAAAAATGTTATCTTAAGGTCAAAGATATTTTTTCTGATAACCTATTTCAATTTTCACTTTCTAAATCACAACATTACATATTACAGGATTGTGTATGATTTCAATGGTAGAGAACTGCAATATATTTCATTGTAATACAAATACTCCTGTCGCAGCAGACCTGCGTACTCAGCAAATTTCCAAATCAATAATAATATATGACAAGTTTTATCAATATATGTCGATAAATATGAGAGTTATTTGACTTCTATAATATTATAAAGAAGAGGTGGTGTCTGTATGCTTGTTTGTTTGTGGGTTTGTTGTGGCAAGTAAACGCAAAAAATACTGAACCAAACAGTTTGAAATTTTACACAAAGGTAGATCTTAAACTCATGCAACACATAGGCATACTCATTTCCTTAAAATCCTCTCGGGCTACGCCCCATGAACGTCCTAAGTTTCAATGTTTACATTTTTAGAGAATGAAAACATAAAATTACTTGATGTCAACAGCTGTGAACACTAAAATTTGATAGTTCGGGAAGAAGAAGAAGAAAGAGCTGCCTTGACTGCCCTAGGTTTCAATGTTTACTTTTTCTAATGACAACATCCGTTTGCACTATGTTTTGACAGTTTCAGATAAACCGCTGGATTGAAATTAATGAATTATTTGAAATAGTGGAATGGTAGATTTTAAGTTTTTTCTGACGACTGTCTCTATTGCATTAATCCTTATCCTCTCCCAATATTTGACAGATGTTACTTTAAAATGTTGTAGACACTCGTGTTTTGTCATTTTGTAAACAATGAAGAATTAATTAACAATAAATTAAATGTATCAGTAGAGCCTACACCTTTTAGCCTTTTTTTCACCCGTGCGAAGAACGGGTACTTTGGCTAGTTCCCCATAAGATTAACATGGGAAAGAGTATGCAGGGTTGCTGCAGTGAGGAACACTGAAAGTAGGCATTTATAGCATAAGCAAATTTGACCATTTATACCAGTATCATCAACATCTGACCATAAATTAGGGAGTTTAGGGAGTTAAATTAGGGAATTAGGGAGCCTAATCTCTATATTATTAACATGTTCGTTGCTGACAACTCATTGGTGTGTGTGGTATCTTATATATTTAATACGCTAGGCCTATTTTTGTGATAATTGTTTAAGAGCGGTGGTGCTACCAATCACCATGTCCAAGGTGTCGTTATAAAGGTCTTAGCATGTAGTTTTGCCATCAATTAAAAAAATTTTGAAAATTCACCTTGGACATGGAAAATAATGGGGTCAAAGTCGCGATTTTCTCATAAACTTAATATAGAAGTAAACACCAACGATCGAGAAATCAGCTGTTTATTTAAGGAAGTGGTTAAAAATAAACAAATTAAATCTGACAGTTAAACATGGTTCTTTATTTTTTCGTTTAATGAAGACATCATCATACAGCTGGCAATAAAACAAAAGTCTTTATTTACACAAAACCAAAACATAACAAAAATGAAAATCTGATGGAAAAATCTAAACTTGATTTCTAAGTATAGTTATTATAAAGTAGTTATATATTGTGCAGTTGATGAGTAAATAGAAACACTCGGAGACAAACATTGCGTAGTTGATGTTTACAGCTCGACACAACGGAAGTAACAGTTTTTCAAAGAATACACATTGGTGACCTATGAAAAAAGCCAAACGTTCGATATAACGGAGACTGGAAGGCGATGCCCTGTTACCGTTCAGTCTCCAGCACACACAGTTCCCGATTATTGTGGCATTTGCTATGACCATTAACAAATCTCAGGCCCAATATTTGGGTAAGGTTGGAGTAGTTCTCCCAGAATCGGTGTTTGGTCACGGCCGCAAGTAGTATATGTCGCAGCAAGTAGAGCCCGATCATTTGTTGGACTCAAAGTCTATATAAAAGATGGAAAACACCAAGGCCGACTTCGTCGAGACAACCGTATTTATACTCGGAATATTGTTTATAGAGAAATTTTATAAGGTTTATTAATAAAATAATTTTTATCATAATAAAATTGCCATGATTTTTTTTTAAATAGCAACACTTAAGTTTGAGCCTACACGCATTGGTTGGACAGATTGTCTCCTTGACAGCGCACGATTTCGTGCGCCAGGTACGCTAGTAGTTTCTTATTGCCGCTACACTGAACGTGTACCCGTGTGTGCTCGCCCAGCCTCAACTCTATTCAATGTACTTGGTAGCACACAGCAACGGACCAGAAATTTTTTATGTGTGGTTTATATATGTTTCAAACGGTTTTTTGTCGCAAACCGTTTCTAGCTATGTCTACCCGTTTGGTTTTAGACTAAGCGTAATTGTTTGTTAGTTTTAAGTGTATATAGTGTGTTTTAGTGACTTAATATTTTAGTAAAACTATTTTTTTAATTACAGTATAACAATGGCCTCTACTTCACAGAAACGACCCATGCGGTCAGGTGAAACAAGTGAAAGTGACTTTGACAAATCAAATCATACACTAGAAATAAAGTAATCTTAGACAAACATAATTTAGAATTTTACTCTAATAAGAAAAGTTATATTAGCAAAAAGTTTTTTACACAATTACCAAACGAAAAAATACCCCCGTCGCAGAAGACCTTAGTACTCAGCGAATTTCCAAATCAATAATATATGACAAGTTTTGTCAATATCTGTTGATAGATATAAGAGAGATAAATGAAAGTGTTACGGAGAATAGGCCAAGGTACTCTAATTTATCAACAGGTATTTATTGATCAATCTTGTCATATACTTGAATTATTATTGCCATATTATTAAGGTGAAAATTCGCTGAGTACACGGGTCTGCTGCGACGAGGGTATTATCAATATATGTTGATAAATATGAGAGTTAATTTCCTCCATAATATTTAACATGGGTAATAGTATGCAGGTTTGCTGCTGTGAGGAACATTGAAAGTAGGCATTTCTAGCGTAAAAGTTTTTTTTTACCTTGATCATTTATACCAAGTTTTGTAAACATCTGTCCATAAATAAAGGAGTTAGCCTATTCTATATTTGATTAATATGGGAAAAGAGTATGCAGGTTAGCTGCTATGATAAACACAAATAACTCCTGTGTACTCAGCAAATTTCCACCTCAATAATATGGCAATAATAATACAATAAGTATATGACAAGATATCAATCAATATCTGTTGATAAATTATAGTATTTTGCCTATTCTCCGTACTATTAACATAGGAAAGTGTATGCAGGACTGCTGCTGTGAGGAACACATAAACTATGACTTTTTAGCATAAACGTATGGATCCGTACCACATGAAGCTAAATACCAAGTTTCATCCAAAACTATTGGTTAATAAGGGAAATATTAATTTGTCCTTATCCTCCATAAGATAAGCAGTGGAGCCCCTAAATACAATGATATTTATAATATGCCAAATAATGAACGGTGTTTAGATTTTTTAATATCTCAGTATCCATTGAAGATAGAGAAAAACCTTAAAGAACTAAATTGTGCTTATGCAAGCTTATCAAAAGAAGATTAAGAGTAATTCTTAAAATTCTATGTTATATCCAAATCCGTAATAAAAAACAGTGGTTCCCATTAGAAATTTCGAATTTCACCATTTTGGAAAATGGATGGCCATATTTTGAAAAACAAAATTAATATTTTTTTATTGCTTTAACAATTAAGGAATGTTCCCCATTTAATGTTTTCTCTAAATCATACAGTTTCCCATGTCCCAATGGTGGCCTCCTTGAGTTGATCACCCTGTATATATGTGTGTGTGTGTGTCTGTGAACACGATAACTCTTGTAAAAATGGTCCGATCAAGACCAAATTTGGTAGAGACGTGTATTCCTACATTTGTTCGGACGAGTTTGTAGGTCAATCAGAACGGGTAGTTTGGGGGTGTTTTGTACCCCAAAATTTTTTTTGCATTTTCCGCTGTAATTTTTAAAAATTTAAAATTTTATCTTTGACCATTAGAATTAGCTAAAAAACCTACACAATTGAGTTCTTTAAGGTTCCCCATTTAATGTTTTCTCTAAATCTTACAGTTTCCCATATCCCAATAGTGGCCTCCTTGAGTTGAATTTTTATATATACAGGGTATATATAAAAATTTTAACAACTATTGTTTTTGGACTCTGGGCACCTAAAGATGGAAAAATAACATGGTCCCGGGCTTGAGTCTTACCATGAGACCTATGGTAATAGTTCCTCCCTATGCAAAATTCGCTAAAACTATGATTTTTAAGCTTTTGAAGCATAAGATCTCAACCACAGAAAGTAAATACCAAGTTTAATCCAAACTTTAATAAAAAATATTTATATCCAAAGTTTAAAAATATTGATTTATAAGTAAAATATTAATTTTTATGTATCCTCCATAAAATTAACATTGGAGCCCCAAAATACAACATACTGTGTTTACATTTTTTAATATCTCGGTAACCGTTGGATAGAGAAAAACTTTAAGGAACTAAATTGTATGGGTTTTTAAGCAGATTCTAATGGACAAAGATAAAATTTAGAAATTTTATAAATTACATGTGAAAAATGCAAAAAAACTAATTTTTGAAGACAAAACCCCCTCAAACTACCCGTTCCGATTGACCGATATGTCTGTTTACGAATTCGTCTGAGCAAATGTAGAAACACACGCCTGTACTAAATTTGGTCTCGATCGGAGAATTTTTAGGAGAGTTATCGTTTTCACAGACACACATATATAAAATTTTTTTACAACTATTGTTTTTGGTCTCTGGGCACCTAAAGACAAAAAAATAACATGGTCCCGGGCTTAAGTCTTGCTATGGGACCTACGGTAATAACTTCTTCCTTATGGGAAATTCGCCAAAAGAACAAAATTACAATTCTTTTAAAAAATTATTAAAATAATATTTACCTGATAAAGCCCTTTATTCTTTGTCTGAGTTTCCTTGACGATTCCATACAAAATTTGGTTTTCATGCAAAACTTGGCCTATTTAACTTTTGAAAGACATTTTTTTTCTTTATGGTGAGGTGGAAATTATGATAAAAAATTTATTGGGATTCTCTCACCTTGTTGTATTTTTTTTCCAACGGGGATTGTCACTAAACTAAAGCACCCCAGAGATCCTCCTACATTTCATAGGACCAAAAAAAAGTCCTGCTTCCTCAGGGAGTGGGTCCTCTTGCAACAGGCACCTCACGCATACGGGCTGAACGCCGAACCACACTGACTATCAAAACTAGGCCTACTTTACTCAAAACTGAAAATCTTGTGTATACACATAATTTATATAGATTTTAGCTTAGTCATTGACTCTATTAAAAAACATTGTATATCATTTTGTACAGTGTGATAATCGAATAAAGAATATTTTGATTTGATTTTATTATCTTATCAGTTTAGTGTATTTGTTAGACACTATCGCCTACGCGACCGTGTTTCCCTCTTGGGGCAAACAACCGAAACTGCTCTAGTAGTACACGAGCCTGCCACCGGGCAGGTCTATAACCAAGTAAGCGCTTTCTACTCCTAGGCACTGAGTGGCCGAGCCGGCTAACGCGCTACGCTGACGAGCGTAACGTTCTAGCCATTCGGAAGTGCTAGGGTTCGAATCCCGACCATGAGCAATCCCAATTTGGCTTGCAAATGTGTGGTGTAGCGGAGTGGAGGGTCCACCTTAAATAAACGGTGACCGGCTTGGGTGGAAGTTGACGGCATTTGTAGGCTTAATTGGGATTGCAGTGGACACCTGTTTTGCTTTTGTGGTTAGTGGTTATAAGGGGGGTCATGTTTTAAGCTTTTTTTGTTTAAACTTTGATATTTCATGAAGATATTAGTAATTATATTTATGTTACAGTTAAGAGTAAAAAGCTTGACACTTCTAGGGTTAAAGCTAAGTTGGCACAGCTTCATATCCAATACTATAATAAGAGCAAGGTTTGTATATATATATATATATATTTGCACACGGATCTCGAAAACGGCACCGAGGAATTTCTTTAAATTTTGGAAATAACTAATGTCCGAGTAGAAAATAAGTTCTAGATAGGTCTAATGTCCAGGAAAATTCGTGTTTTACTGTAATATTAAGTTTAAAATCTAAAAATTTAACATTACGCTTATGGAGAATAAAATGTAAACAATACAGACCAAAACAGCTGTTTATAACCGTTTGACAGTTCTTGATTGAAGACTGCGGGGAACAATATAGAGGTTATGCATTAATATTTATTTTATGAATTAAATAAATGCAAAATTATCAGGTTACTAAACAATTTGTAAAAACTTAAGGATAACATAGCTGTGCAAAATAAAAGCAGAAAAAAGTATTTCCAAAATCTTCTGTGTTTTGATAGAAAACGTATTCGTTGTATTGCTTGAAGCCACTGTAACAAACCAATTGATTGATGTAAATTAAATTTCTCTTTTGCTTTTCAATCCTCATTCCGTTTATAACAAAATCAGTTGATCACAGGCTAATAATAACGGTGTGGATAATTAAACAGTAAATGATCGGCTCTGGCTAAAAGACGTTAAACGGCATCGCTCAATTGACTAACGTCGTAGCCGAGTTGTAGCGTGTCGGCCTCAAGAACTGTAGTTCCTGAGTTCCATCCCCACCAGGGGCAATACTTTTTGTTCAGTGCTATATTAATTATGGTGTATTAAATCGGTTTTATTTCAACCACATAAATGTTTTCATTGAGTAATAAATGTGTTTTAATTTTTCTAATTAATTTTTATAATACATGTCTTATTCTATACGAGCAAAGCTCGGTCACCAGGTACTATGATTAATATGGGAAAAGAGTATGCAGGTTTGCTGCCATGATAAACACATAAACTATAATTTTTAAGTATAAACAGATAGATCTCAACCACATGAAGCTAAATATCAAGTTTTATCCATAAATATTGATTAATATGGGAAATATTAATTTTTCCCTATCCTCCATAAGATTAACATTGGAGCCCCACAATACAACGTACTGTGTTTAGATTTTTTAATATCTCGGTAACCGTTGGAGATAGAGAAAAACTTCAAGGAAACTTAATTGTGTAGTTTTTGAAGATGATTCCAATGGTAAAATATAAAATTAGAAGTTTTAAAAATTACGTTTGAAAAACGCAAAAAACCCATTTTGGGGTACAAAAAACCCCCCCCAAACTACCCATTCCCATTGACGGATATGTCTGGTTTACGAACTAGTCCGAGCATTTGTAGGAATACACGTCTCTACCAAATTTGGTCTCGAGCGGACCATTTTACGAGAGTAATCGTGTTCACAGACACACACACACACACGCACACATATATATATAAATTTTAACGACTATTGTTTTTGGTCTCTGGGCACCTAAAGAAGAAAAAATAACATGGTCCCGGGCTTAACTCTTGCCAAGAGACCTACGGTAATAGCTACTTCCCTATGGGAAATTCGCTAAAACAAAAAAACTAATGGCAAAAATAACCTGTTACATGCACTACTTAGGATAGACCAAAAGTAAAATCCCTAGTGAAGAACTACTAACATGAAGGAGGAAAAGGTCTTGGATTCAAATAAAGTGTCAGGATGTGTATTTAGGTATGAGCCGTTATGGTAATTGAGACGTCATGATCATGGTACAAGTGCCCTGTGATTCAGCGACTTGAAGGTCAAGAAGTGTGGATAGTTATGAGCTATAGTCGGCGGATGAGATGATGGATGATTCTCTGGTGTGAGTTCTTAACTGTAGGTTACTTAGATGGCTGTTGGGCATTTATTTATCAGTCCTATCTAAGAAACATGTCAGCTTTAGTCAGTAACGAGACAACAATATCGCGCCACAATAACATTACACCCGTTTCTCATGTATTCTTGGCTTAAAATACCTACCTTGGTATTTAATTTTTTTCTATTATTGGCTTTTATTTTATAAAGCTAATATTAATAGGTAATAAAAAAGGGCGTTTATGTGATGTAATAAACTGTATGTACCTTTGATACAGCTACAAGCAAACTATCACCACATTAAATTTTACCCCTGAAGTATACAGTTTTTAAATGTACAATAATGTAACAGTGTGAATTAATTGTCCGAATGAATATCAATATAACTACGGGAGATAGAGGTAATTAATTGCTCCAGGCAACTGAGCTAAAGTAATGGGTAAATACTGGTACGCCAGTGCGTTACATGTTGTGCTGCGGTGTTTACCTTTTGAATTTGCTATTAGGAATTGTTTTATCGTAATTGAATCGTGTAGATGCATAAAGAAGAATATTAGAAAAATAATTGTACTTACTTCCCGTGGGAAATAAATTAGACATGGATACGTCTAAATGGAATGTTTTCACTTCCTTTAAACAGCTATCCTTATACTGAAACCATAATATGACGTCACTAAGCATACGACGTCGATGTTTAAAATTTTGGTCTGATAAATTGTCAATCCCCTCCGAGCTAAGCCATATCCATGTTAATACTATGAAACAGTTGTAGTATTTCAGAAGCCATAATTACGTACAAAAAAGAAGTTGTCACAACATTGATAAGTCTTTCGGATATGCTAAGTGCACCTTAGCTTATTTACCTAAGACAGAATCCCCTAATTAAATTCTACAGTACCCGCTTTTATGTAAATCCCTTTAAGGTCAACAAAATTCTGTTTTGTAAATTCTAAATTTTAGCTTACATCGTGGGTGTACCCACATATTTAAAATTTCACTTTTTCACATAATATTTTTTCAGTTGCAAGATTATTTCTGGTACAAAATTTCTTTTTATAATCAGTCATTTTAGTAGCTCTAAAGTCAATTCTGGTAGTTTTTACGATTTTCGGAACAAATTAGCATTAATGATTTCTGAAATATTTTTCCAAAGGTTTTTATCCTGGTTCAGTGGTATACATTATGCACAGAATGTGTAAAAATAATAAGATTAAGTATTGGTTTCGCTTCATTTGAAGACAACCTACACTAACATTTTAACAGATTGATGGTAGATAATTTCAACTGCCGATAGAATGTTGTGATCCGTAATGTCTTCATTGTAAAATTCTGTACTTTCCCTCTTACAGGAAGTACACGTAATACGTATAGGCTATACTCGCTTGACTGAGTGATCTAGGTACCAGGAAGAATAAATGAAGCGACGTAGTTGATTAAAATACAGACATTATTCAATACTATAATACGAGCAAGATTTGTATATATAATTGCAAACAGATCTCGAAAACGGCACTAAGGAATTTCTTTAAATTTTGGAAATAACTAATTTCCGAGTAGAAAATAAGTTCTAGATAGGTCTAATGTCCAGGAAAATTCGTGTTTTCGTGTAATATTAAGTTTAAAATCTAAAGATTTAACATTACGCTTATGGAGAATCAAATGTAAACAATACAAACCAAAACATCTGTTTAAACCCGTTTGACAGTTCTTGATTGAAGACGGCGGGAAACAATATATAGAGGTTATGCATAAATATTTATTTTATGTATGTAATAAATGCAAAATTATCAGGTTTCTAAACAATTTGTAAAAACTTAAGGATAACATAACTGTGCGAAATAAAAGCAGAAAAAAGTATTTCCAAAATCTTCCGTGTTTTGATAGAAAACGTATTCGTTGTATTGCTTGAAGCCAATGTAACAAACCAATTAATAATTTATGTAAATTAAATTTCTCTTTTGCTTTTCAATCCTCATTCGGTTTCTAACAAAATCAGTTGATTACAGGCTAATAATAATTGTATGGATAGTTAGAGTAAATCATCGGCTAAAACAATTGAGGTTGGCTAAAAGACGTTAAACGGCGTCGCTCAATTGACTGACGCCGTAGCCGAGTGGTAGCGTGTCGGTCTTAAGATTTAGAGGTCGCGAGTTCCATCCCCACCACGTACGAAACTTTTATTCAGTGCTATATTAATTATGGTGTATTAAATTGGTTTTATTCAACCACATAAATGTTTTCATTGAGTAATAAATGTGTTTTAATTTTTCTAATTAATTTTTATAATACATGTCTTATTTTTTGCGATTCGATGCATCGAAATTTCGATACGATTCGATTCGATGCATCGAATCGCGATTCGATACAGAGGTAATCGAAATCCCGATGCATCGAGCGTCCCGATGCATCGAGCGAGTTCCGATGCGCGGCAGCGCCTGTAGATCCTAATGGCATAGCTTATACCGATTTTCAGGTTTTGAAACAAATTTATTTATTATCTATGTTTGTGCAATCCAATTTTCCTTTTTATTTTGTTATTCAAACTGATTTTAAATCCTTTCTCAAAATTGACAAACAAGTCAGAGAAGTTTTTAACAGGACAACAGCTTACGTGACATGACCATGACGATTACAATTTTAATGGGAGTTGTTTATGGTTAGGTATTCCTCCGCTGGACACAACAGACATCAATAGTAACAAAAAATACATAAAAAAATATTAACAACCAAAATTGAATTGTATTTATTTAAATCATAGTTTGTTTAATTTAGTTTTAATAATGGCTCCTTTTTCATCGCAGTATCAACTGACAGCTTCCATTGCATTTCTTACGAAGCAAAAAAGTAGATCCATAGTTTTTTAATAATATTAATTCCAAAAACTAAACCTTGAGTATTTGACATCATTCTAAGTTGTCTATTATAATGTACATATTAAATGTTTTATCAGTGAATCATGAATACAAACATTAAATTGGTGATTCTCAGTTAAATCGGGTGTAAGCTATTTTTGTTAAGAGATAAGCGAGGTGGACAGGTGGTCAGACAATAGCGGCAGTAGGTAATAAAAAATGACCTTGAGCCTTGCTCCGGGACAAGGGGGTTTGTTGATATTTGGAACTGACTGAGCGACTTCATTATTTTGTTTTTCGGTCAAATACTTACATTTCTATACATGGTATGATCTAGTTAAAAATTGAGTTTTATGTTTTTTCTTTAAATAATCATTAATCTGAGGTGATTTAGTAAATAAGCAATCAAATTAAGTTGTGTGTGTTTAATTAATTAAGAAATTTACTTTTAAATAATATTAATGATTAAATAGTTTTATATAAATATTTAACCACAACTAACTTCATTATTAAAAGTTTTATATATTTTTAAATTTAAAATATGAATTTGATTAGAAACTAACCATTTGAAATGGATGATACTAAAACTATTTTTTTTAATAACAGTTTACTTCTGTTTTTATATTTTCTATATTATTACTTTTTGAATTTTTATTTATAGTTTTCACTACAATACTACTCATTTCCTCTAGTAATATCTTTTATTTTTTTCATTTCCAAATTTGTTAGATATGTTATTATTTAAAACCTATACAAAAGAATTTTGAAATTGTATCAAAATTTTAAAACTAGAGATATATTTGTTTTTGTCATACAATAGTTTTATTTAATTTAGTAGTTTATAATAGATATATAATATATTTTTACTAATTGTACACCTACATTAATTTTTTTAAATAATTCTTGTTTAGTCTCATCAAGGCTAGCTATACATATTCCAAGTTATTAAAAATTTTAGCGAATCTTGGAAATCTTTTAGCGAACTTTGCTTTATTGATATAATATTCATAGATAAAATACCTTAACACAAATCTTTTGAACTTGAAAGTTATCAAACTAAAAATTATCAAACTAATTATGAACTGTAAAATTTAGTGAATAGTCTAATAATATATTTTTTTTGCTTTAATTCCATGGTTTTTTATTATCTTCTGTTATATGATTTCTGTTTTACAGGAAATTGTGTTGTGTGTTTGTCGTGTTGTATCGAATCGAATCGCATCGATTCGTATCGGAATTCTTTGTATCGCATCGTTGTATCGAATCGAAATTTTTTTGCTGCATCGCACACCCCTAGATGTAATATCAATTTTTAACTGAAGATTTTTTCCGATTATATTATATTGCATTACCCTTTCCAAGAAATATTTTTGTTTATTGTACGACAAAGGTTATCGCCCTGGACAAGACTGGTCTGCACATGTCAACTTATTTTTAATTATATTCTGAAACGCTCCTTTCTTCCTTCTTAAACAAAAGAATGCATTCACCAGTCAGAAGTTGCGGTGTAATACTATTATGTCAGTTACCAATAAATTTAATCACAATATAATATTTTGAAATACAAAACATCATGTCATTGATTCAATCGAACACTGAATATCGAAAAGCGGGTGGATATTATCTATATTCGTAAACTACGTTTTTGGTCACAAAAAACAATGATTGTAACAATGAGTTAAAAAATACCTAAAGGAATATTTTCAAATTAAATTGAAATTCATTGTCAAATAAAATTTGTAACAGATATTAAAATCTCAGTCATTAATATCTTAAGAATCTTAAATCTTAAGATCTTAAAAGTAATTAAAATCTTAGACTTTTATTCAAACTATTTCCATTTTATAAAAAATACGGTTTGAACATTTCTAAAGAAATTAATTAGGAAAAAAGGAACCAATGAAAACTCACAGTTGCTGTTTCCTTGGTTTTTTTCTTGGACTCATTTCCAAGGGTCGATCATCCTCTGTGTGGTCCTTGGTGGTTGAAGGGAGGGGGGGAGAGACGGAAGTGGTGTCCAGCCCAGGCGAGGAGGTGGCGGAAATGGTGGTGGAACCACCCGAGCTTTGGGCACCACCAGCCCCTCGAGACTCTGGCCGGGGCGGGGAACTCGGAGTGGACACAGATAATGTGCCAAATATAGGGTTGAGGTTCTTGGCAGCTTTTCCCGGAGTTCTGGAAAAAGGGAAAATAACTTATACCTTTAAAAATTAAGTGATATACAAGTATATATCATACTAGACACAAAGGGTAGTATCCGATATCAATTACTGAAAAAGGTTATATAATCATAAACACTGTAGTGTACCATATGTTTAATTGTAATAATATGTTTGTTTACCTTTTTGTTTTTTGTCTTGTCAACGATTAACCTAAAATACATCACACATTACTTGTTTTGCGTATTATTATTTATATTTGTACAATTTGTTATTAAGTCAAAGTATTAGTATGCTACAATGGCGCAGTCGAAAAGTGATGGTTTCAAGTGCAGCACATTCGACGGGACGACCGAAGATTGGCTATACTGGCACGAAAGACTAAAGATTGCCTTGCGGAATGAGAACATCAAGAACGAGGACAAAAAGCGCAACATTTTATTAGGACTGTTGGGACCACAACCTTTTAAGATAGTTTTTGACTTGGTTCAGCCAACACCACTCAGTAACCTCAGTTACAATGATGATCTTGGGCAAATACTACACAAGACCATGGTGCTCCACTCTCACACAGAGTGAGCTTTACTCGCCGCCACAGACAAGAAGGTGAGTCGGTCATACATTTTGAACTAGCGATAGTTTGGACGAATGAGACCAGTTCATCCAAGGCATACAAAATGACAAGTGGCAATTAGAACTCCTGAGGTTACACGCGTCCACGAAGACTACATTTGCAAGTGTTGTTGAGTCTGCTAAACTACTTGAAAATGTGGACACTCAACAATAACAAATTCAATGTACAACCGTGAATAAAGTCATAATTCGTGAAATACATAGCCCCAAGAGAAATAATTCCCAGAAACAGCATATAAAAAAAGATAAAGTTTGGGTATTACGTCTCGACAGAAATAAACACTGTCTCCACTGTGGATATAGTAAACACTCGGATGAAGCTCAGTGTTCTGCTAAAGACACGGTTTGTGACGACTGCGGGGGCAGAAATCATCTCTCTCGGGCTTGTTTGAAGGTTGGCAACACAAAAGTAACGCTAATACGGTCAACCAATTACAAGACGAATTTACTGCACATGGTAATGAGTCTTCTTGTTCGGAAATTGATCAAGTGAGGACTGTACAGAAGGGTTCTAGTCATGATTAATGTTAAATTAAACAAACAAACGGTGGCAATGCTGTATGACCCAGGGGCTGCTTGCAGTATAATTGGTGAAAAACTATGGAAAGCATTGGGGTCACCACCTCTTACGCCTACAAGTAACCTCACTGCTTACACAGGGGTAAGTATAGAAACGTTGGGGAAAGCATTTGTTAATGTTGATGCATTTAGTTGCTCCAAGAAACTACAACTAATTGTAGCAAAAAAAGACGACGTACTACTATTTGGATTAGATTGGGTTTTAAGCTTCAATCTCCCTTTACCACCAGGTGCAAAATTATGCTCTGTTGCTCAGAAACAAAACACATGTTTAACTGATAAAACATCCACATTGACAAACAAAATCATTGCAGAATTTCCTGATGTCTTCAATTCAACGCTAGGCACAATAAAAAACTGTAAAGTTGTGTTTCACATGGCTCGACGCTGTTCCAAAGGTTTCAAAGCCACGGCCTGTCCCTTTTTCGTTGAGAAAGGCAGTGGAAGATGAACCTGAGCGTTTAGTGAGCAATGGAGTACTGACACCCGTGAACACTAGTAGAGAACCTGTCACTTGGTCCTCACCAGTAGTTATTGTAGTAAAACCTTCTGGAGCAATACGTATCTGTGCGGATTTCAAAAACACTATAACAAATACATGCTTCCAGACAACTACCCTATGCCTAGGTTTGAGGAAATCACCTCAAAGCTTACAGGAGGAATTGAATTTACAGTAATAGATCTAAAAGATGCATACTTACAGATGGAGGTTGATGCTTCAGTACAACAATTCCTTACAATTTCTACACACAAAGGTTTTTTTCGTTATTCACGCCTCCCTTTTGGTGTAAAAATAGCGACAGGCGCCTTCCAGAACAAGATGGATCAGGTATTAGCAGGCTTATCAGGAGTTGCTTGCCTCCTGGATGATGTCATCATAACAGCACAAACCAGAGAAGAACACATTGGAACGTGTGCGGGAAGTTCTGAAACGTTTCAAAAACAACGGAATACGGGTCCAAGAGTCAAAATGCAAATGGTTCCAAAAGTCCGTGAAGTATCTAGGTCACAGAATCGATAAATTAGGAATACATCCTATGTCTGAACACTTGGAAGCCATGAAAAACATGCCGTGACCGAAAAATTCCAAGGAGTTGAGGTCTTTCCTAGGTTCAATAAATTATTACAGTAAGTTTGTACCTCATCTATAGTCATTGTGTGTGCCACTACACAAACTACTAAGGAAAGAAGAAAAATGGAATTGGACTGAAAAACATGAACAAATAGCAACAAAACTACGACACCTTCTAACTTCATCCGACACTCTGACCCGTATGATGAGTCGTTACCTCTAATCCTTGCTACAGATGCAAGCGAGGTAGGCCTGGGCGCAGCCCTTTTTCATAGATATGCTGATGGAAAAGAGAGGCCCGTTGTTTTGCATCAAGACGCCTGGATCACGCTGAGAATCGATACAGTGTGATAGAAAAAGAAGCGTTAGGTTTAATATTTGGAGTCACACGTTTTCAACAATACCTTTTCGGTAGACACTTTGAAATTCGAACCGATCACAAGTCGTTAATAAAACTGTTTGGTGAACATGATGAAATTCCAAAAGTTGTATCGAACCGGATTGCAAGGTGGGCGTTAATCTTGAGTGCTTATGACTACTCTATCAACTATCAAAAAGGAAAAGATAACACAACGGCAGACATTCTGTCGAGATTTCCTCTAAAAACTGAAATCAAATCTGCAGAGGAACGTCTAGGTGAAAATAACGGGGCACATCTATTTCATCTTCGATCCCAAGACTTACCGCTATCCACACGGACCTTACGCGAATCAACAACGCACGACCCTGTTCTATCTAAAGTTATCAACTATTTGAAAAGTGGTTGGCCTACATCTGATATAAATGAACATGTTCTACCTTACTTCAACAAACGAGAGGAATTCTCATTCGAAAATGGTGTTCTTCTGTGGTCTGGTCGTTTAGTCATACCGGCAAATCTGAGGAAAAGGGTGATAGAAGTTCTACATGAAGGTCATCCAATTTTCGATTCCGATTCCCCTTATAACCACTAACCACAAAAGCAAAACAGGTGTCCACTGCAATCCCAATTAAGCCTACAAATGCCGTCAACTTCCAACCAAGCCGGTCACCGTTTATTTAAGGTGGGCCCTCCACTCCGCTATACCACACATTGGCAAGCCAAATTGGGATTGCTCATGGTCGGGATTCGAACCCTAGCACTTCCGAATGGCTAGAACGTTACGCTCGTCAGCGTAGCGCGTTAGCCGCCTCGGCCATCAGTGCCTAGGAGAAGAAAGCGCTTACTTGGTTATAGACCTGCCCGGTGGCAGGCTTGTGTACTACGAGAGCAGTTTCGGTTGTTGGCCCCCAGAGGGAAACACGGTCGCGTAGGCGATAGTGTCTAACAAGTCCACTAAACTGATGACAGATGCCTCCACCTGCCAATTCTTATTGAATATGTAAATGCGTCGTAAATTACGACTTTGCCATTTCTAGGGTTAATAGTTTTACATTGATGAATGATTCAGATGGCATTGGAAAGTAAACCAATCAGCTGTAGCTAAGAAATCAAATGTTTTTATTGTAGAAAATTTTTAAACAAAGGTCCATAAGGTTAACATTATAAATTTAAAATCTCATAAAATGGAAACTTATGGGGGTTTCGAAAATATTGTTTCACTAAAACCTTCCCGGACACATATAGAGCAATTTCCTAAAATTTCATGAGGATCGGATGAGTAGTTTGGCAACGCATAAAGGACATACATACATACATTCAATTTTATATATAGAGATTAACTATTTTGGGAGGAAGGTCTCCGCCCTTCACTATTTGAAAAAAATGTTTTTTTCACTTATAAATTATAAATATAAAAATAAAATTAAAAATATTATCATAAAATATATTTTATTCTAAAGTAAGGTAAATTGTAAAGAAAATGATATATAATATAGATTTTGACCATATTTACTGATTTTTATAATTTTTAAAAATACTCTTGCAAATCATCAACTAATGGCCTGCCAATACAGGCAGTTTTAATAGCCAGTTGATGGGTTAAATTGACCCACCTAAATCTCATATGTTTCAGGCTGGCTAATGTGTGATGAAGAATTGTCTTTAAGTCTTATAATTGAATGTTTTTATCATAATTCACAGCCAAATGAACAATGTGCTGTTGTAAGTCTCTGTTTGCCTACCCTTCTGTATCCCGCTTCCTCAGAATACTCGGTCGAGGAGAGGCGTTCTGCTTCACATGCACTGTCTGTTGCGGCTGCGGCTGCAGCTGCTGATTGGAAGCATTGTTGCAGTTCTCAGTCTGGATTGTTTGGGCACCTAATAACAAATTTATTTATAGCAAAAACTAAAACAATCAATACTTTCCGGTAAGTAGCATTTTATAAAGATAAGATATAAGAAGAATGTCATTAACATAGAAGTTGATGACTGAGAAAAATGGTACAGAGCTGTTGGTGAGACAAAAAACCTACTTATGTTTGAGTGGCCAGCTCGATAAGGAAAGCAATTTATGAAGAAAATTGCAATTATTTGACTGGTCAAACAGACACAAAATAGACAGTTCAGGATACATGATACATGCAAGTTTGTCTTGGGAAAATATTAATTTAATCTTTCTTTACTAATAAATACATTTTGTGCAGCAGAGCTATATACATTATAAAATCACAGATCAGCATGGAAGAATGGGAAACCGGAGAAATCAAACATCGCAAAACATTTACTGGAAAAAGGACATAACCTAACAATAATCAATGAAGACCTCAGGATTATCAAAACTTTTAAAAAAGTAGATGGAATGAATGCATGGGAAGAGTTATTTATTTATGAATAAAAATGTAATGATAAAGCAAAATTAATAAATGAACAAATACATTTTGATTCTGAAAGAACGTATAAAATTCTGTTTCTGGAACTCAGCCAGCCAATAAATGCTACATTCGACGCCATGACAGGAACTTCCGGTAGCCAATAGTATTTAAGCAGGGACGCCATCTTGTCTCTTTCAGTCTCCGTTGGGCTTGATGATATTCAGTGTAACTGGACAAAATCGATTGCCAACTTTTGTGTATACTATAACATTATATATTTCTTATTTTGTTCCAAATTGTTGTTCATGTTGTTATTTTTGTGTTTCTTTTGTTTAGTGATTATTTTATCTACTATATTGCTGTCTACTGAAATGTAAAATCATATGAAACCAGTCATATTGATTGTATTGATTGTGTACTAGAATCTAGAATCTGTATTAAAATGAGTATGGATGATGTAGAAAACATTAGAATAATTTAACTTAGATAAGAAATAAAAGGGACTACTGAATGTTAGTATAACTATATTTTTAAAAACCCATATAATTCTATGATTTTTTATCCTATTCTACTTACTTTCACTAGGCACATAGGGGTGAACTGAGGAGTCAACGACCATTCTGGGATTGAACAGTCTGACGGGAACTGTAGATACCAACCCTGAAACAACATAACCAAAGCTACTACCTCCAGCTAATGGAGAGGATGCAGCAAATACACACATGCTATATAAATAGGGCTGTGCGAGATGTATTTAATTTACCATATTAGTAAAACAAATTTAATCACCTTTAGTATTTTTGTCATATATTGAGCAACTTTGGTATCAACTGAGTCAATATTTAAGCTACACTGGAATCCTCAGACATTTTAAATTCATATTCACTTAATTAATATCATCAGAATTATTTTGTTTTCAATATTATATCAAATCAATTTGATTTGATTTGAATATTATATCGTTTGATAACAATTATTTTTATGAATTTATACTAGGGGTATATGATGATATGAATGATAAGTTAAGCAAAAGCTCATTATAAAATACCCCCGTCGCAGCAGACCTGCGTACTCAGCGAATTTCCAAATCAATAACATAATGATAATAATATATGACTAGTTTGATCATTATCTGTCAATAAATATGAGTATTATTTGCCTACTCTCCATAGATTAACATGGGAAAGAGTATGCAGGTTTGCTGCTGTGAGGAACGCTGAAAGGTGTTTCTAGCGTAAACAATTAATTTTTTGAGCATTTATATCAACTTTCATCAACACCTGTACATAAATAAAAGAGTTTGCCTATTCACTACATGATTAATATGGGAAAAGAGTATACAGGTTTGCTGCCATGATAAACACATAAACTATGATTTTTAAGTATAAATGGATAGACCTCAACCACATGAAGCTAAATATCAAGTTTTATCCAAAAATATTGATTAATATGGGAAATATTAATTTTTTCTTATCCTCCTTAAGATTAACATTGGAGCCCCACAATACAGCATACTGTGTTTAGATTTTTTAATATCTCGGTAACCGTTGGAGATAGAGAAAAACTTTAAGGAACTTAATTGTGTAGCTTTTAAGCTGATTCCAATGGTGAAATATAAAATTAGAAATTTTTAAAAATTACATGTGAAAAACGCAAAAAACCCCATTTTGGGATACAAAACCCCCCCAAACTACCCGTTCCCATTGACCAATATGTCTGGTTTACAAACTCGTCCGAGCATTTGTAGGAATACACGTTTCTACAAAATTTGGTCTCGATCGGACCATTTTTACAAGAGTTATCGTGTTCACAGGCACATATATTCAATATATATATATTTATTATTAAATTAAGAATTTAAATTAAATTAAATTGTGAAAATTAACTAAGTTTCGAAATCGAAGTCGTGTATAATGAAAGAAATAAAATGTTTAAAGGGAGCACAAGTTCTTTTAATTTAATAATAACTATATTAGCTGCCCTTGTGAACTACATAATCAAATATATATGTATATATATATATAAATTTTAACAACTATTGTTTTTGGACTCTGGGCACCTAAAGACGAAAAATAACATGGTCCCGGGCTTAAGTCTTACCATGAGACCTACGGTAATAGCTTCTTCCCTATGGGAAATTCGCTAAAACTAATATAATTTTTACATATATGGAACATTCCGCCTGTAGTGACATGGTACTGCATGGTGTGACTAATGCTGTAGTTGCTCATAGACTATTCATGCCTGATATATGAACTACTGATCGTGATATATATTTACGTTGTTGTTGTTAGTGATCGTTCCCAGCTCTAAAATTATTCACTCCCACGAAGATTACCTGTATCAGTTAATCTCGTCCTAATTTTATGCGATTTATAAATTAAAAAAAATTTTTTTTTAATTATATGTCCTTTATAAATGTGATTTATCAAAGAATTTTCATGTATCTACTGCATTAATATGTGTAAACATCATATGAAAACAATCATATTGATTGATACATTCATCACCAGCATTACAATATTATTTTTTCCCATCAAAGATACCAATGGCAGAACTACTTTGGCCAACAATGTTTATCTCTTATAGTCTAATCCAGCCTACATTACATAACAGTCACTCCCACCCATAATCTTTGTTTATGTTGAACATTTATGTACATTCAGAGTTGCTCTTTCCCATAACTGGCATCTATGTTATTATTACTCTGAGCTTATTTTGAAGTTACTTGCACCTGCAGTTACTATCTTTGTCGTAGCTACTCCCGTCTGACTCCCATCCAATATTGTCAACTACATCTACTACGCACATGATCGTTCACCATATAGCCACTCCCATCCGTAATTTTAATTTGATTTTTAGTTAATTCCACCCTTAACAAATTTTCATCTACATTTTATTACTCCTGACAGAGATCATTCTACTTCTGCCAACAATTTTCAGGTTTTTTTTAGTTAATCTAACCTAGGATTGTCAGATAAGACAATTATTTCTAAAATTGTTGATCTTTTAATACCGCATACACTTATCATTTAGACCCTGATAACAACTGCCTTTTTCACTCACATACTGTTCAAAAGTACCATTATTATTGCTACTGATATATTCCTAATAAATATACAATCCAAAATAAAATTTTTTAAAAAACTATTAATTTTACAATGATTCAGACATTATTTTGCATAAAAAATATACTACTAAACACCACACAGCCAACAGTGAAGATTCCAGTGGACAGAACGAACACCCAGTGTGTGACCGTACGACACACGCCTGCCGACATCTTACTGTGCTATGGTTAACAATGCGGGCGGGATCAGTGATGTGACCTCGTAAATACTTCAACTTTTATTTTTTTTATCACCACAACTTTTATTTTTTTTATCACCACAAATGTAGCGAAATAGGTATCAACATATACAATGAATTAAAGGCACACGAGGCAAGAAACAACGGTAACATTAAAAAATTATCCTAAAACTCGCACACCCCTAAATATAAGGCAAAAACACTGAAAATAATTTTAGCTACATAAAAAAAGAGAAACAGAAAGATGATGTAATCTAAAAAGAGGGGCCACAGAAAATAATTTTGATAGGGCTGTGCGGGAAAATTTCCAAGTGACCCCTTAGCCAAAGTCACTGATATATCAAATTCCACAACATATGACATTTTTAGATAGATATACTGTATATATATATATATATATATATATATATATATATATGTGTGTGTGTGTATGTGTGTATGTGTATTTTACTCTATGCAAAAAAGAAATATAAAACTTGCTATGATGATCTGAAAAATTATAAAATTACACAAATTGAAATAGACACATTTAACCCAATGCAATTTCAATGTGTAGTGTAATGAAAAAAGTAAAAAAGAAACCTCAAAAGCAATAGCCAACTCGATGAATTTCACTGCAGACATCACATCATACCTATTTAATAAACACTGGCCCAATCGGATATGTGATATGTGCCTGTCGGATACAGTAGACCCTCTCTGAACCTCCCTGCACTTTACACAGTGCTTAGTTCTGTTATATTTAATGAAAATTTTAAAATTACAAAATGAAAGGGTTAAGATTAACTTTATATTTCATCTACATATGAAAAGTTTAGTTTCAATGACAATGTTTTCATTTAATCAACAGTGGGATAACATCAGGTGGTTAACATGAGGGTCTATTGTGTAGTGTGAATGGCCTGTATCACCTTACGTACCTTTACCTTGGCCGAAGAGAGTTAGAGGCCGGGGGGCGACAGGGTCCCCAGCTCCCTCCCTGTGAGCCAAAAATAGGATTTAATAAAAGGAAAGGCACAATGTCGACGTATCTGAAATTCCATACATAGAGTAAACGCCTGGTTTTAATTCTATGAAAGAGTATTCCTGTTGATCATAACTACTGATATATGTGCAAAGCTATAAAGCACCTTTGGGGATGAATTAAGTTTATTAAATGCGGTAGTTTCAGATATACTGCTCAGATGTTGCTTTAGACACACTATAGCATTTTTCCTTACATTAATTTTAAATAAGCACGAATAATACAGCATGAATAATAGCAGCTAATGTCTTAAATCTTGTAGTTTTGACAACTTACCAAACAAATAGCAGTGTACTCATAAAATACTGTATAGAGCAATACTGTGAGAAAAATTAATGTGATTACTTATGACTTGACATTTGTAGTTGCTCTTTCCAAAACCGACATCTAGGCGTAGGTTATTACTCTCACTCACAGTTGAGGTCACTTCGTAGTTACTCCTGCCGATGATTATTCATGACACAACAATATTGGAAAATAATAAATAATGATAACAATAAATTTTATTGGTTTAAATTGAAAAATTAGGAAAAATTTAGGACCGGAAAAATAGCAGTATACCTCTGTTATGGTGAAAAATAATAAAATATGTTATAAAATCTATTGTTTTCTCTTCGTATTTCTCAAAATTGGTGAGTCTTACAATCATAAGTTTTCAATTACCATCCACATCACAGTTACTGAAGATGTAAGGGCTAGTAGTCATTTTAGTTTCCATTCTGCCTAAAAATCTTTGTATTTATATGCAATTATCAAGTTGAGACTAGAATTCACATCAAGGCAGGTTTTATACTGAAAATAGTCATTTTGAGATTGTTTAAATTGTTTGAAACAATTTGTGAGGAGCAATGTGGGTCATAACAGTAATGTTGAATTTTGTTATGTAATTGAAAGGTCAGCATTAATAACAATGAATCAAGTTTGCTTGTAAAACAACCTTAAAAATTGCTCATGAAACAGAGGGTTAGGCTCCAAATAAAACCTGAGATTTGCCATAAAACTTATTTCAAAATTTGATAAATGGAGTTTAATATGAGTATGTCACACATATTCCCCCGTACCCAACCCCAACTCTATTAATAGTCTTATCATTAGATTTATTGATTTGGTCTAACAATTTAATATATTTAATTTAATCATAATAGTAACAATAATTAAGTTTAATCATAACTAGAGATAAGTCAATACCAGTATTTATAGATTCTCGATACCGATACCTCACAAATCTATTGTCATTGTTTGTTGCCAATTTCAGCTTTTTCTAAATAGACTGAAAATCACAACTTTCATGTCAGTGGAAACAACTGGTTTTCTTTAAAATTTTTAACTAACATTAAATTGATCAGCCGTACTGATAAATTGTTATGTCTGTTGTACCATTTACATTAGAGGCATGCACTTATGGATTAATTAATTCTTTAAACAAATTATGGGTGTACATTTCAGATGCAAGGAAAGCTACAAAAGCTGTCAGTTAAAAAACTAAGAGAAGCCTTTGTTCAAGATTTTGTTCAAACTTTTAACTTAGGCTGTTTCTTAGTATGCTTTCAAAGAATGTTAAAATTAATTTGAATACATATTTGAATATATATTTTATTACTTTAGGAGATATTAAAGGGAATATGAGTCTACTTTTACTACTGCGTTGAGATAGCCAGTGAACCATTCATTGACCGCTTCTTCAGCAAACACATTGTCATGATGAGTTGAAGTAATAGATATTTTGAACTTGAGTAAATATGATCTATTCACAAAATTAACAAATTTGCCAGTGCAGACACTGGTTTATTGGTTTAGACTATTGGCGATAGATTCTTAAAACCAATGTCCAAGAATCGGTAGTATTGAGAATCGACATATCCCTATTAGTAAAATAAAGTAATATCATCAATGACCAGAAAATTAATATTATCAGTTCTATTATATAAACACAATTCTCTAGGTTAAAAAAATAACTCTACAAAATAACAAAAAACAGATCTAATCTCAAAACTAGTTTCTTATTAATAGCTATATAATAATAATTAAATTATCTCAAGCACATAAATCTTGAGAAATGGGTTGATTGCTATTTCAATTCATAAACTGTTATAATAATATTTATTAAACCCGCACAGCCCTATTTAATATTATTAGTTACTTACCTAAACAAATAGGCATTCGTTATATCCAAATGTCCTTTCCAGAAATGTTTTTATACTATCTGGAATTTTGTATAAACTACGAATCGCTTTAACAAGAAAAATACAAGGGATCACAATACGTTTAAACATAATAGGGTTCAAAAAACAATTATTACATTCTGAATCCATAAATAACAGTAAAACTCTCGATTAACTGTCACTTTTATTCCTCAATGTCATCCAATGTAAGGAAGATATTAATATTAAATATTGTTTTTATTCTGAAAAGCACCCTAGTATTAGATGAATGCATACCGGGCCTCTGAACAATATTTCAGCCAGAGCTTCTGATTCATGAATCGTTTTCACATTATTATGGCCTGACAACTACTGATGGTCGTGATTGCGATGTCAAACTGCAAAGCAATCTTCACTGTCTTACTACGAATCCACGATCGGACTGTGCCTGACCGCATGCAACTTGAGGTCAGGCACAGACAACATGGACAATAAGTATTTTTGCGATACATTTGTACCCGCGAAATTATGGAAATATTGTAGTCATAAATTATTTGGATGAAAACAAAAGCATTAAATAGGCCTATTACTATCTTACAACAAATCCAGTTATAAAAATTAAATCATGGAAAATGAATATAATTTACTCTTGAATTTCAGATATACGTTCAACAGTTTTATTGTCGGAAACGTTTATTGTGTGGTATAGTCATTAACAGTATTCTGATAATCCGCAATGACAACAAAATGGTTTGCTTTTCCAAATTCAATAGGGGTAATGAATTTTATTAGTAACTCAAATAAGAATTATGTTGCAACCGGCCAAGGAAATTCTTGCATTACTTTAACAAGGGTACAAATCAAGTCATTTTGCCATCTGCAATTTTGTGTTCTAGCAAAGATGTTCTGTGATTATTACAACATTAAGATGAGGAATTCAAACATAATTTCTTTTTGTGTGCATCAAATTCACTGATTTAAAAATAAATGAATGTATAAAGTAGAATTATTTTAAATTATGGCAAATATTAAGTTAAAAAATTATAAGTAAAAAAATTTGGAGGACAGAGAAGATGCCAGATGACTGGAAAGAAGCAGTGGTTATACCAGTTCATAAGAAAGGAGATAAATTAGATTGTAAGAATTATAGAGGAATATCTTTATTGGAAGCAGCGTACAAAATACTCTCTAAAATCCTGTTGAACAGATTGAAGAAGTATATTGAAGAAATAGTTGGAGACCACCAAGCAGGTTTCATGAAGGGAAGGTCAACCACAGATCAAATATTTGTTCTAAAAGATATTATAAGTAAATACTGGGAATTTAATAAGAATATTTATATATTATTTGTTGACTTCAGTAAAGCCTATGACAGTATTATAAGGCAAAAAATGTGGTCGCTCCTTAACAAATACAAAATACCACACAAGTTAATAAATTTGATTAAAATGTGTGTTGAGGGATCACGATGTAAAGTAAGGGTAGAACGAGATTACACAGACAGTTTTGAAGTTAGTACAGGGGTTAGGCAGGGAGATGGCTTATCTCCCCTATTATTCAATTTAGTTTTAGAGGAAGCACTAAGAAAAGTGAAAGAGACAGCAGGTGGTGCATATATTGATGGAAAAATAAATATATTAGCCTATGCAGATGATGTGGAAATTATTGCAGAGAATAGAGAAGACCTAAAACACTTAGCGGAAACTCTATTAATAGAAGCCAGGAAAGTTGGACTGGTAGTAAACGAAGATAAAACTCAGTATATGAAGATAGGTAGGGATGAGGTGAATGAAGCAACACCATTAAAAGTGCTGAACTATAGCTTTAATTTAACCAAAGAATTTAAATATTTAGGAGTAACAATAGTTAGTAGTAATAAGGAAGAAAATGAAATTCTTAACAGAATAAAAACAGCTGACAGGTGCTATTGGGGTTTGAACAAACTGCTGAGCAGCAAACTACTAAGTAAGACGACAAAAATCAGAATTTATAAGACCATATTACAACCAATAATTCTGTATGGCTGTGAAGTTTGGGCCCTTACAAAATCTTCAGAAAAAAAGCTTATAACTTTTGAAAATAAAGTTCTAAGAAAAATATTTGGCCCTATTTATGAAGCAGGAGTTTGGAGAATTAGGAAAAATAGAGAACTAAGAGAGAGCTATCATGAGCCGGACATAGTTGCGTTAATAAAAAGCAAGCGCCTGAGGTGGCTGGGCCACATATTGAGAAGAGACAACTCCAGCTTGATAAAACAGGTTTACAACGGCAGGCCCGATGGTAAAAGACCTCTTGGAAGACCGAGACTGCGGTGGAGAGATCAAGTGTTAAAGGACACAAGATTTTTGGGAGCAACAGTGGAATTGGCAGAAGATAGAGAAGAATGGAGGCGAGTCGTTGGCGAGGCTAAAAACCATCTTGGGTTTACATGGTCACAGGAGTAAGAGTAAGAGTAAGTAAATATTAAGTTTGTATAAATTTGCATTAAAAAGCTCGGCTAGAAATTTTGAGCTTGAAAAATTCCTACCAGCAGAGCTCTAACTAATTGTAAGTTCTGGGATTGCTTTATGTAAAAGCGAAATAAAAGTTCAAATTGAAGCCAGTATGCAATGACACGGTAAACAGACCATGATGTTTTTATCGTGAGATAATGGAATTCCCCCAAAACATTGCAAACTAACCTAATAGAAATAAAATGTCGGGAATATGCAATAACCACTAATCTACGGAAAAAATTAAATTGAAAAAAGTTACTATTCTCATAAAATTTATTTTAAAATAAACGAAAAACAATTCAGGGTGGAATAGTAGTTTTAAAGGGAAATTGTAAATATTTTTATCTATTTTTTAGTCATTAAAATGTTTTTTTTTGGCACCTGACGTGAGTCAAGCTCACTAGCCGTTCCTCCCTTCCATCCATTACTGTTATTTAGAGTTAACATAAACTAGTTACGTGTGAGCCTGGAATTTTAACTTCGGGCTGAGTCAAGCTTTTCAAAAGATTTTCGAACTCGAACTCAAACATCAGAAAATCCTCCAGGTCGGAGCCCTAGCCTGCTGGCCAGACCTCACCCTGAAACTATGTAGCTGAAGTGGACTTTACCCAGAGACCAAAACCTTTACTGCTAACAGTATGGTGGTAACACCTCCACATATTAACTGGCTGGGTGGTGTAGTGGTTATATTACCCGCCTTCAAAGCTGAAGGTCACCGGAATTCCGCAAGGGTCGAATCTGGACCTAGTCACCATTTGTCATTGGGCTATTATTTGATGATGCTTCCTAACAACGTCAACGTTAGGTAGTAACATGACCGGGGTTTGGACTGCTCCCCATTAAAACGTTAAAAAATGCCTCTGGCATAGAAATAAACAAAAATACATGGAAAGCTTATTTAGAGGTTATCCCTATAGACCTGTAACTAGTAACCAAACTGAAAATATAAATCAAATATTGATAACCGGCCATAAGGATGTTACGAGTCGACGTCAACAATAGTTGACTGACGTCGGTCTATGCTTACTTAATCAATCGTCAACTATAGTCGATGCTGGTCTGTGAAGAAAGATATTTTTTAATATATCGGTAGCGAACGTATTAAACTAGGTTGTCTCCGAATGTTAAAAAAAACTGCACAAGACCGCGGTTATAGGGTTAATGTAAAACAGAAAGTTTTGCTTTTATATTTCGGTTTTAATGCTGATTTTTTACGGTCTATTCGTAAGTTGAGATATAAGATTTGACCGGATACTTGTTTTGCATTCAGATCGGAGCCAGATATCCAATACCGATCCAATTTTATAGATATCCGCACACCTCTAATAACAGTAAATGAACGACAGAATTATTAAATTATTTTATAACTAAGAATTTCCTTACATATCATGGAAAATAAATGAGCTTTTCTGTAGAATTTGTGTTCGAGCAGAGATTTTCTGTAAACAAGAAGTTTTAGTTTACCTTACCATCCATCCATAGTTTTGGATGTTTGTTTAATTTTACCAGGTACTTGTTAAACTTTCCTGCTGGAGCCAAATAGCCGATTGCAAATGGCTTTGAAAAGATTTACTATGCTAAATTGAAAGTGCATAATTTCAGGTTGGCAGGGCCGATGGTTGGTTACCTGAGTTGAGTTTCATCAAAACAATGACAACAGTTTCATATTACGACATCATTAAGAAGAAAACTAACATAATTCTTTCTGAACCCATCACGGTCACAGATTAAAAAAAAAAAACATATGAGTTAAATAGATGAATTTAAAATTTACATTGAAAATTCTTGTTTCAACTTTGCATTAAAAAAAGCTTGGCATAAACTTAAAGCTTTTTTTTAAAACCCTTCGAGCCAAGCTAAAAAAGCTCAATGGCTTGAGCCTTCGCACACCCTAACATAAATCATAACCCCCCCGCAGGTAATACCAAGCTTTTTTGAGTTGGTGATTTGACCTTACACTTCATACCAAGTTTCGTGGAAAACGGTTGGAAAAAAAGGAAGAAATTGATTTTTTAATATTCTCCATAAGAATAACATTGGGCGCTTTCAGACATCGTACTGCGTTTATGAACAGTAAATTTAACTTTTCTCTGGAACCGTTAGTCATAGACGAATAATTCAAAATACTAATTTGTTTAGTTTCTAAAGCTGGTTTCAATGGTGCCAGTCAAGTTATACTTTACTTTTATTGTTTTGGCTGAAATATAAAAATTTGAATTTTTTGACATTTAAAAGCCCATAACTTTTGAACCGTAATTTTTATAGACATGCGGGTGGTGTCAAATTATTTAGTACTCTATACACTTTAAACTACCAAATTGGGTGAACTACCCTTAAAAATAAAAAAAATTTTAAAAAGCCTGGAAATACCGTGAATATATACATACATGCCAAATTTCACCTAAATCAGGCCAACAGGGTAGGCTGTGGCTCTGTACATATCCAGACACAGACACACACACACACACACACACACACACGGACGAACCGACTTCACGTCAAAACTCACTTTTTTGGATTTGGGAGACCCCAAAATAGAGATATATCCACTCTCAACTCTTATTCGAAAATTTTGACAAAAAAAATACTTTCTCCATATACTATGTATAAAGGGAGAAAGTAAAAATTGAACTGGTGGAAGGATGATTAAATCATTTTAGTGACACATTGAACTGACAGCTTTCTGACGTGAGGGTTTGTAGAGTTACTCACATCAGTCATTTAAGTATGAGCACAGACACCATTTGATTAATGAAATTTTGCATGCATTTATCATCGCGTCATCACCTGCTTATGGCAATTTTATTAACGCAGGACTAATAAACGCAAACGTATACTAACATACTGCCTTTAACGCATATACATAGAATAGCACGTTCACAGAGGATTTAATTAATTGAGACGACACGCCAAACTGTCTATCTGAACTGACACATCAATTAGAGGTGTGTGGATAGTGAATTTTTTTTCGGATCGGATAGCTCAAGTTCGGATCGGATAATTTTCGGATTCTGGTACTCGCAATAAAACAGTGGAATCACTCTTATCTAAGAATAAATGAGAAAAAATCGATAAAATGTTATCTAAGTTATTAAGATTGGACATAAAAAATCATAAATTCATATGTGATATTTTTGTACCGGTGACAAAGTCACCGATATGGTTCTGTCACTGATATATCTGTGACAAGGAAAGCAGTGACAGCGCTGCCGACGACTGCTGGACAAAGGAAAGGACTCTGTGCAGGCAAAGAGTTGGAGTATCAGGCAGAACAATATTTAAACCCGTGAAATTATAGAATCTTGTCGTAATATAGTTAATTATTCATCTTAAAATTGTCTAAAATGTTCAATTTAGAAACTAATGACACGTAAAATCATTCAACAAAGAGAAAATGTAGAATGAAAACGAGTGGAAAATTTGTTGGTTATGTAAACACTGAAAGATGAAATAGGCCAAATGTAAATTTGACAACACTTTATCGTATTGCTCAAACCTGGAGAACTCGAGAATGCAACAACAAAAAATAGTCCATATTTCAAAATATTTAAAGTTTAATTCGATCAAAATTAAATAGTATATATTTTTGCTGTAAATACCAGAGCTATTATGATGGTTGAGCTTTTTTACCATATACTAAATCGACAATTCATGGTTTTTCGTAGCCGAAATAATATTTTATGCGAAATAATATCAAACCGCAATCTGATATTCGGTGCAACTATCGATGACGCTACGCTTTGTATTTCAAAATGCAATATCGTGTTGAACTTAATGGGTAACTTAAATACATAGTTGAAGAATCGAATAATCATACTGCATCCTCGGACCGCCCAAAGACGTTCTTACCTTCCAATAGGTTATGAATTGCGTAATTTCGTCATCTGCTTCAACATTTCTGTTGATCCGTATCGCTGACGTATCTCAAACGGAAAGTTTAGCATTTATCTTTCAGTTTTAACCTAATTTTATACAGTCTATCCGAAAGTTAGGATATTTATAGGACTTTTTCGGATACTTGTTTTGCCTTCAGATCGGAGCCGGATACCTATCTGATCCGAAACCGAAACAACTTTTTGGATATCTGCACACTTCTAACATCAATGTGAGCGTGTGTAAGCAATTGTTACCTTCAAGTAGAACTGACAGTTAAATTGAAACACAAACTGAGTATGGCCCTTTAAGCATCGGTAACTTTCAGTGTGACACAGATTAAGTGTAAAGTAATGCTGTATGGTGGACACATGGAGGATAAGTTATGCTGAAAAATATGCATATATATTGTTCTAACATGTTAAGATATGTAGATCTATATTATTGTTCATCATTATGTACCATGTCATTAATAGTTACAGTCTTTCAACAGGCCTTGTTAATTCACCTCTTCTTAAACAGGACTTGACTTCCCTATTTATGCACGTGTGTACACTATTTGAAACACAGCTTTAGTGACAGTTGATCGAGGTTCCACTAGGTAGTGTTGGAATGCATGCATTTCATTAATACCTTGTACTTGGGTCAGTGCTGGCCTTGGCTGTTGTACTGCAGCTGTGGTGGAAACTGGTGCTGAAGTGAATGTCCTCATATTGGTTGAACTTTCATAGTAAGTGTTGGCTGGTAGACTGTACAGGGAATTTGGTATGCTCACCACATTAGCACCTGAAAAATGTGCCATTAACAATCAACACTGAATCTAGTTGAGTTCAAAGTAATTTACATACATACCATCTGTTTACAAAATCTTGTACGACCCTCATTCACTTTGTCAGTACTTAGCTCCACAACTGGTGACTGTCTCTTTTGTGACAGTCAAACATCAGGCAGGTTACATGCAGTTAGTGTCGTTGACAATTCAGCAAACATTTAAGATTAGCCAACTCACCGCCACCTATGAGCTAATGGAACTAACTCATTGAGTTTGTTGCCTTGCAGCTTGAGTATGCTTTATAGCCACTTGAACGCTTTTCCAGAAGGTGGAACTAAGCGTAACCAGCTAAGTCGTATCATTGACAAGTGGAACGTTGAAGTAAGTGGGTTTGAATCCCCACCATGAGCAATCCCAATTTGGCTTGAAAATGTGTGGTACAGTGGAAGGACGGTCCACCTAAAATAAACGGTGACTGGCTTGGGTGGAAGTAAGCGGTACTTGTAAGCTTAATTGGTATTGCAGTGGATACTTATTTTCCTTCTTTTACTATTGTATGATTAAGGGGGGCACATTTTATGTATTTTTTTATACTGATTATTAAAAGAAGAGTTGTATAATAATTTTATCATTTATTTAAGGCACCCACCAGATATTGGGCTAAAACATAGGAGCCTCTCATTCTTAGGTGATGTTTTATGTCTTTTGATCTTAACAAAATGTTTTATTTAAAGGTCTACAATTCTTGTTGTTTTCAATTTATAACAGTTGCAATGACCATTAGAACCTGCAATGCCTAGATGTCAAATGTATCAAAACGATCCAGGTGAACAGTCAAAATGAAACTAAAATACAAAGTTTTAAATGTTATCCGTTCAACCCGGAATCAGTAGATATCAATATTTGGCACTTAAATTTACTTTGGCCATAAAACTTTGCGAGATATGTGATGAAGAGACTACACGTCTACTGTTTATCAACTGTTGACCTTAAAGGTACTCACAACTCTAACTAATCTATGTAAACCTATGCATGTAAATGCAGTGATGAGCGAGCGCTCAGATAAGACAGATCGTGCTGATAGTGTTCCGGTCTCTTAAATTCACGGAGTTTTATGTTTGAATTGAACATGCCAGTTACGTGTATAACCTGTCTTTCTTCGAGTGATTAGTGGAGTTTTATTTTCCCATATTTAGTTGATGAAATGGATAACTGCAGTATTTGATTAAAAGTTATTAACCCTTTCAGTGCCAGGTGTTACTCCCATAGTGTGTGCAAGAAATGCCAGGGTAAAATGAGCAGTTTTTAGCTGTTTGAGAAAAACTGTCATTGTTTTATTATTTATTGATGAAAATGGATACTTTTGGTTTTGTTTTGTTCATAAATAAGTTTGGTAAATGTAACAGATAAAATAGATATACTTAATATTTTTATTCATAAAATAAATTATGAAAAGCGATTACTTAATTAATATTTTATAATGAATTTTTTAGTTTGAAGTAAAAAAATTACCAGTAGAAAATTCCTTATGCTTAAAATTGAGTATTTTTGTTGAACTATACTTAGTCTTGTACATAAATGCAAAAAGTTTGAACATTTATCTTCAAAAATAAAGTTTTTGTGATTATTTTAGAAAATATCGTGAGTTTTGGTTTTTCCATAAGTTACTGAAACTATTAATCACACTTGAAAATATTTTACATTAGACATGGAATTTGAACTTGTTCTATAGCTGAGTAAATGAATAAAATGATTCAAACTATTCTGATTATTACTTTTAAGTTTCTGATTATCTGGATCACTGTCCGTGTTGTCAAAGCCTAAACTTGACAACTCATCACTACCACTCAAATTACTCATGGAAAAATTACTATCACCTTTTTAACACTCTAAGAATTGTTTTATCATTGACAGGTGAATCAATACATTTAATTTACAAAAGAAACTAAACAAACAATAATAATAACCTCAAACTTCTTAAGTCTCACTGCAACCTAAACAAGTAAACGAACAACAGAAGTTGATGTGGACTGCAGTCTAAAATACTTAGAATAACATTTTAACTTAAATAATTATATTTAATGTGCTCTTTATATCCTAAAGACAAATATAAAAAATCTTTGAAAAAAAATAATTTATTTTTCTTTTAAATTAATTTTTTTGGACGTCCGTATATACGGACGCTGGCTCTTCTTGCACGTTTTGCCGACGTCCGTATATACGGACGTTGGCACTGAAAGGGTTAAACTTAATAGTGTCAAACTTCAATGCACCCATTGTGAGAAAGAATTGCAAGGAAACTGCCTGAAGATGAGCAAGGCTGATGTCGACTGTATCACAGCTGAGGGTATAGTGTGGAGGTGTCAACCATGTGATGCTACAAGGAGGAAAAGCCTAAGATTCGAATCTGAGGTGCAGGAGGGTAAGCTTTCTCTCGAACATATAATGAAAAAAATAAGAAGTTGTACGAGCTGGAAAAACGTCTGGATGATGTAGAACAATACTCTAGACTTAATGCCACAGACTTGTTATTCAAGGTATAATACAGCAAGCAAATGAGGACGTCGTAGGAGTTGTGAAGAAAGTCGGCAGAGCTCTGGATATGGTATGGAGCTCTGGATGACGCAATGATCGACACATACCACCGTTTAAGCCATAAACCAGGACCTAACAAAGCACCACCTGCTATCATTGTAAACTTTGTCCAGCAACTGGATAAAGAGGAGTTCCTGCGAAAGAGACATGTCAAGAGAGACCTCTCCACTTGACACATGAATTTGCCAGTGGACTGACCAGTGTACGTCAATGAAGCTCCGACACCTATGAGGCGACAGCTCCTGGCGGCGGGGAGGCAACTGAAGAGGGATAAGAACTTTCGACAGCTGTGGGTCCGAGGTGGGAAAAATCTTTCTGCAAGGAGGATGGATCTAGTGTTATTCAGGTGACTTGCCAGGCTGACCTAGATAGGATACGCTAGATTCATGTAGGCTCAAGAAACACCAAAATATCAACATTAGCATTATTAATAGATATATTATGTACTTTTAAAATATTTTTTAGGAAAAATAGTAATATTGTTTTTTTAATGTTTCATTTCAAATTAATATTGTTGCACTTTTTAATTAACCAGCATAAAAAATAAATTAGCATTACTCATTTTTTCTCCTTTAGAACATTGGTTATAATATGTTTTTACTTTCTCCCCTTATACATAGTATATGGAGAAAGTATTGTTTTCGTCAAAATTTTCGAATTTGAGTTGAGGGTTGATATATCCGTTTTGGGGCCCCCTGAATCCAAAAAAATGGGTTTTGACGTGATGTCTGTCCGTCCGTGTGTCTGTGTGTGTGTGTCTGTGTGTGTGTGTGTCTGGATGTGTACAGTGCCACAGCCTACCCCGTAGGTCCGATTTAGATGAAATTTGGCATGTATATATATATTCACGGTATCTCCAGGCGTTTTTTTCATTTTTTTGCATTTTTATTTTTAAGGGTAGTTCACCACTAAAAACCCTTAAAAACGTGAAAAATCCAAATTTCTCAAAAACGGCTCTAACGATTTTGATTATAATTTTATAGTTTGTAGTGCACAGTGTACTAAATACAGTAGAACTTGGATAATTCGAACCTCAAGGGACCAGAAAAAAATTCGAATTATCCAAAAATTCGAATTAGAAAAGTTTTTGAAAGTGGTTGAAATAAACAGTAAAACATCACGTTTTAACATTGTATATTAAAAAAAGTTAGGTTATTAATGAAGATATATTATTGATTAAAATTCTAATTTTTGTTAAATGTCAATACTGTGTTTGGAGGGATCCCGAAAATTTAGCTATTTCAAATTTTTTCTTAAATCCCTTCTCTACCTCCTTGATTGCCGCTATTTATTCTTGCGACGTCAAAGATTTGTAGGTTCGCTTTGACGAATCGAACCAGTTCATACACACGACGTGTTAACATGAACGCAGACGAAGTCACAAATGCCAACACGAAACAAAGACGACGAATATCGGAAACCACCATCAATGATACGCACTTTACTGAACTGCGCCAGCGCCGTGTAGTGACATATTAGAGATGTCAATGTTGTGATTTATGATCAGTAGTGGACTGGTGAGGGGGAGGGGTATCATGTGACTAAACAACAGCAGGTGTACGTGCTGTGAGGGTTGGCAGGGGATGTAGCTAAAAATAGTCTACGGACAGGAAGCCTGAACGTCTCCGGGAAAATCGCACACAATGACTTGTTCTCTTTATAGATTTACGCTGCAAAAAATTCGAATTATCCAAAAAAATATTCGAATTAACCAGGATATTTTAACATTGTTTTTATATAACATTCTAGGGACCAAGTCAAAACTTCGAATTAAAGAAGTTTTCGAATTACAGAAGTTCGAATTATCCACGTTCCACTGTAATTTGACACCATCCACATGTCTGTAAAAATGACGGTTCAAAAGTTATGGGCTTTTAAATGTCAGAAAAATTAAATTTTTAAATTTTCAACGAAAACAATGAAAGTAAAGTATAATTTGACTGTCACCATTAAAACCTGCTTTAAAACCTAAACAAATTAGTAATTTGAATTATTTGTCTACGACTAACGGTTCCAGAGAAAAGTTAAATTTACTGTCCATGATAAACACAGTACGTTGTCTGAAAGCGTCCAATGTTATTCTTATGGAGAATATTAAAATATCAATTTCTTCCTTATTTTTTAACCGTTTTCCATGAAACTTGGTATGAAGTGTAAGGTCCTAATTTAACTGTCTCCTTTTGTTTTATATTCAGAAATGGGATGATTATTTTTGAAACAATAAATTATTAAATGGTATTTATTTAGATGAACTTTGAAGAACATGATAGTTTTATTATAGATTGTCTTTCTTGAACTTACTTAAGGGAGAAAGTATGTGTCAGTTCACTGGTACCATTTATTTGTTAATGTTGATGTTAGCAGGTATTGGTTTATAGTCTATAGTCAGTGAGCCAACATGTATAACAGAGCAATTTCAAACATGTATAGATCACGTTTTCCCTAGAGTTAAAGACAGGAGTAAAGTTGAGGTTGAAGCAACGGTCATCCACGCAGATATCACCGATCACTCTCTAATAAGGGTCGTCGCGGCTGTGGCTATAAAAAACGAAGCAACAGTGAAACAGCTACAGTATTTTATTTATTGTTGTCAATTTCTGATATTCTGTGTGTATGCAATAATCTTATATTATGTAATTGTGAAAAAATAGAGAATAAAGTTATTCTATTCTATAAATGACTTTGTATTTGAGGAACCTTTTAAACTACTACATGATAATTTTGGACCGATGTTTGAGGATGGACAATGGAGATCGAGACATTATTTGGAATTTAGAGCGCTATTTAAGGATCCGGATATCATCGCTGAAGTTTGGAGCAGAAGGCTGATATGGGCAGGGCACGTTCTTAGGAAAGACGACAACTCAAAAAACATCTTAAAGAACAATCCGGAATGTAGAAGACCTCTTGGAAGACCAAAACTGAGATGGTTGGATCAAGTGGAGAAAGGCCTGAGGAAGCTAGGGAAGAAGGAAGGAAGATACAAGAAGCATATACATATGGAGGCAATGTGTTGGGGAGGCCTAGTGTTTTATTTTTTGGAACATTAATAAAGTGCTTGCCCCCGATCTGATTAAAATTGTTTATTACGCGTATGTCCAATCAGTCTTACAATATGGAATTTTGGCCTGGGGCGGCTGTTTTCAAAGCATTCTATCACAATTGGAAATAACACAGAAATCTATAATGAAAGCAGCTTTAAATAAAAATCGGCGTTATCCTACTAATCTTCTGTTTGATGAATTTAAAGTTTTCAGCATCCGCCAATTGTACATAAAAACTTTAATTTTATATATTCAAAACAATCGGCAAACTAATTTTAACCAAATTTCTCATGGGTACTTAACAAGATTCGCTTTAAACTCTGGCATTATCGTCCCCAGATTAACCAAAACTATAACAACAACATCAACTTTCTACTTAGCTAATTTAATTTTTTCCCGCCTCCCGAACAATCTTAAGTCTCCTCTGCCATGTAGTCGTTTTGTGTATAAAAAAATCGTAGATAAATGGATAATTGACGTAGGACGGGAACAAATTAATTGTTTTTTCACCTACCAGTATGTATAGTTCTTATTTTTCATATTTATTATTGTCCTTATCTTTTTTTTCATTGGTTGCAAGATGGTGTGAATGGGTAATCGGTCTGTTGGTGAGCGAGCGCGACAGTACGTTTGTGTGTGTGGTGGTTGGTGTGGTGTGTGTGTGTGTGTGTGCGTGTGTGCGCGCTTCTGTTTCTGAGTTATGTGACTAATTGCATGGATGACATGTGGTATGGGTGGTATGCGAATGGACTGGGTTCTCGGCTGGTATCATTTTATTTATATATTTTCTTTTAATGATATCGCAAAATATACCATTTATTTATATGCATGCATAGGATTTTTCACCTACAAAATTTTTTTGTTTGTTAACATAAATTAGTCGATTATTTTTAGTTATTACTTATTTATTTTTATAGTCTCAGGTTTTGAGAATAATTGTTATAGGCAGCAGTTTAAGGACTCGTTCCCCACACACAGGCTTAGACCCATGTGGGAAACTAATTTCTAGTATACAGATATTCAAGTTTTTGCTGTTCATATGTAATTGTTTTTGGAAATAAAGTAAATTAATTAATGTATAAATAATATAATGTATAAATAAATTGGTAATGAATAAAGGTGGGATTTTTACGGATCAAAATGAGATGTCCAAAAATTGATCCCCATGTTATTCTTATGGGAAAAACGTGTCGATTCTAAAGTTAAACCCCTATATTGCCACTACTATATAATGATGTCGTATAGTCTCAGGCAATAGATTGAATATGAATAAAGGTCATTTTGAACTGTGCAAAACGAGATGTCCAAAAAAATGGACACCAGATGTCCAAAAAATGGACACCATGTTATTCTTATGGGAAAAACGTGCCGATTCTGAAGTCTAACCACCATATTGTATCTACTCAACTTAGCACTTAGACAGTGTTTGGCGTGGCAACATCGCAATTCACTGCCTTGCATGTTATAATGGCGCCATTGTAAGTCCTAATTAATTTTCGTCATTGCTGCTCAGTACTTAATGTGAATTTATTTTAAATTAGAAAAAACAATACTAGGTCAGTTAAAGTGGAAAAAACTTTAATAAGAACAATGAAATAACAACATTTAACAATGAAATATAAACTATACATGTACGTACTTTTACTCTCAAAACCGGTATTTAGTTTTTTAAATAATCTGTAATTTTCTTTAGTTCATTTCCCACTTGAGCTTTTTAGACGGTCATGTTTCTAATTTTTCTGAGAAGAAGCACCAGCGTTTAATAATTTATTGTTTATTTTCGAGTACCAAAACTTCACGTTTCCGTTTCTCAGCCATAACAGAAGAGCATTACCATAGATGATAGAAGAACAATTTATTTTCTATTCATACCTTATACCTATTTATATCTATTTTACTTCTATTTATAAACAATGGCATTACACACTACGTATAAACAGCACTGCCAACAATAAACGGTAAAGCACGTAAAACACTAGTAGGCATTGCACTCGAAATCGGCAATAACTTCAGTTCACTGTAGCCATGAACCCTACTGAACTGAAATGAAACAGTAGCAGTGGAATTCAGAAAACAGTAGCTGGGTCACTACCCTTGCCGCCAATGATTCACGCACATCACGGTTAAAAGGGTGACAGTTAATCGAGGTTCTACTGTATTTGCCTATTCTCTGTAACATTAACATGGGAAAGAGTAAGCAGGTTTGCTGCTGTAAGAAACACATGAACTATGATTTTTTAGCGTAATTGTTAGCATCTTGGACTTCGATGTAAGAAGTGAGATGTTCGATCCCCGGGATAACCACAAAATTTAGATGGGAAAAATCGAAAATTCTTCAACAATTAAAATTTGTGCTACATTGAAACTAATTTTAATAAAATTATTTGTAAGTACATTCAAGGAAAAATGCATTAAAATTTGAAAAAATAGTTTAAACAAATCATTGTTTGTTAATAGTTTTATTTTTGTTATCAACTGACTGCTTTCGTTTCCTTCCTTTCACAGCGCAAAAGTAGTTCCATATTTTCACTGATAATATCTAGTCTAAAAAGCCTTGAGAGGATAATGCAACATTCCAAAGGGTACAATTTAACAATGGACGGCTCATTGTATCAAATGTTTCATTGGTATGGCTAGTCAAGATAATATGTTTTGTATTTTCCTAGGCTTGTTATTACCACGGCCACAGTGAAAAAAATGTAGGTTGCAATGGGAGAGTGAAACATGAAGTTATTGTTGCATAAAACATTGTTTCAATACGGTATTAAAAGCTATGAGGAAACCATTTTATACAAACAGTGTTACAAAAACTACGACCTTGAGATGTGGATAGGCAGAAGGCATAAGGCAGAGGGTTTGTTTATATTTGAACCAGGTTGTTCCAATTCATTTCTCAGTCAAATATCTTTCACTTCTCTGCCTATTACTATTTAGTTAAAACAAGTTATTTATTAAGTAAGTTATATGATGTCCTTACTAAAATATATACTTTTACACACTCATTTAAGGAAAAATAACTGCATTAATCATTTTCTAATGTTGTATTCTAAATTAATTTTATAAATATGAACTTAATAAGAAACTACTCATAAGCATTCTTAAACTATTCATTATTAACTTCATAAATTTAAAAAAGTATGATATGCAACTGTTGTAAATTGTAAATGCAATAAATTATTATATGATAAAAAAATTAAATTTTATTATTATTTTTACTTCAGTAATTATATTTCAATTTTTATTACTTCATCAATTTATCATATTTATAGTTTGAGCATAATAAAAAATTATCCAAAAGTATTATGTCAAATTTTACTTATTTTTCAATATGTATTATTTTTTTAAGAAATTTATTTGTTTAATTGTTTTTTAAAATGGTTAAAACAGTTTTCATATTTTTAATTGAGAGGATTGAATAGCAAATCACATATTAAGGCCCTACATAATTTAGCCATACAATTATTACATTTTTCAATTAGGCTGTACACGCCCAAGTTTTGAAGATCATCTAAATGGTTGAAAACAAACCCTTCCGCTAGTATTCGATTCAAAAATATTCGATAATCGGAATAGTAAATAAATATTCGATTTGAACCCAAAAATCACTATTCGCACGTCCCTAATGAAAATTGTTTGTACCGCAGACCCGTAAAATTTACATAACCAGACTCAAAATATATTATTTTGCACAGTAACATTGGAATAGTATAAACAATAATAAATGTTAGCAACAATTACAACAATAATGAAATAATACAGTAGTCCCATTTAACAGAATCTTGGTTAGCCAAGGTTCCACATTAACCAAGCCTACCCTGGGTGTATAAAACATCAAATATTCACTATGAATCAGAAGTCTCATCACATTTTAACATTTTTGTCACCATTTTAAGTTCCTGCCTGTATGTCACTTTAGTGAGGAAGGGATCCATTTTAGATGTCTCCTGACTGTAAGAGAATTATTAAACTTGTAAAACAGAAATTACAAAAGTTATAACTTCTATTTTGTTTTTTAACGGCTATTTTGTAGCTTTGATTGAATGTATTCATTGGCCATAACCACATTTGGCATTAAAAAAAAAATTACTTGTACTGTTTTTATTTGAAATATTTTATTCTTAGCTAATAGAGGTTGTTACGGTCCACATTAACTCGGTTGAATGGGACTCTACTCTAATGCTTAGTGATTTGCCATTGAGGTGAGAAAAAGCAAAAAATTTACCTTGCGCAGGTTTGTGTGTTGCCTGAATATAAACCGAGGATTCCGGAGGTTGGCAGTATATCTTGGACCCCTGCACACTGGTGTTGGAGGGAGTCGATGTAACTCTCACTGCGCTCGTCAACACAGAAACTGTTTCAACATTCATTTAACTCTCATTTTTTGATATTCTGTGCTTATATTAAAAAGTAATTACAAACTAATCACCCTAAATCAAATTAAATGTATTGTACAGTATTGTATAGCTACACCCAAAGTTTTTCTGATGAAACACTATAAATATTCTATTTCTCATGCTAGTTTGACAAAGTTTATTATTTATAGACACTTCCCGAGCTAAACTAAATTATGGGCTGGGTCTAACTTTTCAAGTAAAAGTTCAGTGTATAAAGTTGTAATGTTACCAATTCATTAAAAAATATTCACAATCATAAAAACCCGTTTTTAGTGCTTAAATAATTCTTTTACGTATGTTTTAAGGGAAATAGGATTTTTACAGCCAAATTGAATGTCTTAGGCTTTGTAAATAGTAGGGAAGGTATCAGACAATTTCTAAGTAAATACATGATAAGTAAGTACATGATGAAACAGGGGGACGGATTATCTCCTCTTTTGTTTGATTTATAGCCGTAGAAATACCTCTTCAAGAATTCAGAAAGATAGAAGTAGGGATTAAGATTTGAACAAATATAAATGTTATGGCATTCACCGATGACATTGTGTTCATTACATATTATATGATTGATAAACTGGAGTGTGACATTGAAAAGCTTATTATTGACACATGGTCCCCGATACCACCAACCCGTTTTGTGTTTTCGAGTACAGTGTTAGTGGATTCCTCAGTGCTCTACTTAAATAAAATCAAGCAGAAGGGCCTGAGAGAGTAGGTATAGGCTCTAACTAGTAGGTATGAAGAATCGTTGTGCTTTTATCCAATACCTACCAAACAAAAAGCATGCTCGTTATGGCATAAAAAAGTTTGAAGTTTGTGATAGCAAGACCAGTTACATCATGCATGTGGAATTGTACAGTGGAAATTACTTTTTGAAAGAAGATCCAAGACCATTTACGGAAAAAGTCATTCTAACCACAATGGAAAAATCTAATTTGCTCGATAAGAACTATCATGTTTTTCTGGACCAATTTTACACAAAATTCCCCTTGGGTGAAAGGCTCTTTGACAGGAAAACATACATGACTGGCACTATAAATAAAAATTCAAAACATCTCAGTAAAATATGTACTGGTCAGAAGCTTGGAGCCAGAGAGAGTATTTATTTTAGGAGGGAGGAAGCTTTGTTGGTAGGGTTTAGGCAAAAGGCGACAAGGAAACCGGTATACCTGTTGACAACAGCATGCCACGCAGAGGACAAACTAGTTAGAAGTAAAAAAGGATTAGAAGGTGTAAAACCTCTGGTAATACACAAATACAATCAATCCATGGGTGGAGTTGATGTGTCAGACAAATCCATCTACCACACCTCCTGTAGCCGGCAAACTTCCAAATACTGGAAGAAGATCTTTTTTAACCTAATTGACATGAGCCTTTTTAATGCATACATTTTAAACAAAAACAATACAGATACTCCAATTTCAAGAAAAGACTTTTTGGTCTCAATAATAGACAGTCTGGCTTCTGCACCAGAACAACCTGCTGTTGGAACTGGACCTGGAGGTGACCCTGGAGCGGATCACCATATAGAGCATCTTCCGGGACAGCTTTCACGGTTTTGTGAAGTGTGTTCAGCAAAAAATTTAAAAAAGAGGAGCAGGTACTGGTGCCTTGGATGTAACACTGGAGTGCACAGGGAATGCTTTCACCTTCTGGAACATTTTTGGAGGCCCTTACGGAAGGGGAGAAAACGACAGGCCTCTAGCAGTGATTCGGAGTGAATAATTGTGGTGTAAGGACTCAGTGTTTTACCTGTGATGTAAATATATAGTGTAATAATTGCAAATATGAATATGCCTTTTTGAAGGTTATGATTTTCTCTACAAAACTGTTATTTTGGAAATGTTATTGTGTTTGTGAATATAATTGTAAAAATACTGCTCAGTGGAAAAATATTTTTCCAAAAAAATAATTTTTTACTTTTGACAACCATAAACTATTATCTTCTGATGGTGAGTAACTTTTATTTATGTTTTTTGCATTCTGCATGATTATAGCTTTACACTGATATATAAAACATAATGTAAAACCTTCAGACTGTATTTTTTGTGGACTTTTTAACGTTATTCTGCTTAATTCCATAAAATGGGCCGGCACTGAGGAATTAAGTATTAGGCACTGGGAGGGTTAAGTAGGCTTGCTTTTATCCTCTTCATTAGAGTCTCCAATGCTTTCTTGATTGTCTTCTTTTCCTTTTACAACTTCAACAATTTCCGCATCCAAAAGAATGTTTTCTCCAGTGTCCTGCTCCATCCATTCTGTTTCGTCACAGTCATTGGCATCTTCATAACCAGGAACCTGTCTTATTAAGTCCACTAGGCCAGAATCCTCTTCATCAGGTTTGTCAGCAAACTCATTTCCTTCATTGTCCAGTAGTTTCTTCCAGGAACGCACCAACGTAATAGGACGTAATTCACGCCATGCATCTGCAAGCCATCCAATGACATCTAATAAGTCAATTTTTTCACCAAATCTTGATCATCTGCAACGGCCAAAATATGTGACAGCAGCTTGAGGCGGTATATCGTCTTTAAATCCGCTAAAACCCCCTGGTCCATAGGTTGGCAGAGTGCAGTCACATTGGAGGGCAGGAACATGGTCTTTATATCACCGTCTTGTAACTCATCTGCGTCTGGATGTGAAGAGGCGTTGTCTAAGATAAGATGTGCTTTTCTTGGGAGATTTGACTGGTTTCTATATGACACAGGAAGATTGGTTACATCAATATGTTTAAAGGCACGTGGCTTTTTAGCTTTACCAATAAGACACAGTTTTAGCTTATCATTCCCTGTTGCATTACAGCAGGCCAAGACGGTAACACGTTCTTTGCTTCTCTTGTACCCAGGAGCAGAATCTTCATGTTTCGAAGCTAGGCTTTTATTTGGCAAGAGTCTAAAATTCAACCCCGTTTCATCGCAATTGTAAATTTGGTCGCCTTTGTCAAACCTTCACTTTCAATAAGCTGTTGAAATTGGTCTTTGAATTTTAAAAAACCTGTCATGTCCCCAGAAAGTTTTTCACCACATACAGTAAGTTGCCTGACACCGTAACGCTTCTTCCACCTGTCAAGTCAACCGATACTTGCTACAAATTCTGGATGTCCTTCCTTTTTACACAGCTCATACAATTTTATTGATTTTTCTTGCAATATCGGTCCTGAAATTGGGGTTCCTTTTTCTCTAGCTTGACGAAACCATAGGTACAGTGCCTCACTTACTTCATTGAATTCACTTTCTTTCATATTTTTTCTTTCTTTTAATGTTTCACTGCAAATTCGCTTAGCAGACCACGCTTCTATTTCTGTTCTTTTTCTTTTCCAGTCCCCGATTGTACTTTTGCCGACCCCGAAATCCATAGCCACCTTGCTTACACTTTCTCCTTTGTCCAGTCGTTTTAATGCTCACAACTTCTGTTCCATTGATAGTTTACTTGTTTTCTTTTAGATGTAGTTCCCATGATGAGTTAACAAAATTAAAACAGCACAACCCACTAACTCCCAGCAACAGTACATAAACGTTGTGCGACGCACTGACTTGTATGTAGCAGAGCACTGTGATGCGCATTCTACACTGGTTTGCGCTCAACTGAGGACTGGACTGGGCTGAGAATGCACGAGCGAGACTGACTCAGGAATATGGCGGCCGGCAACGGTGACGGGAGGGGGAAATAACTGTCCCGTTACAATTGACGCTAAAGGTCAATGCCCACTCGCACGGAGAATACCCTCGTAGATTCAATATTATCGCATTTATGTATTTAAATTTTTTTCCATTTTAATCCTCTGTGCGGCCGAGTTATCCGGACTGCCGAGTTTGCAAGACTCTACTGTATATAAATTTTAACGACTATTGTTTTTGGCTTCTGGAGACCTAAAAACTAAAAAATAACATGGTCTCGGGCTTAAGTCTTGCCATGAGACCTACGGTAATAGCTTCTCCCCTATGGGAAATTCACTAAAATAGCCAATAAAAATCAGGAGTCAAAACCCAGATGTCCATAATTGCTTTTTACTCACCAGTGGCAGGTCGGGCAGGCGACTGAATCTGTATTGTCGGCGGAGGTGTTGGGCTTGAGACCAGAACAGCAGAGGGGTGTAGACTGACAGGTCGTAAAGGAGGGGCCAGTCGGGAGCCGGTGCTGCCACCACTCCCTACCACGCTCCCAAGTCTTACCCCCTGGCTTTGACTCACCCCCCTCACTGCTGCAGGAGCTGGCCCCACTATGGGGCCTTTAGTCACCACTTTCTTCTCTGACAATGGCATCTGAAACAAGTATCATTAGCACAGAATATAAACTTTAGATAAATTTAGTATTACATAACAGTACTCATCTCCCAGAAGTCATGGGACAAATGTAGCGCATATAGGCTAAATACAGAAATACGGTTACCACTAGGTCAGAGCTAGAGATATGTCTATACCAAAATTAAATCATTTCGAGAAGCTATAGACGACTTCTTTATAGTTGTACTGATATCCGAAAAGTCGGATCAAATTCAGATCAGATTGGACTTATCAATCTGAGTATTATTCTAATTTTTTGATATCTATCTATCCATGTTAATAAATCACATCCTTTTTTGTCGTGACTCCATAACATGAAAACAAGAGCAGAAAACTGGACAATTCTTTTTTTGTTGTCTCCCTTATTTCCAGGGGAAGGTTTGTATGAAAGAAAATGTTTAATCCAACCGACTATTATTTAGTACAGTGCAACTCGGTTATTGCGGCCTCAGCCATAACGTCAACTCGGATATAACGTCATTTATTTTTAGGTCCCGCCAAACTATATGTATTTACACAGGAAAAACCTCGGATATATCGTCAGTAAATTCACAAACCTCGTATATAACGTCAAGAAAATTGGGTCGAGATGAAGGCAACATATAGCTAAATAGAGAAAGTTCGGTCGGTGGTGCAACGTGAGGACTGCGGCTATTGTTTAGCTACATTCTATTTTTAGAAACGGCATTTTGTTGCTGTCTTACCGCTAACCACCCCAACCCCCTCCCCTACCCTATATCCGCTGTCGCCGGTCATCAAGGTCAGTGTCAGTGACTCACGTCGCATCAAAGCACTGTGATGCCGATCGTACGTACCTACAGTTCGTGCAGATATCGTTAGTTCAGTGTATGTCTTTAACAGTTTGTTTTTCGTTATTTTAATTTACGAATATAGTATTGAAAAATAATGGCAAGTGTTAAGATAAAGGTTTTGCTGAAGAAAAGGTGTGAGTTATAAGAGCGTGTGAGGAGGGACGTAAGATAGTAGACGTGTGTTCGGGCTTGTTTTTTAAAATCGAACCAACAGTTGAATTCACCAAGCCGAACTTCATTGCAATATTTTCAAATTAGATTTTTTATATAGTAGAGTAGTTCAGTCAGTCATAAACATAAACTTACGGTGTATTTCAAATTACCTTCATTAAATGTCTTAATTTCATGTAAAAAATGTGTTTCCCTATTTTTCTTCGGTTTTAAATTAAAATTATGTAACCTCTTTTATAGCGTCACTTTGATATAGCGTCATTAATTGTGTGGTCCCTTCAATGACGTTATAACCAAGTTCCACTGTAATTTGACTTTAAAAATTGTAAAAAAATTCCTTTAAATTAGCATTGGTGGTTAGCATTGGTGCATTTTAATAAAAGCACTGCTTTTATTAAAATGTGAGATACAAAAGAGATACTGTAAATAGGTCTAATCTCGGACAGGGAGTCTAATCTCGGACACCCGTGCAGACTTTTATTAAATTAGATCCTGCAAACTCGCCTGACAAGATAAATACCGGATCATTGCATAAATAGAATCACTAAAGTGTAACGTAAACAGCTGTGTGGTAATTGAAATGATTCTTGTATTTGTTTCGTCATCAGTTGCAAGTTTACCAACTACTCACTTTCGGCGAAAAATAAATCTTTGTCCGACTAAGGTCAAAGACATTTAAAATATGAGCACCAATATATTATAAGTCATACCATACGAAAGAAAATTTTATCGCGATCAAGAATATGACTGTTTCGTAGGTATTGAGCAATCCGAAAAAAAAAATTCCCTATAAAGTTAAACCAGTTCAATTCCGGATACTGTGAGCGGGAATTTCATCCCGTAGGTTCCTAATTTGAGTTCCTATTTTCTAGTTCCTAATTATCGTAACAATCCAAAGATTTTGATATTAAATATAGTTTATTTTTCCTCTGTTCAGTGAGTCCTTATTACTCTCTGTCCCCCTACCCTCCCCACCCTACCCTCTCCCAGCAGATGAAAATGACCTTGGAAAATTATAGGTAGTGGAGTAATGAACAGATGATGCATTATTTGTGTCCAGAGTTGGACAGTAAAAGTTGGTTAGCGATAAATATTGTTATTTAACTTGGTGACCGGAATTACAATGTTTTACAGGGTAAAACCAGACACTTTATTTTATTTCTTTTTTTTAATACAGCAAATTAAATGACGTAACAACATAAAGAGTATAACAAATGAAACACGATAAATTTAATGGTAATATTTCTATTTGCGTATTTTAACCTACAAATTAACTACGGCCCTAAAACTATAAAATTGCATCCGAGATTAGACCATGTCCGTGTAATTTCCAATTACAAAGAATCTATCATGATTAAATATCAATCAAATACTTTTCACGAAACGAAAATAATGTACTTAGTATATGGTGAAAGGTTTTCCCATAATGACCCCCGGATATACCCCCGTGCAGAAGACCTGCGTACTCAGTGAATTTCCAAATCAGTAATATAATAATAATAATAATAATGATATATGACACGTTTGATCAATATCTGTCGATAAATATGAGAATTTTTTATCTATCCTCCATAAGATTAACAATGAAGCTCCAAAATACAATGTACTGTGTTTAGATTTTTTTGTTTTTTAATTTTTTATTTAACTGTTGGAGATAGAGAAAACCTTAAGGAACTAAATTGTGAACAATGTACACTGCATTTCCAAGTAATCCGAACAACTCGGTAATTTGAACAGTGTTCGTTCCAATAGTTTGGGTTACTGGGACTCTGTGGTGTGTGTGTTTATATATATACAGGGTGATTCACGAGGATATGCGGTAACTTTGAGAGCTCATTCTATATGTAAAAATAATGAAAAAAACTTATATAAACATTGATCCGGAAATGTTTCGTTAGCGAGTTATACAGGGTTAAAGATTTCGCCTGGATTTCAGTTCCGCTGAGTAAATGAAGACTCTCTGAAATTCTGGGAAGTTAAATTTAGGGGCAAATGCCATTGTTTCTTATGGTTTTTTACCTGAAAAATTGATTAGAACAGGTCCCAGAACTGTAAGATGAGTAGTTTTTGAGTAATCCAGTGTAAAATGCAAAAACATTGATTAAAAAAACACAATTTTTACATTTGGCCAGCAATCGCTTTGTTATTTTACCAATAAACTGATCAAATTTCAGAACAAAACTTGTAGAAAATTTAATTCTAAACAAAACGGTATGATTAAAGTATACAGAAAGTGAACAGATAATCGATTAAAGGAAGTTTTATTGAAAACTGTAATGTAAAGTTATGCAATAAAATTACAGTAAATGCTCAAAAATGTTGCCATTAACTTCAATGCATCTTTCTGCTCGTTTAAGAATTGCTCTTGTTGCTTTTCGTAGTTCTACGGGGCTCTCCTTTAACTGCACAAAGGCTTCATTAATTCGATCAAGTAACGCCTCACGGGAATTTACTTTGACCTCGTAAACATGATCTTTCATCCATCCCCATATGCAGAAGTCCAATGGCGTATGATCTGGTGACCTTGGTGGCCAGTGTATAGGACCACCACGACCGATCCATTTATTTGGGAACTGATGATTTAGATAGGTGGAAACATCATTTGAAAAATGTGGCGGTGCGCCATCATGCTGGAAGTACATCCTGCGTCTCGTTGCAAGAGGAACATCTTCCAGCAATGTCGGTAATTCTTCTTGAAGAAACTGTAAGTACGCCTGACCTGTTAAGCGCTCTTGAAAAATAAAAGGTCCAATTAGCTTATCATCAATAACACCACACCATACATTAATGTTAAAAAGGTATTGAAAGTTACGTTCAATTGTTGCATGAGGGTTCTCTTCTGCCCATGAATGTTGGTTTCGTAAATTGTTGATACCATCACGAGTGAACTGTGACTCATCGGTAAATAAAATGTACTTGAAGAGTTGACGATGATTGACTAACCAATTGCAGTACTCCAAGCGATGTTCATTGTCTCCTGGTTGTAAATGCTGTACTTTTTGTTTATGGTAGGGATAAAGGTTGTTCTTATTAAGTGTTCCCCAAACTTTACTTTGCGAAACCCTAAACCGCTTTGAAATACGTCTTGTACTAATACCTGGACTACGTTCAACAGCAGCAATAATGTTTTCTTCTACATTAACATCATGTTGGCGAGGGCGGTCAGACTGGATCTTTACGCTTGGAAGTGATCCTGTTTCCCGTAACGTACGAAATGTAGAAATAATGGTTCTAGCATTTGGAATTCTACGATAAGGGTAACGTTGTCTGTATTCTTCCACAGCGATTGTAGCATTGCCTTCACATACACCGTAAATAAACACCATATCGGCGTATTCTTCAGTTGAAAATAAGTATGGCATTACTACTCCAACAATTTAATAATTACTATGGACAAAACAATGCTAACACGGACTAAAATTCAATACGACGAACAGAACAATACACACGTGGACTAAAACTAAGTTGTTACCTCTCAAGGAATTAAAATTCTACAATTCAAATCACATCATTGTTGATCAGCTGTTATTGTAGTGCCAACTTATGAAAAACAAATTATCCGCTCAACATGTGTATTTTTTTTTATTATTTATGTTTGTTGTTTATGTTTATTTCTTTATTTTAAAGCTGTGTTTTAATATTATTTTATTTTGAAATTTTAGTAAAAAAATTAAGGTGTTAAATTTAAGTAAAAATCATTAACTTTTTACAGATCTTTAATAAGAAATCAACAGAGTTATTGTCGGCCAAATGAAAAACGTGTGTTGTTCTGTTTTCAATAAAACTTCCTTTAATCGATTATCTGTTCACTTTCTGTATACTTTAATCATACCGTTTTGTTTAGAATTAAATTTTCTACAAGTTTTGTTCTGAAATTTTATCAGTTTATTGGTAAAATAACAAAGCGATTGCTGGCCAAATGTAAAAATTGTGTTTTTTTACTCAATGTTTTTGCATTTTACACTGGATTACTCAAAAACTACTCATCTTACAGTTCTGGAACCTGTTCTAATCAATTTTTCAGGTAAAAAACCATAATAAACAATGGCATTTGCCCCTAAATTTAACTTCCCAGAATTTCAGAGAGTCTTCATTTACTCAGCGGAACTGAAATCCAGGCGAAATCTTTAACCCTGTATAACTCGCTAACGAAACATTTCCGGACCTATGTTTATATAAGTTCTTTTCATTATTTTTACATATAGAATGAGCTCTCAAAGTTACCGCATATCCTCGTGAATCACCCTGTATATATATATATATATACATACATTAGGGTTGAATCAGAATCGAAAATGATGGCCAAAAGTCGATTCTGATTCTTCGATTCCAAGCGTTTGTTGTTGCGCAGACGACGAACGGCGAAAGAAAGAATTATGTTCATTTTCCTTGTCACGATGTCGTAATAAGACAAACGACGAATGACGTAAATTCGTATCTGCATTAAAATAATTCAAGAACGTCATTGGTCGGTTGAAGGTTGCAATATACCTCGTAATTATTTTTATTTCAGTTACTGATAAACTGCAATACGATATTGAATCTTGATATTGAACAATTTAAATATATTATTCCGCGAAATTAACTTTTCGGCAACAAAACAAGTATATTCATTTTCCATGATAATTATTAACGGAATTAGTTGTAAAAAATAATTAGCCCATTTAATAGTTCTGTTTTCATACAAATAATTGGTTATAATACTTCGAATCAACGGACTATTTTTCTGAATCAGATTCACAAATTATGATACGAGACCAAGGATACCAAGCAGCCTAAACCTAGTGCTATTCTCGTCTGTCCTGAATTTGCTAACATGATGCAAATTTGATGGGAATTTTTAAACGTTGATTGTTTAATAAAAACTGTGTTCACTGATTAGTAAGTTATAATAATCCGAATATATCAATTTACTCTAAAAGCCGGTACAATCATGTTGCGGGTATAGTTGTATTGCGAAAACACTTTCAGCAAATTTCCCATAGGAAATAAGCTATTACCGTAGGTCTCATGGCCGGACTTAAGCCCAGTACCATGTTATTTTTTTGTATTTAGGTGCCCAGGGACCAAAAAGAATAGTCGTAAAAATTTTTATACATACATATAAAA